>CM042165.1:52335633-52379326 GCA_023376005.1 Doryteuthis pealeii | reverse complement strand
AGGATAAGAGGAGAGATCCCCAAAAAACAACCAACCCACAAGCCCTTACTAAAGAGAACAATACAGTCTCCCTTAAGAAACAAATCCAATAGCTCATTTACCACAGATAAAAGCAAAATAGGTTTGTATTACACTTCGGTAAATTCATGTGGGGGATTAATCACTTAGCTTATCTATGTGCAACCAAACGCCCACACCACACAAATTCTGGTCTTACCAGAGGCATGGTCAGTTTGGTACCTCGGGGAACATATACCGTTGGATAAGGTGGAGGAGTTCGCCTTTGGACTTGGTGTCGAACACAGCACACACACAGCACCACAGAGGTTTGGGAGTCTTGCCGAGGGAGCGATACGGTCAAAGTTTTGGTACTGAACATATATGCTGTCCAATATTCCCTCCAGCTATGGGTAAATAGCGGTAGACTGGACTCTTTAACTATGGCTAGGTAAACCAGTCTAGGAGAAGGAAAACTCTGAATTCAAACCTTTTAAACTCCGCTTAAGAAATTGGACCTTGTGTCACAATCCTGCTCTCATGCCGGAGGGGTTGTAAATATATATATTGCTGAAAGGCGGCAAAGAGTTGTGTTCAACTTGTGCTGAACCTATGATATATGTCTGATACATTGGTGCATATTTATACTAAGCTTTAAAACATTGTTGAAATAAAAAGTAAAGGAATTTTTCGAGTATAACTCCTTCGATTTACTTATTAGCTTAGTATCAATAATTCCTTTATATATTTATATAAGTAAAGTAAGTAAGTAAAGGCGACGGGCCCGGCCTAAAGTCAGTATCAGCCAGTCAGCAAGGGAGTCTATCAACCTTTTCAATAGCGCTAGATACGCAAGGAGATTGTTTTGGCGTCTGAGGTGTGAGCGCCACACCTACCATCAGCTCCTTACTTTACCGCACAGATCCCTGTGCTACTCATAACGCTGAGTTGGCGAGGACCGGTATTCGAACTAGGAACCGGATCTAGCTGATACGTCTAGCCGACCGAGCTAACCCGGCCCTTCCTTGTGATACGAAAAAACTCGGCAAATAGTTTGGTAGTAAAATATACTATCAAACTTCGCCTGGGAAAAAAAGGAAAAAAAGAAAGAAAAGACCAAGAGGTCGTACCAACTGAAATAATCAATTAATACTATAACACTTGACCAAAAAAACCCAGCTAGGATTATCTAAAGCTAAAATGTAAAAGTGCTCAATGCCTAAGTAGACTCTTAAAAATTCCTGGTGGAAGCAAGTAATTTCAGATGAAAAGAAGATGAGAACAACATTTTGAAGATAAAGAACATATATTCAAAGGTACAAAAAGGGCGTTGCAAATCTGAGGTGTTAGCTAGCCAGACTAAGCGCTGGAATATTATTCCACTCACTGGTTGACAAGGTAAAGGTAGCGCTGGATGAGACACTCACTGGTTGATAAGGTAAAGGAGCCGCTTGAAAAACGCATCGCGCCTGGTGAGTGCCCATACGTTTAAGTGGCTTTCGTCAAGGGATTTAATTTCGGCGCCAATTGATTGTATATTGACGATTCGCCTCGGGTCGCGCAGAAAAAGAAAACATTATTTTCCGAATACTGTAAATGGCTATCAATAAAATATAAGTTATATGGTATCAAGTATTTCTATTAGATACTAATAATCTAGTTGAACCTCTGATTGGGAGTCCGGACCTAACAGATACAACACGTTCTGGTCAAAATGGGTCTGGGGGTAGTGGTTTGGTTTATTGTTTGGGTTTTACAGTATGTCAACCCTTGTTGTGGCTAGATTTTATGCCGAAGACGTTTTTAGCTTTATTCATTCTTTGATGAGTACTCAATTTTTTAAAAACTCAGTTTTTTTTAAGAACTCATGTTTTTCTGTTGATAAATGTGTGATGAAAGGGGACTCCACATTCCCCGAAGTCCAGAATTGGTAAACAGAATAGATTGTAAACAATACTCAGGACCCGCAGCCACGCTTCCTAGCATATATATGATAAAAAGGGCTGAGGGTTGCCTAAAGGCAATAGGGTTGGGATAACCATAAGTGCTTGGACTTCAATGACCAGCTGATTGACCGAAGTGGGGTCTCTCTGACAATGGGGTAGTGACAATGAAGGAATTCTACATTCACAGATCCCTTTGAACTTAAATCTCACCAGCATTGTAATAGCAAATAGATTCGTAAATAAGGATGATGCTTATAGTAGTTGTTATATTATATTTTTTTTGAGTTTTACTTCTCCTAGGCTAGTTGCCCTAACCAAAGTTAAAGAGTCCAGTGTGCCCTACTATTTGCCCATAGCTGGAGGGAGAGTATTTTGATTCATACCTTTCCCAAGGGTTTTAGCGCTATGTGAACTGTAGCTTCGTCAGGATTGAATTTGGATCAAATTAAATCTCACCAGCATTGTAATAGCAAAATAGATCCCTTTAATTCGTTTTGCTCCTTGTCTCTGTAGTCAGATCTTAGCCCTGAAGAGCATTAAGCGAAACTAATAGTAGGTTCGTCTGACTCATTAGATATATATATATATATAATATATATATATTTATTATTATCTGTGGGATGGTCACTGTTTCAGCTTTTGCTGGTTATATTATCTATTATTATTATTTCATTTCATCTGTTTATTTAATAATAATAATAGCTTGAATCGTGGACACATAGATAAACTGACCGAAACACATGTAATAATAATAGCTTGAATCGTGTACACATAGATAAAACTGACCGCGAAACACATGTGTAAGTGATATTGATTAAATTCATCTTTTATTATCCATCCTGTACTTTCTTTTCTTTACTCATTATTCCTCGTATCGTCGGATTCAATTCCAATTCCATTTTCACACACACACACTATATATCATAATATATATATATATATATATATATATATAATATGAGGTTTTATCATACTTTAGGAGTTTGACGATTAAATATATATATATATATATAGTATATATGATATATATATATGCATATATAGTTATTCATAATTTCATATATTAGGTTTACACCTACGCTGTTACAGTATTGAGTATGCATACACTATCTAAATTTGCTGTCCTTCATTATATATACTAGTAAAATATGCACCCTCCGTAGGGTGCAAGTATTTAAGTTTTAATGTAATAATATATCATATCCCTAATAAGGACTGAGCCTATCCTAGTAGTGACCAACCCAAACGGAGTTTAACAGGTTTTAATTTTTTGTTTTAATTTTTTGTGGCCCTACTCATTTGCCCATAGCTGGAGGGAGAGTATTTTGATTCATATCTTTCCCAAGGGTTTTAGCGCTATGTGAACTGTAGCTTCGTCCAGGATTTGAACTTGGGTCGATGAGTCTATTTCCTACGACTCTAACCATTACACCACGCACTTCCTCCCATCAGATGCAGTTTATTGTCATACCTAGGAAAAGCCCCTTTTTGGGGAGGGGATGCTTACTAGGGGATACAGTTAGCATATTCTAAAGACCCCCCCCGCGCCCGACAAGACGGATACACACTTTAAATAAAGTGCTCTTCCAATATGTAATCTACCGAAGGTTTGTGATCTACTATTGATCTATTATTCATGGCATGTAATCTACTAGGAAAAAAGAAGACAGGGTTAGTGTTTAGGGTTAGTTTAATGGGAAAATAATGGGTAGTTAATGGGTAGATCACATTGGAATGTAAACAACCCGTAAGATTACATATTGGATTAGAAACAATTCGATAGATCACATATTGGAAGAGCAACGAAATAGCTATATAAGAAAGAAAAAAAGAAAAAAAGGCAAGCGCTAATCTGAACAAATGAACATACCTCGGGATCAAAGTGCTTCCATCTTTCTGTCGGGTCAACCATGTTGTGATTTTTTTTGAAACCGTGTTCAGTTTTGAGCAAAGAAAAACGAAACGTCTCCTCCAACAATGCTGGAACGAAATGATTAACAAATGAAGAACGACTGTACTTCTGAACGAAATGCTGAGATACTAACATGCACAAACTCGAATAAGTCTTCTTCCCTTTGCAATTAAATAATACTAGATAACATTGTTATTCAACTTGTCACGTGTTTACTTTGTTCTTTCTTTTTTTATTACTTTTTGTCTATTATTGTTCATAATTATCTCGTCTGTCTACGTATTTCGTTTATCTACAATTTATCTATTCTTCTATTTTCTTCCTTTTTTATAATCTAGTTTTTTTTTATTTTTTAGCTACTTTACACCCCCCAACAACCTGTTTTTCTTTTTTTTCTTTATCATAAGTATTACTTTTTTTTGGTAAAATCTTTTTGATAATCTCTTTTTGTTGTTGTTTTTATTTCTGCGGTTACTGCCACTCAAATCCGCTTGTGGGCAATTGTTGTTCCGCCAATCACGTGAGGGATAATGATAATGATTAAATAAAAAGACAAAAGAAAAAAAAAAAGAAGAAAAAAAGAAAGAAAAAAAAGAAAATGAGCTTTACATTTATGAGACACGGACATAACATGTCCCGTGAACCTGTGCAATACAAAACCCCTCGCAAGTGGGCGTTGGGTTGCTTAGAGAGAGAGAGAGAGAGGAGAGGGGAGCATTGAGAGAGAGAGAGAGAGAGAGAGAAGAGAGGAGAGAGAGAGGAGAGAGAGAGAGAGAGAAGATGTGTGGAGTAGGTCGGGTTGGAATTTTTAAAACAAAAGACAAAACAAAAACATGAAGACAAAGAACCAAAAAAAAAAACAAAACAAAACCCAAAAAGCATCTGTTCCTCGTAATATAAAACTCTTTTGCAAATTCCATCTCAAAGAAATTGAATGGATTAGATTTATTAATCGGTTACCGGAATTTAAACACAAAAGATATCAGTCATAAAAAATGTGTCGCCATTATTGCTGCAATATATTGCATGGTTGGTTGAATGGCATATCAACCCGTCTGGTGTTATTTCATGCCTAGAAGCAAGAGAATAATATACGAAGTTGGGAGCGCGGTGTTGTACTGGTTAGAGTCGTAGGAAATAGACTCGTCGACCAGAGTTCAAATCCTGGTCGAAGCCACAGTTCACATAGCGCTAATACCCTTGGGAAAGGTATGAATCGAACTATTCTCCCTCCAGCTATGGGTAAATAGTAGGACAGACTGGACTCTTTAACCTTAGTTAGGCAACCAGTCTAGGAGAAGGAAAACTCTGAATTCAAACCTCTTAAATCTCCGCTTGGGGTGGTCACTACTGGAATAGGCCCAGTCCTACTTAGTGATCTATTTCAATTTTTATTTAAAGATGTGCCGTGCGTCTATATCGACATTTTTGTTGTACATCAATATTTACGCTTTTGGTACAATATATTGGTTGGTTAGTTGATTGGTGTATTTTAACGGCATATCAACCCGTCCGGGGTTAGTATTATTTGTATTATTCGGACTATTGTCCTCATCTTCATTGTTATCTGTACAACGTTTCGGCGTGATGTGCCCCCCGGCCTTCTTCGGGTATTTCTTGCCGGACCCAGGAACCTTCTCGGAATCGGGAACCACCTCGGACTCAGGAACCTTCTTTTCGAACTCGGGAACCTTCTTGTCATAATCGGGAGCCATCACGGAACATTGAACCTAACCCTTTATTCAGTCCACGGGGGTATCCTGTTCTCATTCCGCTAACCATAGCTGGGATAGAGGCGTTAAGCTGTGTTAATTATTATTCTATGTTACTTCTGACCCTGACCACTAGTGGATAAAGGAGTTAGGTTAAGACAGTTCTAAGTGACAGTTACCTCAAGACTGCAGGTTCAAATCCTGGTCAAGGGCAGTTGAGGGTATTGGAAAAATTAGGGATAAATTATCTGCCCCTGGCACCAGGGGCGAATCAGCCAATATCGTACATTAACGCCTAAATTGAATTCCATGACTAACTCTGGTAGCAAACGCCATTAAGTTTGCAATTTGTACCTTTCTGAATATATGTTTTTATCTTCAATTCTTGTTGTCTTCTTCATCCGAATTCAATTGTCTACCTCTCAACCTGGGAAAATATATGATGCCCGGCAAAAAAGATCGTATGGATTACTTTTCTACGGTATTGATCAGGTTTAAGTTTATATTTTTGATATAATTTTTTCTCTCTCTCAAAAAAAAAAAAGGACAGAATTTCATCTATGTTGACTTTTTCAAATAGATCTTTCATACTATTTGCGTTTGTAATATATTCATATTTAAGCTTAGATATCCACCACGTTTTGATAGTTGGTTGGTTGGTTGGTTGATTGATTTTAACGGCATATCAACCCGTCTAGGGTTATGTAATGCCTAACGGTTAGGAAGTAATATATGTTGTGTATTAATATTTATACTTTTTTAGTAATTGTTTTTAACAATGTGTTAGCACCATTGGGGATCATTTTGAATGGTATTGATAAAGTTCATGTCTATATTCTATGGTATAATTTTATTTCCCTAAAAAGGATAAAATGTCCTCCATGTTGACATTTTCAAATAGATCTTTCATATTGTTTGCATTAAAAGAACGGTTTGGTCGTATTCATTTTTGTTGCAATTAAATACTGTTTTAGGCAGCACCACATGAACCCTAACGAAACGCTTGGAGAATAAACTAGATGGAAGTTGGACGAGGATGTTGCGTGCTGCCTAAAACAAATCTGGAAGCAGCATCCCACAAGAAAACAGCTGTACGGTCACCTGCCTTCTATTACACCAACCATCCGGGTGAGGCAAACATTGCTGGAGAAGCAAGGACGGACTAATAAGTGACGTTCTCCTGTGGACACCTACGCATGGACAAAACAGTATAGGTCGTCCAGTAAATACCAACATTAACCTACAGAACTATGTACGGATTCTGGATGCCGTGCGGAGGACCTACCAGTAGCAATGACCGGGCAGGGGACGTTTGGCGAGGGAGAGTCATGGAATCCATGCTGACAGTGCAATATGATGATGATAATATGATGAATTGATGATGATATGTACCGGGCTGAAAGTTTCTCTCGTTGACAACTGTTTCATCGCCTTCATTTTGTACTTATTTTGTAAGCGATACATCTATGCATATATAAAGGGCATGTGTATGTCATACATATATAAAGGGCAGTTGTATGGTATGTATGTCCGGAGGGACTTGTGTATGTAACCTATACATATATAAGGGTAGTTGTGTGTATGTATGTCCGGAGGAAACCTATACATATATAAGGGTTGTGTGTATGTATGTCCGGAGGAAACCTATACATATATAAAGGGTAGTTGTGTGTACGTATGTCCGGAGGAAACCATACATATATAAGGGCAGTTTGTGTGTATGTATTGGAGGAAACCTATACATATATAAAGGGCAGTTTGTGTGTATGTATGTCCGGAGGAAACGTAATACATATATAAAGGGTAGTTGTGTGTATGTATGTCCGGAGGAAATCTATACATATATAAGAGCAGTTTGTGTGTATGTATGTCTGGAGGAAACCTATACATATATAAAGGGTAGTTGTATGTATGTCTGGAGGAAACCTATACATATATAAAGGGTAGTTGTGTGTATGTATGTCCGGAGGAAACCTATACATATATAAAGGGTAGTTGTGTGTATGTATGTCCGGAGGAAACCTATACATATATAAAGGGTAGTTGTGTGTATGTATGTCCGGAGGAAACCTATACATATATAAAGGATAGTTGTGGTGTATGTATGTCCGGAGGAAACGTATACATATATAAAGGGTATTTGTGTGTATGTATGTCCGGAGGAAACCTATACATATATACAAAGTTGTGTGTATGTATGTCCGGAGGAAACGTATACATATATAAAGGGTAGTTGTGTGTATGTATGTCTGGAGGAAACCTATACATATATAAAAGGGCAGTTTGTGTGTATGTATGTCCGGAGGAAACGTATACATATATAAAGGGTAGTTGTGTGTATGTATGTCTGGAGGAAACCTATAGATATATAAAGGGCAGTGTTGTGTATGTATGTCCGGAGGAAACCTATACATATATAAAGGCAGTTTGTGTGTATGTATGTCCGGAGGAAACCTATGAATATATAAAGGGCAGTTTTGTGTGTATGTTGTCCGGAGGAAACCTATACATATATAAAGGGTAGTTGTGTGTATGTATGCCCGGAGGAACCTATACATATATAAAGGTAGTTGTGTGTATGTATGTCCGGAGGAAACCTATACATATATAAAGGGCAGTTTGTGTGTATGTTGTCGGAGGAAACCTATACATTATAAAGGGCAGTTTGTGTGTATGTATGTCCGGAGGAAACGTATACATATATAAAGGGTAGTTGTGTGTATGTATGTCCGGAGGAAACGTATACATTATAAGGGTAGTTGTGTGTATGTATGTCGGAGGAATCTATACATATGTAAAGAGCAGTTTGTGTGTATGTATGTCCGGAGGAAAACGTATACATATATAAAGGTTAGTTGTTGTATGTATGTCCGGAGCACCTAATACATATATAAAGGGTAGTTGTGTGTATGTATGTCCGGGGGAAACCTATACATATATAAAGGGCAGTTTGTGTGTATGTATGTCGGAGGAAACGTATACATATATAAAGGGTAGTTGTTGTATGTATGTCCGGAGGAAACGTATACATTATAAGAGTTGTGTGTATGAATGTCCGGAGGAAATCTATACATATATAAAAGGGAAACCTATGCATATATAAAGGTTGTGTGTATGTATGTCTAGAGGAAACCTACATATAAAGGGTAGTTGTGTGTAGGTAGTTTGTGTGTATGTATGTCCGGAGGAAACTACGAAAATAAAGCAATTAACGATAAAGCCAATTTTTGAGTAAAAATAAATGAAAAGTTTATTTATATTTGTGGAGATAATTAAAAAATAAAATTTAAATGATAACAGCATATAATTTTTTGTGCATTTTTTTAAATATTGTAAATAGTAGACATTAATTTTTCTTTTTAGAGTGGCTCGATCAACGCAAGACCTTTTTTTACGTGAGGATTTTAATGGGGCATCCTGTGGAAATCCAACTCATAATTCAGTAATAATGGACCTGTGAAACTAACTTTAAAAAAATCCCTTTTGTACCCAGGCGACGCCGGGTAGCCGCTTCTAGTAATCTATTAATCGCATCGTTTTATGTATGAGTTATATTATAGGATGTCTGCAAGAATGATCTCAGGTGCTTTGGCATTGCCCCTTTCAGCTGGAGAAATTTGGTTCAGGACCGCCCTCGGTGGCAACAGGCTCTCCGTAGAGGACTGTTCATGTCTGAAGCCACCCTAGCGCAACACAATGAAGCTAAGGGACCCAGAAGAAAGCAGCGGCAACAAAACACCGGCACATCAACATCTTCAGGGACAGCCTTCACATGCAACATCTGTAGTCGAGAATGTTTTTCGAATATTGGACTTCACAGTCACAGGAGGCGCTGTAACTTCAGGAGCACAAGAACTATATAGTCTTCCGAGACTGAAATGCCAACTCTTTTTACGTCTGAGTCGTATCTTTTTACGTCTGAGTCGTATCATTTATGTCTGAATTGCATCTTTTTACTTCTGGTGCATCTGAATTACATCTTTGTCGCATATTCTTACGCCTGGGTCGTATCTTTTACGTCTGAAACGCATCTATTTAGTCCGAATCGTAATTTTTACGCCCGAGTTACATCATTTTAAGCTTGTGTCGCATTTTTTTTTACATCTTATTCGTAAAATTACGTCTGTCACATCTCAAACATATATCTGAGTCGTATTTTTTAAGGCCTTAATTGCATCTGTGTTACGTCTGAATCGCCTATTTTTACGACTGAAACGCATATTTACGTCTGTCGTATCTTTTTACGCCTGAGTCGCATCCTTTAACGTCTGAGTTGTACCTTTTAACCTCTGAGTGCATCTTTTCACGTCTGAATTACATCTTTGTTACATAAAAAAATGTTTACGTCTGAGTCGTATCTTTTAACGTCTGAGTAATATCTTTTAATGTCTAAGTTGCATCTTTTTACGTACGAGTCGTATCATTATGTATGAGTTACATCTTTTAAAGTCGCATCTTTTCATCTTTTTAGGTCTGAATCTCATCTTTGTTACGTCTGAGTTGTACTATTTACATCTGCGTCGCATCTTTTTTACATCCGAGTCGCATAATCTTACGTCTGAGTCGTATCTTTTAACGGCCGAGTCACATCTTTTAAAGTCTAAGTTGAATCTTTTTACGTCTGAGTCGCATCGTTTTATGTATGAGTTACACCTTTTAGCGCGTGAGTCGCATCTTTTAACGACTGAGTCAGATCTTTTTACTTCTAGTGCATCTGAATTACATCTTTGTCGCATATTTTTACGCCTGAGTCGTATCTTTTTACGTCTGAAACGCATCTATTTAGATGTATCTTTAGTCGTATCTTAGACTTTTAAGGTATAAGTTACATCTTTTTATGTCTGAGTCGTATCGTTTTACGTCTGAGTCGCATCGTTTTATTTATGAGTTACATCTTTTAACGCATCTTTTCATCTTTTTAGGTCTGAATCCCATCTTTGTTACCTTGTATCTATTTACATCTGCGTCGCATCTTTTACTTTTTATGTCTGAGTCGTATCGTTTAACGTCTGAGACGTATCGACTAGATATTTAAAGGCAGTCCCGCGACAGCGACTCTCTTTTCACCTGGGATTACCAGATATAAACCAAACCAAATTGTGTCTCCGTCCATTCATAATGGGGGGAGGGAGGCGATCTCTCTTTCCAACTACGAACAGTGACAACCTTTTTATCATATGCCTCTACTAAAAAAACAAACAAACAAAAACAAAAACACGCTGATTATGATTAGTTTTTGAGTTTTAAGAAAATAACGTATTTAAACGTTATTTTCTTTCAAATAACTTTTTTCGAGTATTGAATTTTTATTTTCTATTTTTTTATGTGTTCTTCAGGATATAATCTTTCTAAAAACTAGCAAATATATGCACCCTCCGGGTGCAAGTATTTAAGTTTTAATGTAATAAAGTATCGTATTAAATTAGAAAGGCTAATGAAACTAAATAAGAATACAGATAAAAAGATTTGAAACAGAGAAACAGAGGGGTATAATAAAAGATTTGAAACAGAGGGAGTATAATAAAAAATGGAACAACTGAAACTTACTCTTCCATCACTCTCGTCTTTAATTGTTATTTTTTCTAATTTAACTATTTAGTTATAAGAGGAAGTAAAGAATAAAATGACAGTTATTTTTTTCTTGTTAATGGATTTCATTTAAGATTCATTGAAGAGATGTTTGCTTATATTCATTAAAATAAAACCAAACGGTTAGAAATCAATAATACTAAGCACATATTTATTAAAATCACATTTTTAATATCAATATGCAAATTAGCCTTCCTATTCACACTGTAAACCGCTATTTTGTTGTATATATAAATATAATTGCATGTTGTCAGGATGTAGACATAGTTAACAGTATTAATAATGTAAGACAATTTTATTAATAATTGAGGTTTAAATAAAAATAAAATCATGGAGAATGTGATGTCAATAACTAAGAGAATTGTGACTTGAGTAGGAATATAGTTTCGGTTACAGACAGAAAAACACACAATCTCCATTATAATAAGATGTAAAAATCAGGCACAGGAATTTTTCTTTTCTTCAAATGACCAAAGGTCAACATCCCCTACATTCTGAATTAATAAAAAAAAAACAACTTTTTTCAATTTAGTAGAATAAGCTATTCATTATAAAATAGGGACTAGCAAACAGAGGCTAAAATTCGTTTTTGACAAAATGACTTTAGCCCCCCCCCCCACCACAGAAAATAATTTACCAAAAATCAGGGAATTATCGGATTTTAATGAAATTTTCAGTGTTTATGTATCAATGAATGATCTTTATAATGCATTATTTATTTTATTTTAAAACTTTCTCATTTTTTTCAGGTCACTTAATTTTGACCCCCCTTATGTTGGGGGTGTAACATTGCTTCAAGTTGGTCATAACTTGATACTAATTACAGTATATATAAAGAGATAAAAGACCGAAGTTATGAATAGAAAAAAAAATTTTTTTACGGTGGAGCTTCTATGAGAAAATAAGTACCGAAAATCGAAAAATAAAATGTAAAAAAAAAAATATAAAATAATTTTTTTAGGAGATTTCTTTTTTACTCATTTCCATAATTATTTAATTGACTATTATCTTATTTAAAAAAAATTATATATCGATATTTTTTCTGCGAAAATAGAATTTTTCTTCAAAACTTATTACTTCGTGAGTATAAAGTAAGGTTTGCATTAAATAGATATTTATTTCTAGTAACTACAAATATAACATTTTAAACTTAATATCAAGAGCCACATATTTTAAAACAATTGAATTGATTTTCAATAAAAAACCATAATGTTAGACCAATAATTCTATGGAAGACCAAATACATAAAACAATGTTTTATGTTTTAAAAACATAAAATATCTTCCTCTCTATTCAGGAGAGTTATTGTTTGTGTCAGTAATTTAACCGAAAGATTCAATATCTAATAAGTTAAGGTAAGTTCATTTCATTATTACTATTTTTAATTCAATTATTCCTTTTTAATTAAAAATATTCAAATTCTAATTGATGTTTTTTCTTTTATAAAATAATAGCCAATTAAATAATTATCGAAATGAGTAAAAAAGAAATCTCCGAAAATTATTTAAATTTGTTGTTTTAATATTTTATTTTCCGATTTTCGGTATTTATTTTCTCGTAGAATATTCCCCTTAATTTTTTTCTATTCACAACTTCGGTCTTTTATCTTTATATAAATAAAAAGTTTTTATTTATACTGTAATTAAATATCGAACACTGACTAACTCGCAGAGATTTTACGTCCACAAAGTAGGGGGGGGGGGTGTCAAAATTAAGTGACCTAAAACAAAATGAGAAAGTTTTGAAAATAAAATGCATTATAAAGTTCATACATTGATTAATCAACACTGAACATTTCATAAAAATCCGATAATTCCCTGATTTTTGGTAAATTATTTTCTGTAGGAGGGGGTGCTAAATTCATTTTGTCAAAAACCGGGTTTTACGTCAATCAAACAATACAAACAAATTAAAAATATTATGGCAATTATGGAATACCATACATGAAACGTAAATAATATGCACATTTTATTTTCAATGAAACTAAATATATTTTTGATTTTTTTACATACAAAAAACGGATTTTCCTTGGTTAAAAGTTAAAACGAGTGTGAAAAATTTCAGTAACATTTAATGAATATGTATTTAAAGTAACGCTTTACTTATTTCTAAAAAGAAATGTTTATAAGTATTTTTAAAATATTTTAAAGCCATTATTGAACACGATAAATCAAAATAAATTCAACGTAACTTTTTGTTGAAATTCGGACGATTTTTAATGTATAAAATGTATTAAAAATAAATTGCATATTGTAATAATATTTTTCTTTGTTAATGATGGTCATTATGTTACGAGTTATCGATTTAAACAAAGTTTGACCTTAAATAATAGATTTAATTATTTTTAATTCGCTTTTAAAACTCGTAGAAGCTGAATTTTTTGCCAGTCCTTATTATAAAATAATTTGGTGAAAATTTAATTAAAATCGGACAATTCCGAAAATTTCGGAAAATTAATAAAAAAAAAGAAAGAATTATTTCTCCCTTTGTTATCTCTGCACATACCTACACAAGACGCTATCACCCGCTTGCTCTCAAAATCTACGGACACAAATCACTAAAACCATACACATGCTACTCTCACAACTAAAGGATTAGGATACTATATTACTCATTTATAGGTCAATGTCTATATTTAGCCTAAAAAATTATATTCAACATAACATTTGACCTATACACAAGTATATACGGTACGAAACAATTAGGTAGTATATAAATTTCGTTTTTATGCTTGTGGTTCACGGGGAACTCTTTTCCTCTTGACCGTGTATTAACCGGTGTTTAGGGGGAATCCTTGAAAATCAAAATACACGAGGAACTTTTTCTCATGTTGACCGAGGATTAACCGGTGCTTAGTCAAAAATCCTTCTTAACGTCTCAACGAATTGCAACGATGGAGAGTGAATGGGACACACAAGATTCCGTAAATATTGATGAGGATGAAGTTGATCGGGTGATTGATATAAACGAAAATGATCCACCCGAAGGTAAGTTACATAAATTTTTTTTTCTTATAATTCAAAATTCTGATTGGATTGTATCTTTATTTTTTTACCGTCTTAGTCAGCGCACGTGTCGTTCGGGAATAATCGCCTGTAGATTTCGACTGATTTATTGTGTAATCTGTTTTTGTTTTTTTGGGGGGGTTTTGCTTATATGATTAAAAAGAATATATTCGTATTTTTTTTTTTAATTTGAAAATAAAATACAAATAAAAATATTCAACGATTATTTCAGATTATCATCATTTGTCAATTTTTTAAATGCCGATCATCACTTGTCCAGAAGGTAGCTGGCCATTGATAAAGCCAGTTACAAAATAAGATTTAATCCTGTGAATAAATAAACGATTAAGTAAATAAATAAATAATACGAAGCGTTATACTGGTATCGCTTTAACTTTTATTTTCTTTGTTGGAATCAATGGAGAATATTCAAATATTTAAAGAAACACGAGAGGAAAAATGTATTTAGGATTTTAATTTATTTACAACATCAAAATAAAAAAAATGGTTCAAGGACATTAGTGTTGTTAAGTAAATAAACTACCTCTACCGGAATTTGAACTCAGTTCGTCGATTCTATTTTTTACTAGACCCCTCCCCCTCATCCGTTTTAAACATAAAAAATATACAAAATTACATGCTGCTTTTATACAGCATGTTTTACGACATTCTTACAGTGTATTATTTGTCTTAATTTTTTTTTTTAGATGAAGCCTAATAATTTGTATTATTTAGATTGTTCGGACTATTGTGCTCATCTTTATTGATATATACTGTCGGAAAAAAATGAAAACTACTCACCGGCAATTTTCTGAGGGAAGAAATCTGGAATAAGAAATGCGTAGTAATATATACATGTGGTTGGTGTCTACTTTCCTTTGATTGGTCGAATTGGTAAATAAATACCTTGTCACCACTCACGAAAGAGTGACATTATTTGTGGACTAATTCTACAAGACCTAAGGGGACAATTCCTTTTTATCTACTTGCAAGGTCGCAACAAGCTTTTTCCCCGGTTAAGCTTGACCAAGAAGTATTGATTCTCCACACTCATGTGAACTGGCATTTCGCCAAAATACACAACGTTTCAGCCGATGTGCCCCCCCCCCGGTCTTCTTCAGATGCTTCTTGTCGAAATCAGGAGCCTTTATGGAACTTCCAACCAAACCCTTTATTTAATACATTGGGATAGTTCTCATTCTGTTAACCATGACCGGCTACAAGTGTAAAGCTATGCTAAGTATTCTGTGTTATTTTCGCTTGTAGTTAGGATTGAACCTGCAACCTCCACATGATTGTTACTATATTAACTAGATATTTTTTTTTTCTTTTTGTGGGAAATTTGATTTTTTGTTAAGAATGAATAAAAAGTAAAGTCGTCGGGGTGGCCTAAAGTCGGTATCAGCCAATCAGCGAGGGAGTCTATCCCCTTTTCATTCAACATTTTCTTTCCTTTATTTATTTATTTATTTATCCTTTCAACATATTGTCGGATTCATTTCCACTTTTTAACTGAAACACACACACACACACACACACACATATATATATGTAGTAGAGATATGTGGAACACAGGAACAAAACTCAGACAAGCGTATGTAGGAGATATATTTCGCTAATCATTAAGCTCAGCATCATTGCTTGTCTGAGTTTTGTTCCTGTGTTCCACATATCTCTACTACATTCTGTCAGATTTACTCCAATCCTCCTTCCATATATATATATATATATATATATATATATAATTTGTGTGTGTGTGAAGTAAATGGAAGTGAATCCGACAGTATGAATAGAACATTTTTTGAAAAAACAAATGATATTATTAGTATGCTGACAGATCTGTTTCGACCATATAATAAATTGGTCTTCATCAAGAGCAAACATATGAAGGAAAGACGGAATAAATAACCGTTAAATTTGTTTGTACCCCTCCTATTTAATGGTTATTTATTCCGTCTTTCCTTCATGTTTGCTCTTGATGAAGACCGATTTATTATATGGTCGAAACAGATCTGTCAGCATACTAATAACATCATTTGTTTTTTCAAAAAATGTTCAATTCATATATATATATATATATATATATATATAGTCAGAGTGCTGCCTCTTAAAATCCTGTTGAGATTTTTCTAAGTCCAGAGCATTCCTATAAAGATATATAAAAAATGGCTAAAAATGACCTTTGCATCTAAAGTTACCTATTATTTCTGTTAAATCAAAGATTTCTACATGTGTTTAATATTAATTTAAACAAAGGCTATTGTTTGGGGCTGATTAGTTAAAACGAATGTGACTTCCAGCCGGGTGGAATGAGGTGGTATAGGACTTTAAGAGTTTAAAATACTATTTACCTATAGCTGGGGACCGGGCACTAGGGTCTTAGATTATTGTACTAAATAAATTTTGAAACCTGTTTTTTTTTCTCTAAGCGCTTTTTTAGACTCTAAATGATGCATCCATGCAGTGTATATCATCTTATTTTTTTAAATTTATTTTTTAATTTTTTTTTTTAATTTTAATTTTTTAAATTTTTTTTAGATCAAATGGTGGAAGAAGATATGGTTGATGAAGATGAGAAAGATGACTCTGAAATATTTGAGCCAATCGTCGATTCTTCAAAACTGACATTTGACAGACATGAAGGTTTGTGTTCCAATTTGGAGTTTTCTTTGATCCATTGTCTCCGAAAGATCCACAGGGTTAAGAAACTCTCAAGTTACAGAGATAAAAAAAGTAAAGTTGACGGGGCGGCCATTAAGTTGGTATCAGCCAGACAGTGAGGGAATCTATCCCCTTTTCAATAGCACTAGACCAAGGAGATTGTTTTGACGTCTGAGGTGGATCGCCACACCTATCATCAGCTCCTTACTTTACCGCACAAATCTCTGTGCTACTCATAACGCTGAGTTGGCGAAGGCCGGTATCGAAACCAGGAACCTTGTGATTCCTAGTTGGACGCTCTACTGACTGAGCTAAGCCTGCCCTTAGGCTGCTTACAGTACCTACTTACAGTCACCCATCTAAGTACTGAACTGGCTTATCACTGCTTAACTTCGATGATTTGCACCTGTGTTGACCTCTACTAAATTTTGTTTTCTATTTGTTTTGTTTGATCCATTGTTTGATCCATTGTGTACGAGAGATCCACACAATTAAGAAACTCTCAAGCAGGGCTCGACATTAATGTCGTTCCGTCGTCCCGGGGACAAAAATTACATCCGGGACGATCAATACGTCATCCGGGACAGTTTGCCGGGGACGGTAAAATTTTTTCCTAAAAGTTAGTACTACATTCCAATATTGGCCGTCCAGTGATTTCTACTCTTGGCAATTTTCTAGCTATTTATGGCTGTTGGGGACAATTTTGTGGCTATATTTGTACATATTGAAGTCCTCGAGTGTTTTCTAGCCATTTAGGGATCATTTTTCAATAAATGTAGCACTTTGAGTCACAAAATTTTTCTGGGCATATTTTGATACAAATCTAAACCCAAACTAAAAAAAAGTATCAACTGTGGTTTATTTATTTATGTTTTTATTGGACAGGTTTGCAACTTGACTTGAACAAGTTTTCTTCTTTTACCAGAATGCATTTTAGGAGGCGTCAAAATTAGTTATAATAATTTGTATTAAATGCTAGCAGATTTGAATAAAATAATTTATATTTGGACAAAAAATCCATTTCCTAGTCACTAGGAAATGAATTTTTTTGTCCAAATATCCAGAATTATCACTGCTTCAGCTTTTCTTAATGTTTTATTACATGTTATTATGCTACTGATGACTGACAAGTATAGATGATGCTAATGAATTAAACAAAAATATTTTAATTTCGGGATGGTCCAAACCCATTCGGGATGGTGCAAACCCTATTTGGGACGGTCCAAACCCAATTGGGGCTGTTGATGATTTTTGTTCGGTACGGTCATGAAAAAAGTTAGTGTTGGGGCCTGCTCTCAAGTTACAGGGATAAAATGGCTATTATTTGTTTGAATTTTTGAGATGAGGCTTGATATGTATAATTTTGATTTTTCAGACTGTTGTCCTCATTTTTATTGTGGTATTTAAAAACAATGTTTTGGCTGCTGTATCCTCCGGCCTTCTTTGGTGTTCCCTATCTATCTGGGTCATTGCTATGGTCAGATAGACAGGGAACACCTGAAGAAGGCCGGAGGATACAGCGTCCAAAATGTTGTGTTTTTACATACTACAATAAAGAGGCGGACAATAGTCTGAAAAATCAAAATTATATAAAACGGGTAGAATTCTTTTTTACCTTCCTATTGTTAAATAAATATTACTCACCTATACTAATGTCTGAAGGTTATTAGTATTGGATAAGAATAGTTGATACCATATAACTGTATAAATTATTGGTATTATTGAAAAATATATTTAATAATAATGTGGTACTATTATATACCCATATTGACATCGCGCACACAATTGGTGAGAGTGAGAGTTCTCAGATAATAGAGTTCTTCAGTGATAGAGAGAGATATTATACATATATATATATACAGAGATGTTGATAGGTATGCGTCCTGCGTTCCTGACACACAACAATCTAAAAGGATGCAGTAAAATCATATCCATGCATCCAGTGTTTTTCTTTTTTCTTCCCTCACCATTTCAAACTAACTGTAAATACATTTCAATAGTTCTTAGAAACGAATTACACAGGATAGGTTACAAGGTAGGATTTAGATGGCCTTAGTCGTTTCCCTAGATCATACATAAAAACCCAACAATTTATTAAGAAACTTTAGTTGGGACCCATCAGATTTCCCTGGGACTCCTTCAAAGCAGTATGTACGTCCCAGGATGCACTAAATCAAAAAGCTATCAGCATCACTGTATGTATATGTGTATGGTGGATGTTGTTAAACTTTTTGGTTGTATTAGAAGCATTGAAAAATATAAGGTCAGGAATAATAACCAAATTTCAAACTGATGAATATTGTGTTGTTTTTAATCTTATTCATTAATCCTAATATTTCGGGTGGACCTCCACAGCCATTCTACAGGACTGTTTGACAATATATATATATATATTTTTCTATTTTTCAGATGTGATTTATTGTATTGATCTTGAACCGAGCACAGCCAAACTTGCTATCACAGGGGGAAAGGATGACCGAGCTTTTTTGTGGGACACACAAACAGGAAACACATTATTGGAATGCAAAGGTTTGGATTCATGGCTTTTTTATAAAACGTTTTTGATCAGAATGAATTTTTTATTTTGTTGTTAGTTTTACTGCCTCTTATTATTATCATTGTAATTTTATCACAAATTTCTGGTCAGTACACTCTTTATTATTGCTATTATTATTGTTGTTTCCTTCTCTTTTATATATATATATTATTATTTATATTTTTGCTTGAAGGCAATTACAATGCATATATCATATAAAATTTGATAATTATAGAAAATAATCATGACAAGCCAATTCGACAAAGAATTATTTTATGCTAGAACATCGTACAGTCTGTTTCAACTTTAATGTTATTTTCTATAATTATCGAATTTTATATGATATACGCATTGTATACGCAGTTTGAGAGCTCAATGTGTGCTCTTAATGTTTGAGTCACAGAGCAAATATATAAGCTCCCTGAAATAGACTATCATGCTAAATCTCTAAGTCTTTTGTTATTTCTTTACTTATATATATATATGATTTAAAAGAAAAGATGTATTGCATCAATCTCGATTTTCTTTTCTTTCCTTCATTTCCCTCATTTCTTTTTTTCTTCATTTTTCTATTTTTTAATTTCCCATTTTTACTTTGAGTTATTTGTCCCATTTGTTTCAATACCCCATTTTTTTTCCCTTTCTCTCCATTTCCCTCATTTCCCCATGTTTTTTTGCTTTCATTTCCTTCATTTTCTCACTTTATTCATTTGAGTTTAGTAAATAAATATCTAATGTAAACTTTCTTAATGTGTCTTCTGTTGAAGTCAGTCAATCAGTATACTATTGGTTTGGACAACAGCAACTGGCTAAGCACAACTGAACTAGTGCCCAAGATAGCTGGTACTTATGGGACTCAAGAATAGTCCATTCATGTATTTGGGTGATTCCAATTCAGTTGTGCTTAGCCAGTTGTTGTTGTCCAAACCAACAGTTTACTGACTGACTGACTTCAACATGGTGCTGCGAACAGGATTGCAGCAAGGTTAGGTCTGTATTGAGTTACAGCTACTTGTTGCATTGTTTTACCAATTCGATGGTAATTGGAACTTAGTGTGATTATTCTACATCTTCAATATCTTTGCAATTTTCAGGTCATAAAGATTCTGTGAGCACCGTCGGTTTCAGTTATGATGGAGTGTACATTTGCACGGCCGATCTTGGTGGCAGCATTAAAGTTTGGAAAGTCAGTTCTTTGGAAGAAATTTGGGCATTTGAATGTGATGATATTGAGGTGGGTACAAAAACAAAAACAAACAAAACCGATTCTTGTAGATTTTATTTTATTTAAAAAAATCTTTTCTTATGTACTTTTCCTTTTTGAAAATGCAGCACATTAAATCTTAAAGGATCGGATTTTGATTGCATGGTTATATATATATATATATATATATATATATATATATATATATGATGAGAGGTATCCGAAACTTGGTAGTGAGGGATGATTCTATATGTGATTTCTAAGATACACTGTATTATTATTGTATGATCCAGTATGTATGAATACAGTGAATCTTTAAATCACTAAAGAGAGCTCAATGTATAATAAACTTTTTAGATTATATACAGAGCAATATTTATCTTAGAAAGGAAGGAAAAACTCAACACCGTAATTCCATAATAAATTTATTTCGACCAAAATTGGGCCTATATAAATCTAAGTTGATTTAATATAGCTCCCCAAAATCCAGTCTCATCAGATGGGAGCCAATCCGATGAGACTGGATTTTGGGGAGCTATATTAAATCAACTTAGATTTATATAGGCCCCATTTTTGGTCGAAATAAATTTATTATGGCATTACGGTGTTGAGTTTTTCCTTCCTTTCTAAGATATATATATATGAGTAAACAGACAAATGTGTTTATCTTTATATGGCTTTAAGCCGACAATTTTTTTTGAGAAAATGTCAATCCCTGAATGTACATTTCAACCTATTAGGTCTATAACCTTGTTGATGAAACCTAATAGGTCGAAATGTACATTCAGGGATTGACATTTTCTCGATTTGTTTAGCCTTACATTTGAACATATATGCCCGCCTAAATTCATTAATTATTAACTAATTCATTTTCAAAATTAGGTATGACTTCAATTAAGCACATATCCTCCAAAAAAAAAAAAAAAAAATATATATATATATATATATATATATATATGTGTGAAGAAAGGAAGTGAATCCGACGGTATGTAGTATATTAAGAAAAATGAAAAAACACAGGTTTAAATGGCTTAAGTGGTGAGTTTATTGGCCGACGCTGCTGTGTTTCGATCTATTAATTAGATCATCTTCAGGGCATTTGTTGGTATATGGAAGGTGATAAGAAATTTTTATCACAGAATAACGAGAAAAGCGAGTGGTAGTCCTTGTTATTCAGTCTGTTTAAAAAATTTTTGAGGTTTGTAAAAAGGGGAGACAATTTGAAATATGACGTCAAATATTCTATTTTACGGCGTGAGTATGGTACAGTGTAAGTGTGTATCGAAAGGAAACATTGTGCATTTTTTAGGTGTGTGGTTGCGTGTGTGTATAAATCTTTTGCGATAAACGACAGCGGAAATAAACCTTAAGGTTGTGGGTATTTGCCTCATACCCCACTTGTATGGGCTGGGCACAAGGCCTCGTTTTAATGTGGGCCCACCCATAAGCCGAAGCTCATGGGTGGGAAAGAACAAAAATTGCATCGATCCCTTCGGCATTCCCCCACAAGGGGGGCGCCTCAGGAATTGATGCCATTATTAAACTCTCGACAAGTCCCCCGGCGTTTACTGGAAAACCGAAGGTGCAATGAGTTCAAAAAATTAAAAAAAAAAAGATTAAGGTTGTGTGTGTGTGTGTTTCAGGTGGCAAGAGAATATTATTTAAACTTTTTGAGTTGCTGTTTGCGTTTGATGTGTAAGAGGTAGGGGGAGAGGTGTCATTGTGCGTCAAAATTAATCTAATTAATAGATCGAAACACTGCATCGTCGGCCAATAAACTCACCACTTAACCCATTTAAACCTGTGTTTTTTCATTTTTCTTAATATACTACATATATATATATATATATATATATATATATATATATATATTCTTGGAAACTAATTTTAATGAATGCAAAATTTATTTTACATCAGTGTCCCCATTTATACTTCATGATGTGTGTGTGTGTGTGTTTTTATTTGAATTTCAATTAATGGAAAAATACCTTATTTAATTGAGTAAAAAAAAATATAATAGGTCAAATATAAGGTATTTTGTGATATTTAAGTACTAGTTTAACTAGGTGAGGGGACAAGTTATAAAATCTGGGTCTTTGTTTTATTGTATTATGAATCAAAATTATGCTAGATTCCACAATTTTTCTTAGTTTTATATTTATATAAAATAATGCATTAACTAAACACATTTTGGAAACTAACCATCACTTTAATTTTAAAGAATCCAAAATGTTAGTTAGGATACACAACAAAAAACTAAGAAAAATTGTGGAATCTAGTATAATTTCGATTTATAATACAATAAAACAAAGACCCGGATTTTATAACTTGTCCCCTCACCTAGTTAAACTAGTACTTAAAGATCACAAAATACCTTATATTTATTCAAGATTTTTTTTTTTTTTACTCAATTAAATAAGGTATATTTCCATTAATTAAAATTTAAATAAAAACACACACATCACATAGTATAAATGGGGACGCTGATGTAAAATAAATAAATATATATATATATATATATATATAAAGTTAGGGTGGCATGAATTCAATGGGGCTTTGTAACTGACAGTTCCTTGGCTATTCGATTAGCTCATCAGGGCAAGAGTCAGATTCTTGTCCTGATGAGCTACTAAGCAAAACTGTTAGTAGGTATACCTGTCTCATTAGGTTTAACTTTGTTATTTGCTCTACTTAGGTATTGACCACTTTTTACATTTTAGCTTTAGATAATCCTTGCGGTTTATATATATATTTAATTTTCTTTCTTTTTGCTAAGTATTATAGTAATAACAGATTATTTTTGGTTGGTACGACCATCTTGGTCTTTCTTTTTTAAAATTTTTTTTTTCCCCAGGTGAAGTTTGGTAGTATATTTTTACAATCAAACTATTTGCCACGTTTTTTCTTACCGCAAGGGTTTACCAACAAGTTTGGTATATTATATATAATACACACACACACACACACACACACACACACACACACACACATATATATATATATATATATATATATATATATGTATGTATGTATGTAATCTTCTAAGATGATTGTGAGAAAATTCACAGGGCCATATAATTTTGTTGTGTTTTTAACACTGAAGATCCTTATGGTGAAACTTGAGTAGGTTATTTCTGTACACTATATATATATATATATATATATATATATATATATATATATATATAAAATCTTTTAATTGTCTTGTGTTTTGTCCTTTCTAGTGGATCAAATGGCATAATCAAGCTCATGTCCTTTTGGCCGGAACAGTGACTGGTCAGATGTGGATGTGGAAGATCCCAAGTGGGGATTGTAAAACCTACATTGGTCCCAATTGTGCATCAACTTGTGCCTGTCTCGCTCCTGATGGTAAGTTTGTTTTTCTTCTAGGGAAATTTTAATTTTTTATCTCCTATCTCCCTGAAGGGATCTCTAATATGGGTGAACATCTTATTGATTTGACTACTGAGTCTCAGGTTAAATCGAACTTAACAGACCTAAATTCCGGTAATCTGAACATTAACTACATAAATGAGAGTAACCTTCCCTTGATTCTTTCACTTTGAGGAAGCCGTCTGATTTGGTCGGCCATTTTCATTTCACCATAAATCTACACTGAAAATACGAATTTGTTCAAATCAATACAACTGAATGTTTTAAAACATGAAAATATCATAAAATGTGTTCTTAATTGTGATTGTGCTTGTGCATTATTTGAAATTAACTTAATTGTTATTAAGAACACATTTTATGATATTTTTGTGTTAAAACATGCAGTTGTATTATTGATTACAGTGAAATGAAAATAGCCGACCAAAACAGACAGCTTCCTCAAAGTGAAAGAAACAAGGGATGGTTACTCTTATTTATGTAGCTAATGTTCAGATTACCAAATTTTCAATGTTGATATATTAATGAATAAAAGATATAATGCACCAGTTATTTTATTTAAAAATTTTTACATTTTTTCAGGTCAGTTAACTTTGAACCATGTATCTTTGAGAATCTGTGTTACGCCTCAAAGATATATGGTTCAAAGTTAACTGACCTGGTCCATTAAGTTGGAGTTAACCGAGTCCCATTAGTACTATTTAAATCTTGTCTGCCCTGTTGAGACGGGCTAGAATATACTAACTGCATCCCTTGCAGAACAGTAAGACACCTTCCCAAAAAACCCACTAAGCAACAGGTTGATAAATGATAAAACATAATGAAAATTAAAGACCTAGCTAATTTGTATATACAGTGGTACTTTGATTTACGAGTACCCCAACTCAAAAGTTCATATATATATATATATATATATATACACACATATTCACTAAATTACAATAACAAAATTTTATTCATATATTAACAGGTCATCATCTTGTCGCTGTCTCTAACTAAGGGCTTCTTCTGAGCTAACTCTTTAGTCATGCAATTAATTAGACCACAAGACTTTTATTCCTTGATCAAGATTTATTTAACCCATTCTTATTCGCCGTGCGGTGAGAATCAACCTCGCAGTAGCACATCTACTCTGCGTCAATCTGAGGGTCATGGAGCTATAACGATCCTGGTAGTTTTCCATTCCCTGATCTGAAAACCACTGGCCACTTAGAATTCTTCGCTACAGGGTCTGTTAACAATTTATGCTACCACATAATATATAACATTACAGCTCATAATTCATTATATTCTTTTGTTATTTTTATACAATACAATGCTATTTTTCTTTTTTTAAAAAACGTTAAAAAATAGGGTATTTTTGAGGAGGGCTGGAATGGTTTTATGACGTTTCAATTTATTTCAATGGAAAAAAATTGATTTGATATACGAGAAAATTGAGTTACGAATGGAACAAAGTAAACTTGTTAGTCAAGGTACAACTGTATTTTGTTTAGAATTATTAAAAAAAAAATTTTTTTTGTATTTTATGAAATTTTATCAATCTGAAAAGTTCATAGGCTGACCAAAATACTATCACAAAATGTGACAAATCAAGGCTTATTTTTCAACATAGTCTCCTTTACAAGTCCACACACTTTTTTCCATTGGTGTTGCAGTGCTTGGATCCCATTGGTAAAAAAAGGTCAACAATTGCATCTTTTCCGGGTTAGCTCAGTCGGTAGAGTGCTTGGCTAGAAACCACAAGGTTCCTAGTTCGATACCGGTCCTCGCCAACTCAGCGTATGAGTAGCACAGGGATCTGTGCGGTAAAGTAACGAGCTGATGGTAGGTGTGGCGCTTCACCTCAGACGCCAAAACAATCTCCTTGGTCTAGCGCTATTGAAAAGGGGATAGACTCCCTCGCTGACTGGCCGATACCGACTTTAGGCCACCCCAACGACTTTACTTTACTTTGTAAGATAATGTTTAAATATTTTTCCTTATATGAAGAGTTATTCCCCTTAGATATTTTTTCTCTTTATTCTCTTACTTAAGCTAGATGGACGGTTGGAGAATCAGTTAGCTTGTCATGTCAAGCCCTAGCACTTATATGATTGTTCCAACCCTATAGCCCTCATGGCAAGCCCAATCCTTTTGATAATATATGTGCTAGAAGGCGGTGGCCGAGGGTATTATTGTCCTGGGTATGACATTAAACTTTATCTGATGGTAAAGTTCCAATTCTAGATCTCTGGGGAATGTGGAGTACTGTTGTATACCCTTTCTTTACTTCTATTATTCTTCTGCTCATCTTTGGTATCTTACGTTCTTCTTCTAGCGTCTGGACTTCCATTTCTCTGTTCTTGCTAGTTGATCGTCATTGATTCATTTCTTCTTCTAGGTCAGTCTTGTTGCCAAGACATTCATCAACCACAAAACCATATTATTTATTTAAACCTTTATTTACTTAACTAAACATTTTTCCCATAACTAAACACAGCGCGTGTGCTGTGAGCCCCAGCTAAAGCAGATAGGCCTTATCTGTCTGACAACCAAGCTGGAACTGAGAGCCAACCAGGTCCTACGTGACTTCACATATTTCGCAGGCTTTCTGTAATATTCCATGGAAAGTCCTGCGCGTGATATGAAAAGGAGCCCTCCCTTCAGAAATACTGGGGGTTGACAATAATCTATGCATAGATTATGTAACAGTACCTCTTCATCACCATTACTCATAGGTTCACTCAGACCCGGAGTGGTAGTACCTGTTAGGGTCCCATCTATGGGTTAAATCAAACAAAATGAGTTTTTAAAAAATTGAGTACCCTTTAAGAATAAATAATACAAAAAACGTATTTGGTAGAAATTTGCCGAATGTGTTGACATTCAAACAACCAACTACTGCAGAATTTGTTTCACAATTTTTTATTTCTGATTTTCAGGTAAACGTGTTTGCATTGGTTACGAAAATGGTAACATCCGACTTGTTGGATTGAAAGATCAGAACACTTTACAGGAAATGAACTGTAAGTCTAAATTTATTTGGATTTCATCTTTCAATAAATCTCTTTTTGTCTTTCTTATTCAATAATAAAGATATTTTATGGTGAAAGTGTGGATAATTTTTTACTCTCTCTTGTGTATATATATAAGATCTGTTTACATTTTTTTTTATGAAAGAGTATGGAAAAAAAAACATCCTTTTAATCAATTTTAGACAATGATAAAAATTTAAAAAAATTTATATTTTTTTTTACTGTAAAATTGAAATATTTGATCAATTTTAATAAAATTTTGTTGAGTTCTGTAAAAATGGGTGTAGTTAAAAAAAAAAAAAAAATTTTGTCGTCTGTCATATAACAAAAAAACCCCATCTCAATGGAGGGAATATGATGCTTTTTAAGTAATTAATTAAAAAAAACATTAGATGTTTTATTTTGTTTATTTAATCCCCCTCCCCAGGCAATATCTTTAAAAAATTAATTTTTACACTGCCCGGAGGGTGTTTTTTTTTGTTTTTTTTTTTGCGAGTCATTTTAATTTGATTTTCTCTTGTTTTTGTTTTTTGTTTCTAGTTCATTCTGCCAGTGTTACATGTATGGATTTCAACTCAGACAATTCCCTTCTCGTAAGTGGTTCATCAGACATGCAGTTTTTCATCTCAAACACCAACAATGGCAAGGTGAGTAGAATTTCATAATTTTTTGACATTTTTGACAGCTCAATTTTAATAAGTCAGGTAACCTTTCTGCCGCCTTGAGCACCCTTGAGTTAGTAGTAACGATTTTAGCTCTGAAGCCACATTTGAATTCATGGGTAATCGTCTGAAGATGATTTATTTTAAGGTAATTTAAATAAAATACCTGAACAGAGCACAAATTCACTGTGGCCTGAATGTTATGTTTATACACAATAAAGATGGGGTCCAAAATATCAAAATTATTCATATCAAGCCTCATCTCATAAATATAGATAAGATGACTTATTTTTAAGGTAGCTAAAAAAACCCACCTAAAATAGAGCCCAAGGTTACAGTGGCCTGAACGTTGTCTTTATACACAATAAAGATGAGGACAACAGTCGGAAATATCAAAATTATTCATATCAAGCCTCATCTCATAAATACAGACAAGTATAGCACAATTTGTTTTTCTCTCTTCCTGGCAGTTTACTTTATACAGGGTATGGTAGAAATACGTCTCAATATGGGAGGTATTTCCGCCACAGCCTGTATTTGGGAATTGTCTGCTATACAGACATTTAACTCTTTGTCTACTTTAAGCCGCTTACAGCAGCTCGCATACCACAACTAAGCAAAGTACAACAACTAATGGTTAATACATTATAATTGAGTAGAAGGACTCAGATTACAATTATAATAGGGACTTTATTTGGATAGAATGAGTTGTGAGGGTAATAGATAGTGAACTTTGAAATATCCCATCATACTGGTAAAAATACCAGGGAGATTTGGTAGGCAAAGAGTTAATGGGATGTGCATGCATGTGTGTATATTATATATATATAGAGAAAGAGAGTATGGACCAGGTAATTAAAGTAGGCAGAGTGGACTATTGTCGGTATCAGCCGGAAAGTGAGGGAGTCTATCCCCTTTTTAACTAGCACTAGACTGAATAGAATGAGTTCGGAGGTGAGTAGATAGTGAACTTTAAAATATTCCATCATACAGGTAAAAACAACCAAAAAGATTTGGTACAGCTGGGGGGGGGGGTTTAGGTAGATAAAGAGTTAAAATTGACCTTTGTACCAATTTACAATTGACCTTCACAGTTTTCTGTCAAATATTTTAATTTTTTTTTTTCAGGTTTTGAATGTTTTTGATTTGTGTACGAATAAAGATGAAGAAGATGCTGACAATTCAATTGAATCCGTTGGTTTCTCTAAAACGTAAGTAAAGTTGAACGACAAATTTTATTATGGATTTGATTGTTTGGGAATTTATTATCAGTAATTAACTCTTAACATCCTATACCACCTCATTCCACCCGGCCAGAAGTCACATTCGTTTCCCTAATCTGCCCCAAATGATAGACTTTGTTTAAATATAATATTAAACATATTTAGAAGTCTTTATTTTAAGGGAAATAACAGGTAACTTTAAATGAAAAGGCCATTTTTGACAGATCCTTATAGGAATGGGACTCTGGACTTAGAAAATTCTCAACAGGATGTTAAGAGTTAAATGGGAATTGTTTTTTTGTTTTTTTGAGTTATTAAGTGGGAGGAGGATTAGAGAGAGAGAGAGAGAGAGAGAGAGAGAGGGAGAGGGAGAGAGAGGGACAAGGAAAGAAATGAAGTGGAAATTTAACCCAATTACTGAATCATTTGGTCTTGAAATTAAATTCATTCTTGATAGGTACTCAATTTTTTTTATAAACACATTTTTTTCTTAAAGATTAAAAAAAAAATATCTGAAATGATTTCCAAAATTTCCCGCCAAAAAAGACGCAACACGGGATCTAACAGAGTTTTTACGATCTTTGCCGAGCGGAACTTTACGATCTTTGCCGAGCGTTTGATAGAACATTCAACGGATTAATATCACAGTTGAGTTTAACAAACACAGATGGAAACTTTTCAACTTTCTGAAGATGGGCCTAGCCTGAAAATATTAAGAGAAAAAAAAAAATGAAAAAAAAAAAAAAAAAAAATTAAATAAATATGTTTTTCAACATAAATTTGCATTATTTTGCCTTCAAAGATATATTATTACATATTTTTCGATTTAACCCATAGATGGGATCCTAACAGGTACCCCCACTCCGGGTCAGAGTGGGCCTGGGAGCAACAGGGATAAAGGTGTGCTCCACATTGAACAACGACTTTTATTATGGGTTTGATTATTTGGGAATTTTTTTTATTTTTGAGTTATTAAGTGGGAGGAGGAGTAAAGAGAAAGGGGGGCACAAGGAAAGAAATGAAGAGGGAGGCAAAAATAAGAGAGAGAGAGAGAGTGAAATGGAGGATGAGAGAAACAATGGGGAAATTTAGAGAGAGGGGGTGAACATGCGGAAGCTATAATGCTAATTTGTTTCAATTGAAGATAATGAAAAGAAAGAGTGAGAGAGAGTTGAATCAAGATTATTATACTTTTTACATATTGAAGTATTTAGCAATAGCTCTTAAGTAAACATATCAAATGTTGTAACAATTAAATTATCGTACTGTGGTATATCCACAGGTCCTGCTAAGGATGATAACTATTACACTATGCGACTTCACATTCTAGTTTGGATGTAACTATTTTTTCATGACTATTCAGTCAACATTTGAGGAAAGAAGCTACCACAGAAAAGAGAGCCAGAAGGAAGGAGAGACAACAGCAACTCCAGCAAGCATCACTGTTTGTTTGCAGTCACTGCACCAGGGATTGCCATTCAAAAATTGGTCTGTCCAGCCACTCACGCAGTGAGAAAGGATACCAACAATAAAAAAACAGTCAACATTTTTATTATTCCTCTTTTCATTAAAACGAACAAATTTTGTTTTATCCATAATTATGTGAGCAGTAGCTCCACAATCGACAAATATATTAAATGAATCATCTTTAAAAAGATTTTTCAAAGGTACTTTCATTGAACAGAAATGAACTTGTTTCATCCGTATCTTTCAGTGAAGTGACTTAGTTTTCTTTTCTTTTACTTCTGTAATATTTTGTGTCGTGTGTCTTAGTTTTACAGTTTTCACACCATCTTAAGATTAAGATAAAAATCAAATAAAAGACATAAAGAAAATATAAACAAGAATAATTAGTTTGATTGAGATTAGTTTGATGCATACCTTTCCAAAGGGTATTAGCACTATGTGAAATGCAAACCATCTCATCCAGGATTTGAACTCATCTTGTCTATTTCATCTGTATCTTTCAGTGAGTTGACTGAGTTTTCATTTCTTTTACTTCTGCAATATTTTGTGTCATGTGTCTTAGTTTTACAGTTTTCACATCATCTTCTTTTAAATCTTGACGTGTTTTTGCATTCAAAACTTCAAAGTTCCTCTGTCCCATAATAATTGTTACATTTTGTCTTACAATTCAAGTTTTTTTTTTTTTTAAATTTATTCTTTCCAGCCAACCATGGGCGGCCATTGGAACGTTAAAAGGAAGTATTTATGTGTGGGATGTGCAGGCAGGCAAAATGCGTCAAAGTTGGAATTTTCAGGTAAGTCATGAAACTTAAATGACTAGCATCCTCATCTTTTTCATCTTTTAGTTCCAGTCGAGAAGATAACATCTTCTTGTCTTGTGGCAATATCTTTTTTGTTATATACACAATCAGCGCTCGACATTAATACCGTCCCGTCGTCCCTGGGACGATAAAAATTACATCCGGGACGATCAATATGTCATCCGGAACAGTTTTGCCGGGGACGGTAAAATTTTTTCCTAAAAGTTAGTACTACATTCCAATATTGGCCGTCCAGTGATTGCCCTAATTCTGACCTCAAAATGAGGCTACAGCACCGCAGGTCTATTCTCAAAGCCATGTAATGAATAATGGTGGAGGGAGATAGTTTAAAAGGACCGAATTATGTACTACTAACCCTACTCAGGGTAACTTAAAGTAAAAAAAGTATTTTTTTTTAGCTCGAAACACACTAGGAAATGGATTTTTTTTGTCCAAATATCCAGAATTATCACTGCTTCAGCTTTTCTTAATGTTTTGTTACATGTTATTATGCTACTGATAACTGACAAGTATAGATGATGCTAATGAATTAAACAAAAATATTTTGATTTCGGGACGGTTCAAACCCTATTCAGGACGGTTGATAATTTTTGTTTGGGACGGTCATGAAAAAAGTTAGTGTTGGGCCTGTACACAATGTTTTGGGAGCCTTCATCTCATAATCGAGAGCCTTCATGAAACTTGAAACTGAACCCTTTATTCAATCCACTGAGGTAGACTGTTCTCATACCATTAACCATGACGGGTACAAATATTTTAGGTATTCTGTTATCATCGCCCTTGGCCAAGATTGAACCTGCAAGCTCCAGATGATTGTCCCTTAGAACTGTATTAACTCAATCGTTATATCCGTTGCGCCATTTGTCCAACTGGATTACGACATGAAGGCTCCTGATTTCGGCAAGAAGATTCCCGAGTTTGACAAGAAACACTTGAAGAAGGCTGGAGGCATGTCGGCTGAATGTTGTGCATATGTTGTATACCATTTCTTTACTTCTATTATTCTTCTGCTCATCTTTGGTATCTTACATTCTTCTTCTAGCGTCTGGACTTCGTCTTGCTGGTTGGTCGTCCTTGATTCATTTCTTCTTCTAGGTCAGTCTTGTTGCCAAGACATTCATCAACCACAAAACCATATTATTTATTTAAACCTTTATTTACTTAACTAAACACAACGCGCGTGTGCAAGTGAGCTCCAGCTAAAGCAGACACATCCTATCTGCCTGACGTCCAAGCTGAAACTGAGAGCCAACCAGGTCCAACGTGACTTCACATATTTTGCGGGCTTTCTGTAATATTCCATGGAAAGTCCCGCCCGTGATATGAAAAGGGGCCATCCCTTCAGAAATATAGGGGGTTGACAATAATCTATGCATAGATTATGTAACACACATAACAATAAAGATGAGGACAACTGTCCAAAAATACAAATAATACAAATTATCAAGCCTCATCTCAAAAATTCAGACAAATAAAATGACTTTTTCTTTTTTTTTTTTGTCTTTCACAGGAATCGATTGTGAAGTTAAAATGGATGGAGAATGGTCAGCAACTCTTCACTGTTGGTCTGGATGGTGTGGTCAGATTATGGGATGCAAGAAATGGTCATATGGTCAATCAATGGCATGGACATGGAGCATCTATCATGGACTTTGACATCTCCAAGTATGTAAATCGCAGAATAAACTTTTTCTCCCCCTAACTCTGTGATTAATTTATTATACAAGGACACTTGGCAATTGTACAATAAAATTGCCCAAATTAAAAAAAAATGATTAAAAGATAAAACAAATTAATAAAAGATAAAACTTAATAAAAATCAAATAAAAGACTTTAAAAAAATATAAACAAGAATAATTAGTTTGATTGAGATTAGTTTGATGCATACCTTTCCAAAGGGTATTAGCACTATGTGAAATGCAAACCATCTCATCCAGGATTTGAACTCATCTTGTCTATTTCATATGACTCTAACCATTACACCATCCACTTCAAATATATATATATATATGGGAGAAATATGAGGAGGTTAATCCGACAATATGTGGAGAAAAGTAGACAAACATTGGATGTTATGGAAACTGGATGTTTATTGTCGACGATGCAACGTTTTGGTCATTTAGACCTTCTTCAGGACTCAAATATAGTTTTTGCTTCAATGAAGCGCATTTTCAAAACCTACTGTTTTCACCATTTTGAAAATGCCCTTCATTGAAGCAAGAACTATATTTGAGTCCTAAAGAAGGTCTAAATGACCGAAACGTTGCATCGTCGACAATAAACATCCAATTTCCATAACATCCCGTGTTTGTCTACTTTTCTCTACATATATATATATATATATACACAGAAATTTGGTTATATTTTGTCAGAGAGGTGGTTAAAAACTTTCTACCTTGCATTTTTCATATAATATTGGGTATAAATCTATGTTATATTAAAAAAGTTAATTAATAAAGGATAAAACATAATTAAAAGCAAATAAAAGACAAAGAATGCAAACAAAAATAATGATAAAAATAAACAACTTAAAACAAGAATATATAAAGAACAAAAGATAAATATATAGAAATTTATAGAAAAATAATTTTTATTGATCTATATAGAAATATAGATAAGAGATTTAATCAACTTTTAAAATTTTGGATAACACTGGGTAGCCCTGCTAATTTAATATAAAATGAAGTACAACATTTAATATAAAATGAAGTACAACATTTAATATAAAATGAAGTACAACAGTTGATATAAAATGAAGTACAAAATTTGATATAAAATGAAGTACAAAATTTGATATAAAATGAAGTACAAAATTTAAGCATTTTTAAGAGGATCCTGATCTTACCTTAACTTCCATCAAATTCCTCAAAAAAAATATAAAATGCAAAAAAAAAACAAGAAACCAACAAAAGTAGTATGTTAGTTTGAACACTATTATGTTTACTTTTTGGTTAATACCCTTGGGAAAGGAATCCCCTCCTCCCTCCAGCTATGTGTTAAATAGTACCACTACTGTTCTTCTGCAAGGATGGATTTGGCATTAAATAAGGTTGAAAGAAACCAAAAGACTTACTCTGTCATAAGACCAGGTTGCATGACTGATATACTACCAGTCATCTCTGAAATCCATGAAGATAGATGAATATTACATTTTTAAGCCCTTACTCCTCAAATTGTCTCAACAGAAAATTAAGCTCACACAAAACACTACATTCATTAATTTCCATATTGAAAATATGAAAAAATAACTGATAAAATATTAAGATATCAGATACTTTTTATATTAAAGATATCAAAAAAAATAATTATAAAATATTAAAATATATTATTTTGATATAAATAAATATACAAAAAATAATTATAAAATGTTAGAATATATTATTTTAATATAAAAAATATCCAAAAAATAATTATAAAATGTTAGAATATATTATATTAATATCAAAAATATCAAAATTTATGATACCTGTCCTAAACAAAATGGCATTATTTTTTGACAAACCCTTGTAAATAATATATATAAAGTTCCATTTCATACTGTTTGTTTAATGCTTCTAGAATATCAACAAAAAAAAAGCTTGAGTGTTTTGATAGAAAGCAACAAAATTTAAATGAAAGAAGAAAAAAAAAAAAAAAAATTAGCCTAAAACCAATAACAATATCTTGTTTTATAACTGTTCAATCCTGACAATTATTTTTGAATTTTATTTTTCCATATGGAATTAAAGTTTTCCTTTTTCTTTTTCCAGGAATGGATCTGTGATAGCAACAGTGGCCGAAGACAAAACCGCCAAAATTTTCAGTCTTGACACTCCAAGTATAATTCTGTCTGAATACTGAATTGGTTTTTATATTCATTTTTTTGTTATCAGTTGTTAAATAAAAATCAAACACCCTCCAAAAGAAAAGAAAAAACAAACACTTGTCATCTATTATTGTGCATGTACTAGTTTAAATTTGCCATTTCGTCACTTTGTGTATATGTATGTATGTATATGTATGTATGTATATGTATGTATAGTATCACTTAAAAATAAGGCACCCCCTTACAATTTTTTTATCAAGAGGTAATCTTATTTTAAACCAAAGATACCAGGATTTTATTATTTCTAGTGGAGAATGAAAACGGGTGTTATTAGGTATTATTTATATATTTATGATTGGGGTCCCCATAGCATGGTGTCCTGAGTATCTAATGAAGTTCCAATTTTGGAGCTCTGGGGAGTGTGGAGTACCCCTTCATCGCCATTACTCCCAGGTCTACTCTAACCCAGAGTGATACCTGTTAGTGTTCCATTTATGGGTTAATAGAGAAAAAAAATTGAGTTTAAACAAGAATTGAATACTTATCAAGACAGAATTAAACAAAACATCTTTGGCATAAAATAACCCAACAAGGGTTGACATGCCATAAAATCCAACCAACTAACCAACCCTGTAGCATCATAGCTGACAGGCTGGACTGCAAAATTATCATAAGTGAGTTAAACTCTGTGTTCATTTTTTGATTAATACCCTTGGGAAAGGTATGAACACTCCTCATCCTCCCAGTTATGGGTTAAATAGTACCACTACTGTTCTTCTACAAGAATGGCTTTGGCATTAAATAACCCTCAAAGCTTGATATGCCATTAAACAAAGAAACCAAAACAAACCTTATACAATCATAACAGATATTATTATTTATTATTTATGAGGGTTTGTCGAAAAGTATTGCCATTTTGTTTAGGATAGGTATAATTACCAAAACAGGAACATGTATCATACATCAAAATGAAACATCCCTACTTTTCCACATAGTCACCATTTCTCTCAATAGCAATGTTCCGCTTCCAAATGAGAACATGTATCCCTGCCCTGTAAAATTCTGTTGACTGAGCCACTTCCTCACTACAGATTTCACTTCCTCATCACTGGAATAATGTTTGCCTCTCAAACTCTCTTTCATGGGGCCGAAGAGAGGCAAATATTATTCCAGTGACGAGGAAGTAAAATCTGTAGTGAAGAAGTGGCTCAAAGAACAGTCATCAAAAAACAAAACAAAACAAAACAATTTCCCTGGTCTAGCACTTGTGAAAGGGGGGATAGACACCCTCACTGAGTATTAAACCTGTATTGTTTGGTTGTAAAAAATGATCAGTAATGTTTGTCTTGATTGTAAAATATTCCATTAGAAATAATAAAATCAGTGTATGAGTAGCATAGACTTGGTAATCTGATCAGTGCGGTAAAGTTGGGAGCTGACGGTAGGTGTGGCGCTTCACCTCAGCAAGGCAATCTCCTTGGTCTAGCACTAGCGAAAAGTGCATAGACTCCCTCACTGTCTGATACCAACAATAGGCCCCTCTGCCAACTTTACATACTTATCTTTGGTTTTAAAGAAAGTTATATTTTAATAAATAAAAAAATTTGTTGGGTGGGGTGTACTTATTTATAGGTAATACTATATATATATATATATATATATATATAATAAAATATTGAAAAAATGAATAAATAAAGGAAAGAAAATGTTGAATGGATAGAAATTGCTTATTGGAGTGCTGACATGTGTTTTGACCAAGAGAATGTCCTTGTACACAATGTATTCTATTCATCATTATTTTAAATACAAAATAAAATAAAATAATAATAATAGAAAAAATATAAAGTTTTTTAAGTATAAAAAAAACTTATATTTTAAATATTTTTCTATATTATTATTTTATTATTATTATTATTATTATTTTGTATTTAAATAATAATAAATAGAATACATTATGTACAAGGACATTCTCTCGGTCGAAACACCTGTTGGCACTCCAATAAACAATTTCTATCCATTCAACATTTTCTTTCCTTTATTCATTTTTTCAATATTTTTATATATATATATATATATATATATATATATATATAATGTTAGCATAGTTTGAGTCAGAAATAATGGAATAATTTTATTTATCAGCACTCATTGGATATCTTTTTCTTTTTTTTTTTAAATGGACTGGTGTCAGCTCAGCAAAAAAAACTTTGCTTTGTTCATGACCTTAAAAACTTATGATAACAAAATACAATTCAGGTTCATCTTGCCAAACATATTTGTGGAAACAACAATTGCATCATCAGTTTTTGTATACTTCCCATGTGGAGATTGTTCGCCCTTAACATTTTGTTATTTTGTATTTATTTTTGAGGAAGCATTAAATTTTATACTCTTGGAAATAATTGTTTTCATCTGCATATTTTTATATCTTCTGTTATTTTAAAAATAGATGATCCTATCATTTCTGACAGGAATTATCAAATGCGGGGGTTTTCAAACTGTGGTCGGGTGGAAAACGGGGATTGATCGCAATATCAACAGCAAGCAGTGATACTGATAGCTTTTGGATTTAGTGCGTCCTGGGACACACATATTTGATTTGAATGAGTCCCCGGGAAATTTGATCGGTCCCAACTAAAGTTTCTTAATAAATTGTAGGATTTTTATTTATGATCTGGGGAAACAACTAAAGCCGTCTAACCCCTACCTTGTAATTTATCCTGTGTAATTCGTTTCTATGAAATTATTGAAATGTATTTACAGTTAGTTTGAAATAGTGAGGGAAGTAAAAAGAAAAACATTGGGATGTATGGATATGAATTTACTGCATCATTTTTAGATTTTTATGTGTCAGGGACAGGACCCATATCAGCATCTCTGAACAAGTGTCTACAGATACTGCATGGGTGTCTTGAAAATTTCTATTATTGCATTAGCAATAGAATTGCAAATTTTATTTCTATGAATTTTTTTAGATCACGCCTGATAATTTGTATTATTTGGATTATTGTCCTCAAAGTTCGAGAAGAAAATTTTTGAGTTTGAAGAGAAGGTTCCTGGAGTTCGACAAGGAACAACGGAAGAATGCCGGAGGGTACATCAGACGAGATGTTTTGTATATAACAATAAAGATGGGGACAATAGCCTGTAAAATTTGGGTGTAGCGTTGTTTCTGAGTGTCCAGATGTGTTATTACTAAAGTGGACTGCGACATTGTAGTAAGTGGGTTTTGAACAAATGGGAATTCTTCCAAGCTGTAGCCATGACAGTACTACTGTATGGTTGTACCACTTGGATTTTAACAAAATGCTTGGAAAAAAAGCTAGATGGGAACTACATAAGAATGATGTATACTGTTTTGAACAAATCCTGGAAGCAGCACCCTAAAAAACAGCAAGTGTATGGCTAGATAACCTCCCATCGCACAAACCATCCAAGTAAGACAAACAAGACATGCTGGTTACTGCTGGAGAAGTAAGGATGAACTCATAAGCAACATTCTCACATGGACATACCAGTGTTGGCAGACCAGCAAAAAATTTACATTAACCGGCTCTGTGCAGATATTGGATGCCCTATTGGTTGTTTTATTACGTTCACTTTCAAATTAATACCCTTGGGAAAGGTATAAACCCCCATCATCCCCCCAGCTATGGGTTAAATAGTACCGCTCCTATTCTTCTACAAGCATGGATTTGGCATTAAATAACCTAGGGAGATTGATATGCCATTAAAAAAAACTATTGAGTGTTGCAGTTAGTCCTTTTTGCAAATGATTATGATTTCAAGTAATTTAATAATAATAATAATAAAAGAAAACAAAAAGTTTGGACCTTGCCAAAGAATTAAAAAAAAACCCTGAAATATGTGGGTAAAAGAGATACCGATTGTAATTTCCAACTGAAATAACCTTAACGGCCCAGCGTCCTGATATTGTCATTTGGTCTGTTAATCAAAAGAAAGTTTTTATTGTTGAATTGACAGTTCCATTTAAAGAAAATCTTGATTGGGCCCATCAGTGGAAGTTGGAAAAATATGAAGACCTACGTGAACAATGCATCAGAAACGGATGGATAACAGATGTATTTCCCATTGAAGTCGGTTGTCGGGGATTTATTACCAACTCAACCTCGGCATTTTTGTCTAAACTTGGACTTTCTCCACCAGACAAGAGGAAATACTTAAAAAAGATTCAGGAGAAAGCTCTAACCGCATCAGCGTGGATATGGCAGTCCTATATTGTGACATCAAACCGACAAAGTCTGGTGGTATCATGAGATACTGCTGGGGCGCTCTGGGTTAGTGGTAATGATGCTTCGGCCCCGAAACCATGCCTGAACCTAGAGTCATCATCTGATGAAGGCTTTGTTGGTTGCAATGCTACTGTGTAAATAGTAGTCATTGTATGAAGATTATTAGTGTACTTGGAATGGTTTCAAAGAGTTTAGAAAACAGTCTTCAGGAATTAGAAATCAGAAGAAGAATTGGGAGCATCTAGACAACAGCATTGTTAAGATTGGCTAGAATACTTAGAGAGGAGGGGAATTGAGAAGACTTGTTGTCACTCAGGCTCCAGCGAAAGACCTCAAGGAGTAAAAAAAAAAAAAAGTAGTAGTAGTAATTATTATTACTAGAATATATGCAGGGTGCAAGTATTAATGTCTTAAGAAAGATAACAGATTTGAAACAGAGGTGGGTATAATCGAAAATATAACAGCTGTAGCTTCTTCTTCCATCACCTCCGCCTTTCCTTGCTAAACTTTTCTAATTTAACTATCTAGTTAAATTAGGAAGTAAAGAAAAACAGTTATTTCTTTTTGTTAATTGATTTAAGATTTATCTCCAAGATTTTTGCTCATATTCACTAAGATAAAAACAAACAATTAGAAATCAATAATACCAAGCATATATTTATTAAAATCAAATTTTAATATCATATGCAAATTAGCCTTGCCATTCACACTGTAAACCGCTATTTGTTGTACATATAAATACAATTGCATGTTATCAGTACGTAGATATGGCCAGCAATATTAATAATGAAAAACAATTTTATTAATGATTGAGGTTTAAATAGAAATAAAATCATGGAGAATGTGATGTAAATAACAAAGGGAATTGTGACTTGTATAGTAACATAGTTTCGGTTACAGACAGACAAACCCACAATCTCCATTATAATAAGATTTACTCCTTTTGAGTTTTTACATCAGCGTTAGCTGATGGTCTTTCAGTAGAGTCAGATTGACAGCAAGTCTCCTTAGGTTTCCAGGACTCTTCTGAGTATTCTGGTAAATTGCAGCAGTACAGTGTTCTGGATGGTATCAATCATTCCTCTGATTTCCAGATTTTCCAAACCCTTTTACAATCCTTTTGGGACCATTCCAAGTGCACCAACTACAATTGGTATCACTTTGACTTTCATATTCCATAACTTTTTCAGCTCTCTGGCAAGGTCCAGGTATATGTCCATTTTTTCATTTTCCTTCAGCTTCACCCTGTGATCTGCTGAAAACTGCAAAATCCACCAGTTGACAAGTTCTTTCTTTTTTGTTAATCAGCACTAGGTCTGGTCTTCCTGCTGGGATAAGGGGATCTGTTTTTATTTCAAAGTCCCAGAGAATTTTATGCATTTCGTTCTCAAGAACAGAATCTGGTTTATGCATATACCATTTGTTGTATGGTCAAAATTTAATTTTTTGCATAATTCCAAGTGGATCACCTTCCCAACCCAGTCGTGTCTAGTTTTGTACTCCTGTTGTGCTAGTTTGCTACATTCGCATAGTACATGGTTTACAGTCTCATCTCTATTACCGCATAGTCTACATTTACTATTTGGTTGGGTCTTATCAATTTTTGCTTTGGTATAGTTTGTCCTTATGGCATTATTTTGTGCAGCAATTATTAGTGATTCGGGTTTTTTCATGTGCAACCTCTCCGATTTGTTGTTTGAAGTGTCCATATAATTGTTTTTCTTCCAATTTTTGTTTTCTAGTCTTTGTTGTTTTTCTGTTTGTCCATATATCACATCTATTATTGTTGGCCGCCATAAGTAATCTGTCTTTGCTCTTTCTTGTATAGTCTTCGAGTTGTTGGATTGTGGTTTCTACGCAGTCCTCTATGTTGGCAAGACCTCTTCCCCCTTCCTTTCTTGACACATATAATCTATCTCTATCGTCTCTAGGGTGGAGAGCCTTGTGCATGGTCATAAGTTTTCTCATCCTTTGGTCAATCTGTCTGAGTTCTTCTTTTGTCCATTTTAAGAATGGTCCTGAGTATCTTATAATGAGGACAGCCCAGGTATTGATTCCTTTGATCAGATTTCTGCTGTTAAGTTTGGTTTCCAGAAGTTTTCTAGTTCTCCTGAGATATTCTTTTTTAACTTTTCCTTTCATTTCTGCTTGCTTGATATTGTCTGCTTCTAAAATTCCTAAGTATTTGTAACTTTCATTTTCATCAAGTGATAGTGTCCTGGGGTAGTTGTATTCCGTTCATTAATTTTCTTTCACCCTGTTTTATTACTAGCATAGCACATTTTTCAATTCCAAATTCCATTCCTATATCCTGGCTATATATTCTAATAGTTTGTACTAGGGTTTCTAATTCTTTTTCATTTTTTGCAAATTTTTTTATGTCATCCATGTACATAAGATGGTTTATCTTTTCTTGTGAGTTAGTGAATTTGTATCCCCCAGTACATTTTTTAAGTATATGATTGAGTGGTATCATTGCTATAATAAACAGCAGTGGTGATAATGAGTCTCCTTGGAAGATACCTCTTTGGATTTTTACTTCTGCTTTCTGGCTTTTAATTGAACTCACCAGTTTTCCATGGCTTTTTCAATGAAATTTATGATGTTGTTGGAAATTTTGTACATTTTTAGACATTCTAAAATCCAGGTATGTGGGACCATGTCATAGGCTTTTCTGTAATCAATCCACGCCATTGCAATATTTTTCCGTCTATTTTTTTACTTCTTTAAGAATGTATTGGTCTATATACAGTAAGTCATGTGTACCTCTTTTTCCCTTGCAGCATCCTTTTGTTCTTTTGGGAGAAGTTTCCGCCAATTGAGTGAAAAGTATATTTCTTCTTTTATAACATTATTTCTAAACAATTCTTGCTCTAAGTAATTATTCTTGATACAAATAATCTACAAACATTTTCATGGTTTATTCCTATATCATCATCGTCGTCCGATCATGCTGTAGTATGGATATCCATGACTTTCTCGCCAACTGTCCCTATTGGTCATTGCTCCTGGAGGTCTTCCGTGTAGCATCCAGAAAACTGCACAGAGTTTATTGATGTAGGTTATTTGCTGGTTGGTCTATACTGTGTGTCTATGTATTGGTATATACAGGAGAACGTCACTTATGAGTTCGTTCTTGCTTCTCCAGCAGTCTTGTTCGTCTTACTTGGATGGTTTGTGTGATAGGAGGTAAGTGGCCGGTAAGTAGCTGCTTTTTAGTTGGGTGCTGCTTCTAAGTTTATTCAATACCACGCACCCATCTATGCGTTAAATAGAAAAATGTATTTATAAAAAAATGGTATTATCCATTAATTGATTTATTTCAAAACTTTATCGGCATTAAATGACCCACTGAGGTTGATATGCCGTAAAACAAAACAAAACCAAACCATCAATACCACGCAGTCCTGACGTAACTCCCATCCAACTTTTCTCTAAGCACTTTGTTAGAGTCCAAGTGGTACAGCCATACAGTAGCACTGATACGGCATTGGTTTGGAATTTTTGCTTTATCTTATTGGTGAGATCATTCCATAATTGATAATCTGTCTATAGCAGTCCAGCCTTTCCTATGCATATACTGATATCACTTTCTGTAGATATATTACTACCTAGGTATGTGACCTGATTAACAAATTTCAGAGGCTTACCATCCAGTATAGAGATGTCTCCATCAATAAAACACTGAACTCGGATAAATCATATGGGTGCTAGAAGGCAGTGACTAATGGTCTTCATATCCTGGGAATGACGTTAAACTCTATCTGATGGTGAGTTCCAGTTCTGGAGGTCTGGGAAATGTGGAGCACCCCTTGTCTATTGTTCCTGGTCCACTATGACCTGGAGTGGTAGTACCTGTTAGGGTCCCATCTATGGGTTAAATAGGAAAATGTGTTTATAAGAAAAGAATTGAGTACCCATTAAGAATGAATTTATTACAAAACTTTGTCAGGATTAAATGACCCACTGTGGTTGATTGTCGTAAAACAAACCAAACTCAGATAAACTGAGTATACGTGTTTCTATCAAGATTCCTATATAATCTTATTATAATGGAGATTGTGTGTCTCGTTTTTATGTGAGACCACCAGGTGGAAAAAATTGCGTCGATCCCGTCGGCTTTTTCCCCTCTAGGGGCGCGCTGGACAAATAAACACAGTCCTGCCCCTTTAAATCAAGGGGGCAGGTATTGCCTGGGGGATAGCCCCCTGGGATTGACGCTATTAAACTTGTGAAAAATCCACTGGACCCTGGCGTTGGCCATATTTACAGGTATTTGCCTCTCATCCCACTTATGAGGGCGTGACACAAGGACATTTTTATGTGGGACCACCCACAAGCCGAGACTCATGGGTGGCAGGTGGAAAAAATTGCGTCGATCCCGTCGGCATTCCCTCAAAGGGGTGCGCTTCAGTTGCTAGGCAATAAACCTAGCCCTGCCCTTTAAATCAAGGGGCATGTATTTGCCTGCGGGATAGCCCTGGGATCGGACA
>CM042165.1:52309145-52335533 GCA_023376005.1 Doryteuthis pealeii | reverse complement strand
GGAGAGAGATTTTCACCACTGTTTTAATTACTAGCAATAGCACATTTTTCAATTCAATTCCATTCCTATATCCTGGCTATATATTCTAATAGTTGTACTAGGGTTTCTAATTTCTTTTTCATTTTTGCAAATTTTTTTATGTCATCCATGTACATAAGATGGTTTATCTTTTCTTGTGAGTTAGTGAATTTGTATCCCCCAGTACATTTTTTAAGTTATGATTGAGGGTATCATGCTATAATAACAGCAGTGGTGATAATGAGTCTCCTTGGAAGATACCTTTGGATTTTTACTTCTGCTTTCTGGCTTTAATTGAACTCACCAGTTTTCCATGGCTTTTTCAATGAAATTTATGATGTTGTTGGAAATTTTGTACATTTTTAGACATTCTAAAATCCAGGTATGTGGGACCATGTCATAAGGCTTTTCTGTAATCAATCCACGCCATTGCAATATTTTTCCGTCTATTTTTTTACTTCTTTAAGAATGTATTGGTCTATATACAGTAAGTCAGTGTACTCTTTTTCCCTTGCAGCATCCCTTTTTGTTCTTTTGGGAGAAGTTTCCGCCAATTGAGTGAAAAGTATATTTTCTTCTTTTATAACATTATTTCTAAACAATTCTTGCTCTAAGTAATTATTCTTGATACAAATAATCACAAACATTTTCATGGTTTATTCCTATATCATCATCGTCGTCCGATCATGCTGGTAGTATGGATATCCATGACTTTCTCGCCAACTGTCCCTATTGGTCATTGCTCCTGGGAGGTCTTCCGTGTAGCATCCAGAAACTGCACAGAGTTTATTGATGTAGGTTATTTTGCTGGTTGGTCTATACTGGTGTGTCTATGTATTGGTATATACAGGAGAACGTCACTTATGAGTTCGTTCTTGCTTCTCCAGCAGTCTTGTTCGTCTTACTTGGATGGTTTGTGTGATAGGAGGTAAGTGGCCGGTAAGTAGCTGCTTTTAGTTGGGTGCTGCTTCTAAAGTTTATTCAATACACGCACCCATCTTATGCGTTAAATAGAAAATGTATTTATAAAAAAATGGTATTATCCATTAATTGATTTATTTCAAAACTTTATCGGCATTAAATGACCCACTGAGGTTGATATGCCGTAAAACAAAACAAAACCAAACCATCAATACCACGCAGTATCCTGACGTAACTCCCATCCAACTTTTCTCTAAGCACTTTGTTAGAGTCCAAGTGGTACAGCCATACAGTAGCACTGATACGGCATTGGTTTGGAAGAATTTTTGCTTTATCTTATTGGTGAGATCAGTTCCATATAATTGATAATCTGTCTATAGCAGTCCATGCCTTTCCTATGCATATACTGATATCACTTTCTGTAGATGAGATATTACTACCTAGGTATGTGACCTGATTAACAAATTTCAGAGGCTTACCATCCAGTATAGAGATGTCTCCATCAATAAAACACTGAACTCGGATAAATCATATGGGTGCTAGAAGGCAGTGACTAATGGTCTTCATATCCTGGGAATGACGTTAAACTCTATCTGATGGTGAAGTTCCAGTTCTGGAGGTCTGGGAAATGTGGAGCACCCCTTGTCTATTGTTCCCTGGTCCACTATGACCTGGAGTGGTAGTACCTGTTAGGGTCCCATCTATGGGTTAAATAGGAAAATGTGTTTATAAGAAAAGAATTGAGTACCCATTAAGAATGAATTTATTACAAAACTTTGTCAGGATTAAATGACCCACTGTGGTTGATTGTCGTAAAACAAACCAAACTCAGATAAAACTGAGTATACGTGTTTCTATCAAGATTCCTATATAATCTTATTATAATGGAGATTGTGTGTCTCGTTTTTATGTGAGACCACCAGGTGGAAAAAATTGCGTCGATCCCGTCGGCTTTCCCCCTCTAGGGGCGCGCTGGACAATAAACACAGTCCTGCCCCTTTAAATCAAGGGGGCAGGTATTGCCTGGGGGGATAGCCCCCTGGGATTGACGCTATTAACTTGTGAAAAATCCACTGGACCCTGGCGTTGGCCATATTTACAGGTATTTGCCTCTCATCCCACTTATGAGGGCGTGACACAAGGACATTTTTATGTGGGACCACCCACAAGCCGAGACTCATGGGTGGCAGGTGGAAAAAATTGCGTCGATCCCGTCGGCATTCCCCCTCAAGGGGTGCGCTTCAGGTGCTAGGCAATAAACCTAGCCCTGCCCCTTTAAATCAAGGGGGCATGTATTGCCTGGCGGGATAGCCCCCTGGGATCGACGCTATTAACTTGTAAAGATCCAGGGCCAAAGCCACTGGACCCCGGCGTTGGTCATATTTACATACTAATAACATGTAATTGTGTGTGTGTGTGTGTGTGTCAGACGAAACGTACCACCCTGTGACTTGTTTTGAGTTGATCATTTCTTGACCACTTTCCTTCTATCTACAGCATATCGTCGGATCCAAAACCCATCCACCCTTCCTTCATATATATATATATATATATAATATATATATATATAGTCAAATGAGGGTATATTGAGTTTTTCTTTCTTATTGGACGTGTAAATATTGCTCTGTATATAATTGATCTATTAATTATCATACATTGAGCTCTCTTAAAAGCATGGAAACAAAAAAGTTGGAAGAACTGGTTGGTTAGTTGGATTTTATGGCATGTCATCCCTTGTTGGGTTATTTTATGCTAAAGACGTTTTGTGGTTAAATAGAACCTAACGGATCTAAATTCCACCATCGTTTGTCACCCCGCCGAAAAAAAAAAAAAAATCAGGGAATTAACCAAATTTAATGAAATTTTTAATGTTGATATATTAATGAATGAAAGATATAATGCACCAGTTATTTTATTTAATAAACTTTTACATTTTCAGGTCAGTTAACTTTGAACCACATATCTTTGAGAATCTGTGTTACACTTCAAAGATATATGGTTAACTGACCTGAAAAAATGTAAAATTCTTTAAATAAGATTGGTAGATGGGTAAAATCCCTCCAATGGGCCACCTGCTGGCCGTGGGTGGCGTCTCATGATGTCCCCCACCATCTCCACACTACATTTCACACTACATTTCACTAAATGTCCGGATGAAGGTTGCATAAACCGAAACGTTATAACGTCAGCTTCACCATCAAGAATAAACTCATCTTATGGAATACATCGTGTTTTTTTATTTTTTCTACCCCCCTCCCCATATATATATATGAAGAAAAAGTGGGAGTAAACCTGACAATATGTAATATTATAAAAATTGAAAAAACACAAGTTTCATTAACGAATGATGTTTAATAAGCCGATGCTGCAATGTTTCGGTTTGTTTAACAAACCTTCCCCAGGGCCTTTGTTGGTTTAAGGAAAAATAAATTATTAATTTATTGGAGAAGGTTTGTTAAACAAACTAAAACACTGCAGCGTCGGCTTATCAAACAGCATTCGTTAATGAAACTTGTGTTTTTTTTAATTTTTATGATATCACACACACACAAATATATATATATTATATATATATATATATATATATATATATATATAGAGTAAAAGAAATAACAAAAGACTTAGAGATTTTGATTTATAGCCTATTTCGGGGAGCTTAGACAAAGTGTCTAATTCTCCCAGCTCATCATTCGCATCTGATGAGCTGGGAGAATTAGACACTTTGTCTAAGCTCCCCGAAATAGGCTATAATGCAAAATCTCTAAGTCTTTTGTTATTTCTTTACTTATAAATTTGCTCTGTGACTCAAACAATAAGAGCACACATTGAGCTCTCAAACTGCGACAGGTTGTTTAAAAAAACTCCTAGGTCGTAAGGAAGATTTCTTCTCTAGACTTTTGGATATTATATATATATATATATATATATATATATATAATATATATATATATTACACCCTTCGACTATCATTTTCCCCCTTTTTTATCGTTTTCCCGGCAAGTCCATTAGAGTAAGTGATGTTAGTACCGAAAAAGCCTCAACCATCGTGTGGGTGGGTGTGGTTGGGTAGAAGAAGGGAAATCGTTTTCTCTATGTTTGGTTGCATTTCGGAAGAGAAGACGAGAGGATCGTGCCGGGGCAACACGCAATATATTAAGTGCTTTGTCTCCCCACGCCCTTCTCCTCTCCATCTCCCCTCCCCCTCCTCTGCCCCCCCCGCTTCATCATCGCCACAGCGAATCCGTGTTTTAAAACGTGACTCTTAACAAATCCCTCCCACCCCTCTTTCGATTCTTTGGTTTGGTGTCGTCAAAGCAAACGAAAGGCGTTGATTGGTTAGCAGGCGACGCGGCGAGTTGATCGATTGGTTAGAAAGAAAGAAATAGAGAGAGGGGGGAAGGCAAACCTACGCACTGTACGCTGATTGGTTGCAAGGAAGAAAAAGGGGCGGTAACATAAAAAGGCGTTTCTCTTCCACTGCCGTTTTTCTTCATGTGGACACCGATGGTCTGTATAATTTTAGAAGTATCAGAGATTTGCAATAAACGTCTTGTTGTTTCCCCATCGCACGCACGCGCACATATACACATACGTACGCAGCACTACACTTGCAGGTACAGCTTAGTGGTATAGAATTAAACAGTACATATTAGGGGCCGGATTAGCTCAGTCGGTTGAACATCAGCCTAGGTAATCGCAAGGTTCCGGGTTCGATACCCCCCCCCAACTCAGCGCATAAGTAGCACATATTGGCTAATCTGACCTGTTCGGTAAAATGGGGAGCTGACAGTAAGTGTGGCTCTCCACTTCACAATTGATGAAAGAGTAAGTTTCAGTTGTTCTATTTTTCGATTATACCCCCTATGTTTCAAGTCTTTTTATCTGCATTCTTATTTAGTTTCATTAGCCTTTCTAATGTAATATATATATATTCAAATCCTCAACGAGGCTATTTGCATTTCACATAGTGCTAATACCCTTGGGAAAGGTATGCATCCAACTATTCTTTCACCAGCTATGAATAAATTGTAGGGCGAACTGGCCTGTTTAACCTTGGTTAAGCAACCAGTCTAGGAGAAGGAAAACTCTGAATTAAAACCTGTTAAACTCTGCTTGATAACAAATTGACTATGTGTCGTATCCTTCTTGTGTGGAGGATTTGACAAATACATACATACACACACATATATATATATATAAGATTTTTGGATGTTTTTTTTAGAAGCATTGTTGAAAAAAGTATATATTATTATTTATATTTTTGCTGGGTAGTAAGTAAGTAAAGTCGTCGGGGTGGCCTAAAGTCGGTATCAGCCAATCTGCGAGGGAGTCTATCCCCTTTTCACTAGCGCTAGACCAAGGAGATTGTTTTTGTATCTGAGGTAGAGCGCCACGCATACCATCGGCACCTTACTTTACCGCACAGATCCCTGTGCTACTCATACGCTGAGTTGGTGAGGGCCGGTATCGAACTAAGAACATTGTGGTTTCTAGCCGAACGCTCTACCGACTGGGCTAACCTGGCCCTAAAACGCTTTGCCCAACGTGGAGCTCGAACCAATGACCACGAGATTAAGAGTCTCGGGGTCATAATAAAACGCAGATCCATTAATTGTTTTGGTCTTACATAATTGATTTATGTTTTAATCACGAACAAACGACTTTCCCTTTTCTTATTATTCAAATCCTAAGTTTTAAATATCTTTCCAGATCTAAATAAAAACGTCATCATTTTCTCACAACAAGCAAACTCTGAGGATAGTGAATGTGTATATACAAGGTGTGTCAAAAAGTATCGAGATTGAAGCTGTATTTACCATGATAGGAATGAACAATAAATGTAACGTTAATTGTTTTCAGAATACAAGGTGTGTCAAAAAGTACAGATTTTAAAGCCTTATTTACCAAGATGGAAATGACGAATGAATGGAACGTTAATTTTTCAGAAAACAAGGTGTGTCAAAAAGTACTGAAAATCTCGATACTTTTTTGACACACCTTGTACATTGTTGTTAATTGTTTCATTTTCGTAGTTTCATTCGGACATACATACACACAACTGCCCTATATATATATATATATATATATATATATATATATATATATATATATACTAGAAGTGGCTACCCGGCATCGCCTGGGAAGACGGGTGATTTTTAAAAGTTAGTCTCGCAGATCCATTATTACTGAATTATGAGTTGGATCCCCACCGAATGCCCCATTAAAATCCCTACGTAAATGTTGTACCGGCCGTTCTTACAGTGGAGAACATGCACCGGTTCTCACTATAAATAGTGAGACACCGAGTGGAAAGGAGCACTGTTCCCGTTAACGACAAGCTAGTCGTACATGTACCATTAATTGTAAATACACTTGTCTTATTTTACCCCATCTCGACTTGACTTCTTTTTACTGTTGGGACTAACATCACAACAGTAAAAAAGACTTTGCGTTGATCCAGTCACTCTGAAAATAGAAATTTATGTCTACAATATTAAATGGAAAAAATTCCATGTTGTTATCATTTAAATTTTATTTTTTAGATATCTTCATGAATTTAAATCACATCTTCATTATTTTTGCTAAAAAATCAAGCCCTGATGATATCTAATGTGTATATATATTTACTTTGTCGTTAATTGTTTCCTCCGGACATACAGATTCACACAACTGCCCTTTATATATGTATAGAATAGATTATAAACAGGATTGCATTTGATACATTCGAAAATAAAACACTAATATTAGCAATCAATAACACCAAGTAATAATTCATTAAGTATGGTTTTGTCGTTGTTTTATTTTCGAAGTTTCCTCCGGACATACAGATTCACACAACTGGCTTATATATATATATATATATATATATATATATATATATCGCCGTTACCATCAAATAAATAAATATACAATCTTATTTACTTCTGGATTTTTTCACTAAAATCGATTAAAAAGTGCTCAATATAAAGAGCTAATAAACAGAATTGCACAGACAAAAATACTGTGAGACAATAACACTTGCAAAACATGTGTGGTCATTGAAAGAAAAAACACAAGAGTGAGCCAGAAGTGAAATGAACATTTTTTAAGAAAGCCCCATCACACAAAGGGAATGATAACCCGTGCATACTGCGCCTACAAGAAAAATTAAAACTAATAGAATTTAGTGACCCAGAGCAGATATTGAATACGCGAGCAGAGTTAACAAACAGATGTAGGTATAAAAATAAACACAAGCTCTGCCTAGTAAATTCCGGTGTTACATAGGGAGTGAAAGCGGGTGTGTAGAATACCCTCTGTATTGAAAATGGGCACAACACAGCTATAAAATACATGACGATGGTAGGAGAAAATACCCTGAAGATTGGCGCTATTGCGAGAAACTTGAGTCGGTATATTTTAAACCATTCGATTTTAATCGTATATATATATATATATATATATGATTAAAATCGAATGGTATATATATATATATATATATATATTATATATATATATATATTGATGATGACTAGACGTCTAGTGTCAATCAAAAAAATAGATAAATTAAAATGAAAACTGTTCTGGAGATCTGGGGAAGTTTGGAGAATTCCTTCATTCCCATTACTTCGAAATTCACTCCAACCCGGAGTGGTTGTACCTGTTAGAGTTCCATCTATGGGGAAAAAGATCAGTTTAAAAAATATTCGTATTCGATAGGACCATCTACACAAAAAAAAAAGAAAAAGGAGAAAAGAAAACACCCCAAATGATTCTTAAAATCAGCAACACAAAAATGGAAATATGAACATACAATGAACGCAATTCCCTAACATCTAGGCATAAAATAACCCTAAACGTTGTTGATAGAACCAATCAACAAATAATTGCTTCAAGTTATAATCTATGATGAAACTACAAAAATAAAAACAATCAACGACAAAGTATATATATATATATATATATCTTATTATAATGGAGATTGTGTGTTTTTCTGTCTGTAACCGAAACTATATTACTACTCAAATCACAATTCCCTTAATTATTTACGTCAAATTCTCCATGATTTCATTCTTTTAAACCTTCAGTTATTAATAAAAATTGTTTTACATTATTAATAATGACCATGTCTACGTACTAATAACATGCAATTGTATTTATATATATAACAAAATAGCGGTTTACATTTTGAACAAGAAGGCTAATTTGCATATTGATATTTAAAATGTTATTCTAATAAATATGTGCTTGGTATTATTGATTTCTAATTGTTTGGTTTTATCTTAAGAAATATAAACAAAAATCTCGTGGATAAATCTTAAAAGAAATTTATTTACAAGAAGAAATAACTAATATTATCCTTTACTTCCTATTTTAAACTAAATAGTTAAATTAGGAAATTTACCAATGAAAGAGGGGAGTAATGGAAAATGATAGAATAGTTAGTTTCAAAGTTGTTCTATTTTTCGATTATACCCCCTCTGTTGCAGATCTTTTTATCTGCATTCTTAGTCAGTTTCATTAGCCTTTCTAATTTAATATGATATTTTATTATATCAAAACTTAAATACTTGCACCCGGAGGGTGCATATATTTGCTAGTAAGTGTAATATCGTCATGTAATAAAAGTCACTACAAGAGGAATATTAACCTACTCTAAACAAATCGTAAAATCTAAGAAGTCCGTTTGGTGTAGGGGTTATGGTACTGGCCTGTCAGCTTGACGGTCCGGTTTCGAATCACGCACAGGGCGGTCTTCCTATCTATAGCTCTGCTGATGAGGCATAATAGGCCGAAATGTACATACAGAGTTTGATTTTTCTCGATTTGTTTAGCCTTATATTTAAATAGGCATTCCCGCCTAATTAATTGATTATTAATCAATTAATTTTCAAAATTAGGTACGACTTAAATTAAGCACATATTCTCCCAAAAATTGTCGGCAAAAGCCATATCCAAACACACCGTGTTTACATACTTATCATATATATATATATATATATATATATATATATATATATATATATATATATTAAATATCACCAGTTCCTGCATTTTGTGCAAAAATTATGAAGATTTAATTTATATTTGAAGATATCTAAAAATTAAAATATACATAGAAATAGCATTGAAATTCTACTTAAAAATGTCCAGCATTTGTAAATCTCAAAAGTAAACAAATCAATACACCAGGTTTTTTTTTACCAATTGACGCTGGTTAGCCGCTTCTAGTCGTTTATAAGTAAGTAAAGTCATCGGGGCGGCCTAATGTCGGTATCAGCCAGACACTGAGGGAGTCTATCCTCTTTTCACTAGCGCTAGACTAAGGAGATTGTTTTGGCATCTAAGGTAGAGCGCCACACCTACCATCAGCCCCTTTACCGCACATATCCCTGTGCTACTCATACGCTGAGTTGGCGAGGGTTGGTATCGAACTGGGAACCTTGTGGTTTCTAGCCGAACGCTCTACCGACCGATCTAACCCGGCCCGGTGTATGTTTGCTATACTCTTAGTAAAACACAAACACTCAATTTCAGAACAACTATCCCTATCCTTACGTAGCACCGGTGTCTGCATTTTCCCCAAATCCCAAAAACATTTTCTGTTTCAATTTTATCTATTACCAGTTTTTTTTTTCCATTACTTGGAAGGGTCTTTTAAGAGTTAAAGTCCCAAAAGTCACGAAGGCTTTTAAGTTGAACCGATGGCCGATAGAGTCATCTCAATAGCTAGGAAATAATCATGGTGGAAGGGACATTATGTAGAAAGCCGATGATGGTGACGTGTCCACATGGGACGCATCGAGCCAATTCCGGGGGTTTGAATTCTAATCGGAACCATTCAGTTGTTGGCACGTAAGTGATCCCACACGCAGTGGCGGGGGGGGGGAGGGGAGCCTTTTCATTGCCATAAAAAGCGAACATTTGCAGACCAAGCTCAGTTGTAAGAGCAAAGATCAGAGCAAGGAAAGGGTCGAAGTATTGATTTTGCCTAAAATCTAGAAAATTGTTCAGCGTTCGATAGGTACCACCAAAATAGGTCACGTGATCAGTTTAGGCCACACTGAAGGAAGAAACGTAAATATTTTTGAACTTCTTTTCAAATCTCGCAAAAAAGAAATAACAAACATAAAGAGTTGTTACAAAGAAAAACAGTTAATTCAAAGATCAAATTATCCGACGGGAAAAATTACTCACCGTTATTTTGAAAAATAAGTAAAACAGTCCGTTTTTTACCAACACGGTCAGTTTCTTTATTGATATTTTTATAGCAGAATTCTGTATTCATGGTTCTTTTATTAAAAACCTCTGGCATTGAAACTTATAATAAAAATCTTCTGATATAATTATTCAGACTCTTATCTTTATAGAAAAAAAGTATCATGTCGGTTCATTTTTTCATATTTCATAAAATAACATGGGGGGGGGGAGGTAGACGTCGTAAAAAATATTTCCCCTAATATATTTTAGGAAAAAACTATTTAAGACATATTTCATTAAGCAATTTTGGAAATTTCCGTGAAAATCGGACCATTTAATTGATTTTTCGTAGAATAAAAAAGAAAAGTCTCTAATCGTAACTTGTTTTTGGCTACGTTAAATTTCAATTGATTTAACGGTGCAAAAATGTAAACATTGTTTTTCGTTCATAATTTTCATTATTTCCGTAAGCTGAAAATTAAAAAAAAAAACATAAGGTGTTTGTTTAATGTTTCTTCTTTTGAAAGGACGAAACATTTTCAAGATAATATTAACCTTTATGCAAGTTTCATTGTGTTAAATGTAGTGTGGGGTAAATTTCACAGGGAAAATTGGTGGTACCTAGCGCTCGAAATAACCTTGTCACTGAAATACAGGTAAACAAAAAACAAAACAAAAACAAACAAACAAAAAAAACCCCAAAATACTAACAAACAAAAAACAAACAAACAACAACAACAACAACAGCAGCAGCAACTACTACTACTACTACTACTACTACTACTACTACTACTCTGAATTTTTTAAATGAACCTTGATGATTTGTATTATTTGTATTATGTCTTGGACACATGGCGTAGTGGATATAGGCGTTGAGTTAATACAGTTCTAAGTGACAGTTATCTCTAGGCTGCAGGTTCAATCCTGGTTAAGGGTGACAGTAACATAAAATAATTAACACGGGTTAACACTTGTACCCAGTCATGGTTAACAGAATGAGGACAGTCTACTCCCGTGGAATGAATAAAGGGTTAGGTTCGAAGTTCCGTGAAGGCTCCCGATTACGACAAGAAGGTTAACAAGTTCGAAGAGGAGATTCCCAAGTTCGAGGAGGGGGTTTCCTAGTTCGAGAAAGTTCCCGAGTCCGACAAGAAATACCCAAAGAAGTCCGGAGAGCACATCGGCAAAAACTTTGTGTAGATAACAGTAAAGATGAAGACGATAGTCCGAATAATACAAATAATAAGTATGTAAATAAAGTCATCGGGGTGGCTTAAAGTCAGTATCAGCCAGACCGTGAGGGAGTCTATCCCCTCTTCACTAGCGCTAGACCAAGGGGATTGTTTAAGCATCTGAGGTGGAGCGCCACACCTACCATCAGCTCATCGCTTTACCACACAGAATCCCTGCGGTACTCATTTGCTGAATTGGCGAGGGCCGGTATCGAACCCGAAACCTTATGGTTATCCTAGGCGGATGCTCTCCAAAAAAAACAAAAAACAACCCCTTACAATAAATAACAGATGTTATTTTTCGTTTTTTTTTTAGTAGCTGAAATAGTTTCCTATTTCCAACAGGAAGTAGTGATCAGTGTTAAGAAGATGAGTATAAGAATATAATAAGAGAAGTAATGAAGATCATACAAGAAAATTACGAAGCACCAGATGAAAAAAGAAAAAACATAAATAAAAAAGAAAAATAAATTTTAAATCTAATAGGCTTTGTCTCAATCTTACAAAATATTTCAAGATGCTGTAATACGATAAAAAAAAAAAATTGTGGACTCTTCGCAGAATTGCGTCCCGGCCCTCTACCTTAAAAAAAAAAAAACGCTAAGCGATGCCAGCTCAAAACAAAAAACAAAGTCCCTAGCTGAAGCGGTGCCTGCTGAAAAAAACAAAACAAGCAGCGCTTAAGGCGTTTTTCTCGAAAAGTTAATGCGATAATTTATTGTTAAAAAAAAAGATGTTAAAATATAATGAAAGGCGTTTTTATCGACAAATTATTTTTTTTTTTAGTGCTTTGAAGGAGTTAAAAATAAGCCATATTTTTATCGACAAGTAAATGTAAATATTTAGCCCCCCCCCCTTAAAATATTTTAAAGAGGGGGAGGGTTAAAATATTTACATTTACTTGTCGAAAAAGACTGGAGGGGGGGGGTAAAATATCGCATTAACTTTTCGGGAAAAAAGGCCATAAGCGCAGTTTGTTTTTTTCAGCAGGCACCACTTCATTTAGGGACTTTTTTTGAGCTGGCATCATTTAGCGTTTTTTAAGACAGGAGGCCGGGACGCAATTCTGCAAAGAGCCCCAAAAATTGAGGAGAAAAAAAGAAAAAAGAAATCTCATATGAAATATGGAGGCGCGTTCTGTAAAGGTTAGAGTCGCAGAAAATGGATTCGTCGATCCGAGTTCAAATCCTGGACGAGGCTGTTTGCAGTTTACATAACGTTAATATCCATGGGAACTGTATGAATCCAACCACTCTTCGTCCAGCTATGGGTAAATAGTAGGGCAGACTGGTCTCTTTAACTATGGCTAGGCAACTAGTATAGGAGAAGGAAAACTCTGAATTCAAACCTGTTAAACTCCGCTTAAGAAAATTGACCTTGTGTCACACCCTCGCGCGGAGGGATTGATAGATTAGTGAATATCTATTAATAATGGAGATTCGCTTCCGGTCTTTGTCTGTAACAAAAATTACGTCACTGTTTACGTCACATTACCCCAAATCGTCATAACAGAATAAATGCATTCAAAATTTGAACATGCAACATTAGACAGTCCATTGTTTTTTAAAACAAGTTTTAATAAATACATGACTGGTATTATATATCTACATATAGTTTGTTTTATTCTAATACATATTTAAAGTTTACATTTCAAATGGTTTTATTTTTTTAATCGTTTAGTGAATTTGATGATTTTACTTACTTAGGGTACAAACTCGCTGACATTGAATTTTTTACTCCCACCCCTCAGGCAATATGTATCAAAAATCTATTTTTACATCGCCCGGAGGGTGTTTTTATTTTGTACTAGTATATATAAAACATTTTTTTTTTATATAGGCGAAGGAAGTTTTTGATTAAAAATATGTATTTCTTTTGAATTTTTATAAAGTTTTTAAGAAGAGTGATATCTCACTAGTTCCATAGCTTGGTTTTGGCCGTTGGGTGGGGTGTGGGGATACTCCTGGTTTGAATTCAGAGTTCTCCTTCTAGACAGGTTGTGATACCAAGGTTAAAGAGCTTAGTCTGTCCTACTATCTACCCATAGCTGGAGGGAGAATTGTTAGTTATGACACAGTCTCGCCAATTGAAAAAGGTCACATTACAATAAGACTATATTATAAAATGTTTACATTTTCTTCATCCTGGACAGAAAGAATGAGTTTGAAAAAATGTGTTTAAAAAATTGAGTATAAAAAAAGTTTGAATATGCATCAAGAATGAATGAAACAAAACTTCTTTGGCATAAAATGACCCCTATAAAATGACCCCTATAAAATGACCCCTATAACTTATACAAGAAAATATACGAAAATCTATTTTCTATTTCGTTTTATATCTGTTAATATTTCTTAATAATCTAATTTTTGTCTAATCTTTCACATTCTTCACAATTTTAGGTAGGAAGTTTTTTTAAAAGTTTACTATTCTCTCACAGTTTTTCTATCACTCTTTCATTATCTTCTTCTTTTTTCTTCTTCTTCTTGCTTGTCTCATTCGTTCTTCTTTTTTTCTTCTTCTTCTTGCTTGTCTTATTCGATCTTCTTTTTTTCTTCTTCTTCTTGCTTGTCTTATTCTTCTTCTTTTTTTCTTCTTCTTGCTTGTCTTATTCGATCTTCTTTTTTTCTTCTTCTTCTTGCTTGTCTTATTCTTCTTCTTTTTTTCTTCTTCTTCTTGCTTGTCTTATTCGTTCTTCTTCTTTTCTTCTTCTTGCTTGTCTTATTCGTTCTTCTTTTTTTTCTTTCTTCTTGTCTCATTCGTTCTTCTTTTTTTTTCTTCTTCTTGCTTGTCTTATTCGTTCTTCTTTTTTTCTTCTCCTTCTGCTTGTCTTATTCGTTCTTCTTTTTTTTTCTCCTTCTTGCTTGTCTTATTCGTTCTTCTTCTTTTCTTCTTCTTCTTGCTTGTCTTATTCGTTCTTCTTCTTTCTTCTTCTTCTTGCTTGTCTTCTTCTTCTTCTTTCTTTTGCTTGTCTTCTTGTTCTTATTCGTTCTTCTTCTTTTCTTCTTCTTGCTTGTCTTATTCGTTCTTCTTCTTTTCTTCTTCTTCTTGCTTGTCTTATTCGTTCTTCTTCTTTTCTTCTTCTTCTTGCTTGTCTTATTCGTTCTTCTTCTTTCTTCTTCTTCTTGCTTGTCTCATTCGTTCTTCTTTTTTTCTTCTTCTGCTTGTCTTATTCGTTCTTCTTCTTTTCTTCTTGCTTGTCTTATTCTTCTTCTTCTTCTTCTTGCTTGTCTTATTCGTTCTTCTTTTTTTCTTTTTCTTGCTTGTCTTATTCGTTCTTCTTCTTTTCTTCTTCTTTGTCTTATTCGTTCTTCTTCTTTTCTTCTTCTTCTTGCTTGTCTTATTCGTTCTTCTTTTTTTCTTCTTCTTCTTGCTTGTCTTATTCGTTCTTCTTTTTTTCTTCTTCTTCTTGCTTGTCTTATTCGTTCTTCTTCTTTCTTCTTCTTCTTGCTTGTCTTATTCGTTTTCTTTTTTTCTTCTTCTTCTTGCTTGTCTTATTCGTTCTTCTTTTTTTCTTCTTCTTGCTTGTCTTATTTCTTCTTCTTTCTTCTTCTTGTCTCATTCGTTCTTCTTTTTTTTTCTTCTTCTTCTTCTTCTTCTTCTTTTTTTCTCTTCTTGCTTGTCTCATTCGTTCTTCTTTTTTTCTTCTTCTTCTTGTTCTTCTTCTTTTCTTCTTCTTCTTGCTTGTCTTATTCGTTCTTCTTCTTTCTTCTTCTTGCTTGTCTTATTCGTTCTTCTTTTTTTCTTCTTCTTCTTGCTTGTCTTATTCGTTCTTCTTTTCTTCTTCTTCTTCTTGCTTGTCTTATTCGTTCTTCTTCTTTTTTCTTCTTCTTGCTTGTCTTATTCGTTCGTCTTCTTTTTTCTTCTTCTTCTTGCTTGTCTTATTCGTTCTTTCTTTTTTTTCTTCTTCTTGCTTGTCTCATTCGTTCTTTTTTTCTTCTTCTTGCTTGTCTTATTCGTTCTTCTTCTTTTCTTCTTCTTCTTCTTGCTTGTCTTATTCGTTCTTTTTCTTTTCTTCTTCTTCTTCTTGCTTGTCTCATTTCATCTTCTTCTTCTTCTTCTTCTTGCTTGTCTCATTCGTCCTTCTTCTTGCTTCTCATTTCTTCTTCTTCTTCTTCTTCTTCTTCTTCTACAACCCGCCATTCTTAAACACCTTATCCACCTTCAAATATATTTAATTTCAATTTCTTTAAAGTGATATATTTGCTTTCCTTTCTCGTCTCAAGTGGAGTGGTTTAACTCAGCCAGTTCGCGTTATCATCCCCGACACACACACGCAAACACATACATAAATACACAGACATATGCACACACATACAAACATCAGAGACAAACACACACACACACACACACACACACACACTCAAAAGCTGCGTCCTTTTTTACGTCCTATTCAAACAAACAGACGACACAAAATTAATGAGAAAATCCGATGAAATATTTAATTTGAAAACTGATGCTCCATGTTTTTCACTTCCAAAATGGCAGGGGCGACGTTTTTTCTTGTTCTTTTTGTTTCGGTTTCTTCGTGTACGTGTTATCGTTTTGTCTTTAACCCCTTGTTGTCCGTAGATTAAAAGGGGGAGGCACCGACAGCTGAAAAGTGATACCCGTTGTCCACCTTTTTGGCGCGAACAATCACCCCCCCCCCAGGACTTTGGTGGCTGACACCTGCTCCGGGGGTGGGGTGGGGTGTTTTGGTTAAAGAGTGTCGTTCAACTCTAACCGCAAGTTTTTACTCGTGCAGAACTAAAAGACAAAAGTGTGTATATATAATATATATATATATATATATATATATATATGAGGCCTAATGGGCTGAAATCTACATACAGAGATCGACTTTTTCTCGATTTGTTTACGCTTTACATTTAAACCGATATGCACGCCTAATTCATTTAATTATAATTAATTAACAAAATTAGGTATGACTTTAATTAAGCACATAATCTCCCACAAATTGTCGGCCTTCGCCATTTCAAACACATTGTTTGACTACTTCATATATATGTATATATATATATATATAATATATATATATATATATATATATATATACAAGGAACCACGTGACTTGTCTGGTGGCGGATCCGTTTACCAGGGATGAGGTGTGTGTGGAGGGGAGGTGGTGACACCTCCTCTGATAATTGTTTGACTCCCCCACCTCGAATGTTTGTGTGCTAATTCGTACAGCATAAACAATTTTAAAGTGCAGCACCCCATTTATACTCCCCTTTTTATAATCGCCCCCTCCCGACTTAATAGACTCGCGCTATCTACCAAGTGACAGATGATTGTGCATTTCCTGCCAAACACAGATGCTGATTTTCAAGGCAGAACCTTAACCACACCCTGTAGAAGATGGGCGCAGCATGATTTACCTATCTTACCCTACACCCGTATCCAAGTGAAAAAAAAAAAAAATATATATATTAATAAGTCATCCACAGACACGTGTTTCGGTGTTTCACACCTCTTCAAATTTCCGGGGAAACGATCATTGCTTATATGCATAGTAGTGAGAGTTAATTTAAATACCAATTAGAGAGCTCATACCAAATTTTATGGGAGCACACACACACACACACACACACACACACACATATATATATATATATATATATAATATATATATATATACACGCGCGCATATACCAAGCCCTTGAGGCGCGTGGCATAATGGTTAGAGTCATAGGAAATAGACCCGTTGACACAAGTTCAAAATCTTGGACGAGGCTGATTGCATTTCACATAGCGCTAATAGATTTAGGGAAGGTATGAATCATACTATTCTCCCACCAGCTACAGGTAAATAGTAGGACAGACTGGGCTCTTCAACATTGGTTAGGCAACCAGTCTAGGAGAAGGAAAACTCTGAATTCAAACCTGTTAAACTCCGCTTAAGAAATTCACCTTTCGTCACACCCTGCTCCTGCGGAGGGGTTGATATATATATATATATTAAATTGTAAGGGTTTAAAGAACCTTTCACTTGTTTGTTATAAAAAATAAAAATAAAAAAGTACTATTTTTTATAGCACGAATAAATGTGAGTTGTGTTCAAATTGATATTGTAAATGTTACAGGACTCAGGAGATATTAATACTAATTGTTATATTGCCGGTTAAGGCAGTAGGGTCACCTGATGTAATTTTTTTTAACTTAATGGATTTTTATTGGAAGATTGTGTGTTGAAAATATTTAGAAAATTATCTACTAAGGAGGATTACTAAGGGATTTTGTTATATTTTGACTAAAAAGAAATCGGATAATTCTTAAATTGTGGCGAGTCGTAGGTAAATTGAATTTTTGAGTATTGAGTGGGGTTAAATATATGTGTAAATGCTACTCATGTGGGTTTGTGTGTAATTTGTTTATTTTTTTTGGGGGGTGGGGGTGGAGAAGGGGGTGACTGGCTGATTAGGGGTTATCTCATTTCAGTTGTGTTCACCTTGAACTTTTTAGACAACTTAGTGTATGATATAAGATGTGTGGTTCCAATAAAGCCTTCATTTGATGATTACCTCTGGTCTAACGTAGTTTCGGGGCATTAGCATCATTACCACTACCCAAAGATCCTCAAGCAGTATTTAATGTACCACTAGACTCATTAGATTGGTGTAGGGAAACTACTGTGTTAGACAGAGAGAAGAGGGTAGACGAGCAGTATACTAAAATAGTGAAAAAATGTGTGAAATAATAGAGAGAGAGAGAGAGAGAGAGAGAGAGAGAGAGAGAGAGAAGAGAGAGAGAGTGTGTGTATGCGCGTGAGAGAGAGAGAAGGGGAGTGTGTGTGTGGGTTGAGAGAGAGAGAGAGGGTGTGTGTGTGTGTGTGAGTGTGAGAGAGAGAGAGAGAGAGAGAGAGAGAGGGAGAGTGTGTGTGTAGAGTCTGTGTGTGTGTGTGTGTGTGTGTGTGTGTGTGTGTGTGTGAGAGAGAGAGAGAGAGAGAGAGAGAGAGAGAGAGAGAGAGAGAGGAGAGAGAGAGAGAGAGAGAAACGACAGAAGAAAAAAAAAAAAGAATAAAGAATACAAATATGTATTTTTCCTTTTGTTTATTGCTATTTATTAAATACCTGTCCCCATGCACAAACGTGAGGGGCGGAGTCGCTACCCCAACCCCCCACCTCACCTTCGTGTGACCCCCTACCCCCCTAAATAATTATCCTGTTGGAAATCTCTGGCTTCTAATATTTGACCACGTTTAGTTTGTTTTCACTTTATTTTTCATTTTCCTCTTTCGACTAACATTCAATTTTCAAATTAACAAGACGACCCGGGGATGACGGAGTGGGGAGGGGGCTTTTATATTTCGCAAGTCACACAACAGCTTCTCCCTAATCACTTGATGTCACTAACGGTGCCCCTCACAAACACACACTGCCGGCCCCACCCCAAAAGATTTCATTTCTTTTAACCTTTGAATTTAACCATAAAATATTAACTAAAAATTGTTTTGTGAGGACTTTGTGTCAAGTCACACCAAAAGCTCGTTGGTTAGATTTTACGACATGTCAAGCCTTCTCCCTAATTAATTGATGTCACTAACGACGGTGTCTCTCACAACCACACCCTGCTAGCCCCACCCACAAAAATACTAAATTTGGCACGAAGCACTATCAAACAACATTTCTTTTTTACCTTCTTAATCTATACACATAAAGGACAGTTTGTGTGTATGTATGCCCGGAGGAAACAAAAAAATAAAACAATTAATGAGAGGGAGAAGGCGAGGAGGAGAGAGGAGGAGTTTTCCTTCTCCGAGACCGGTTGCCATATCAAAGAGCCCAGTCTACCCTACTATTTAAACATATATAGGAAGCGCGTGGTGTAATGGTTAAAGTCATGGGAAATGGACTCGTCGCCCAGAGTTCAAATCCTGGACGTGGTAATTGCATTTCACTTAGCGCTAATACCCTTGGGAAAGGTATGAATCCTACTCTCCCTCCAGCTATGGGTAAATAGCAGGGAAGACTGGGTTCTTTAACCATGGCTAGGTAACCAGTCTAGGAGAAGGAAAACTCTGAATTCAAACCTGTTGAATTCCGCTTAAGAAATTGACCTTGTGTCGTATCCTGCTCGTGCGGAGGAGTTGGTAAATATAAAAATGGGAAGAGAATAGTTGGATTCATACCTTTCCCAAAGGCATTAGCGCTATGTGAAATGCCAACAGCCGCATCCAGGATTTGAACTCGTTTCGCCATGTCCATTTCCTACGACGGTAACCGTTACACCACGCGCCTCCAACTGAATAGCAATTTTTTTTTAACTAGCAGGACCTGTGGATATACCAAAGTATGATAATTCAATTACTACAACGTTTTTGATATGTTAACTAAAGAGCTATTGCAATTACTTCAATATGTAAAAAGTATAATACACTTGATTTAACTCTTTCACTCTTTCTTTCTTTCTTTCCTTCTTTTCATCTATTCATTATGTTTGATTGAAGCAGATTAGCGTTATCGCTTCCGTTTGCTCACCCCCTCTCTCTATCTTTCCCCTACTCTCTTTCTTTCTTATTATAATTTTTCTGTGTAGCATATCCAATTTCTTCCCTTTCTTTCTTTCTAATAATAACCGAATGGTCCATTATTTAGCTGAGTCAACGACGCTCATAAGAAATAAGAATTCGTCGGATAAGCAACACCAGATAATCAGGATTTACATTTTTGCATTTCATGTTGGATGATATTTTGCAAGATGATAACACTCAGAAGACTAAGGAACAAGAGTCTTAATATATAGATATAAATAAACAAGGAAGAGTTTATCTATCTGTATATTAATACACTTGTTCCTTAATCTTCCGATCGTTATCATCCTGCAACACCCGCTGGTTAAAAATGATACCATCCAAATCGCCGAAGATGGAATGCAAAAGTGTAAATCCTGATTATTAGGTGTTGCTTATCCACTGAATTCTTATTTTTTATGAATGTCGTCGCCTCGATTAAATAATGGACCATTCCGTTTTTATTATAAAGAAGGAAAGAGAAGAAAGAAAGTTGGAGAAAGATATATATATATATATAATATATATATATAATATATAGAGAGAGAGAAGAGAGAGAAGAGTGGGCGAGCGCGCGAAAGCGATAACGCTAAACTGTTTCAATCGAACAGAATTAAAAGATGAAAAGAAGGAAAGAAAAAAAACGAGTTAAATCGAGATTACTATACTTTTTACGTATTGAACTATTTCGTAATAGCTCTTAAGTAAACATATCAAACGTTGATAATTAAATTATCATACTGTGGTATATCTACAGGTCTTGCTAGTAGAGAAAGTTAAATCATTATTATTATGCTTTTTACTTATTGAACTATTTAGCAACTAGAAACGCTACCCGGCGTCGGCTGGTAGTGGGGGGGGGGGGTAAAAAAGTTTAGTCTCGCAGATCCGTTATTATTGAATCGCCAGTTGGATCTCGCAGGATGTTCCATTAACTCCCTCCACCCCCCCCCCAAAAAAAAAAACTTACATTGATCCAGCCACTCTGAAAAGGAAAAATAATGTCAATTATTTAAAATATTAAATACAGAAAAAATTCCATTATGTTGCTATTATTATTTATTAAATAAAATCTTCATTACTTTTGCTCAAAAAGCAGGATCTGATGATAGTGATAGTGTATATACATCTACTTTACCATTAATTGTTTTATTTTCGTAGTTTCCTCCGGACATACATACACAGCAACTGTCCTTTATATATGTATAGATAGCTCTTAAGTAAACATATCAAACGTTGTAATAATTAAATTATCCTAACTGTGGTATATCCACAGGTTCTGCTAGTATAGATATAAAAATATGGGAAGAGTTAACTTGTTTATATATCTTTTTAAATTATTGCTTGTCCAGTCTTCAATGTCCGGGAACATTTAGGGGTAAAATATAAACAATTTTAAAAGTGGTTTTTGGGGGGCCGTAATAAGGGTCAAAGTTCCATCAGCTTCGTTATTCTTAAGCAGTTTTCGCTCGCGTTGGCACGTTCTCGGTCGAAACGAGCGACCAGCGAGTTACTTGGAGTTACAAGGGGTCGTTCCCCATGGGGACCGGTCCTTTTAGGACTGGACATCGAATCTAGATGCATGTTTTTTACTACTACAACGGAATTCTTAGGGGTCAATAAAAGCCCCCAAAATAATAATAAGTTTGCCACCCCCCTCTGTCCACTGAGAGGAGAGACTGAACAAGAAACAGAAATAATAAGTAATAGTATATACATTGGTACTTGACTTACGAGTTAATTCATTCCACTCGTAACTCAAATTTCCTCGTATATCAATCCATTTTCGACATTGAAATAAACTGAAATACCATTAATCCGTTCCATACTCTCCCAAGAAAAGAAAACAAGACAAAACATAAAAAACACCCAATTGTTGGTTAAATCAAAGTTAACGGAACTAAATTCCACCATCGTATGTCACCCGACCGAAAAATAAAATTACCAAAAATCAGGGAATTAACCGAATTTAATGAAATTTTCAGTGTTGATATATCAATGAATAAAAGATATAATACACCAGTTATTTTATTCAAAAACCTTTACACTTTTTCAGGTCAGTTAACTTTGAACCACGTATCTTTGAGGCGTAACACAGATTCTCAAAGATACGTGGTTCAAAGTTAACTGACCTGAAAAAATGTAAAGGTTTTTAAATAAAATAACTGCATTATATAATTTATTCATTAATATATCAACACTGAAAATTTCATTAAATTCGGTTAATTCCCTGATATTTTGGTATTTTTTTTCTTTCGACGAGGTGACATACGATGGTGAAATTTAGGTCCGTTAAGTTCGATTTAACCAAATTTTTTTAATTCATTTATCTGTATTTTTGAGTGGCTTGATATTAGTAATTTTCTTCAAGTTTATTTTTTCTATATCATCAATATTATTTGGATTATTCGGACTATTGTCCTCCTCTTTGTTGTTATCTGTACAACGTTTCAGCCGATGTGCACTCCGGTCTTCTTGTCGGACTCGGGAACCTTCTCACATCGACCGAAACGTTGAGAAATAGTATCTGTCATTTAATAGAATTTACTATGAATTTAGATCTAACCAATATATTAATCACATTTCTGTCAATATGTCTGGTGGCATTTATGCTGCTTGGAGTGCCTTGAACAAGTGGTAATGATGTTTAGGCTCCGAAACCACGCTTGAAAAGGTTATCGTCTGATGATGACTTTATTCAAAGGTAAATAAGAAACACCTAACCAAGGCCAGACGATACAGTTCAACAGTGTACAAAGTTTTACTTACATTCAACAAGTCTCCCTTATTTGAGGTGGGGCTTTCCCTGACAGTTCAAGTAGGCTATTACTCTCCCCAGGGCCGGGTTAGCCCAGTCGGTAGAGCGTTCGGCTAGAAACCACAAGGTTCCGAGTTCGAGACCAGCCCTCTCCAACTCAGTGTATGAGTAGCACAGGGATCTGTGTGGTAAAGTAAGGAGCTGATGGTAGGTGTAGCGCTCCACCCCAGACGTAAAACAATCTCCTTGGTCTAGCGCTAGTGAAAAGGGGATAGACTCCCTCGCTGACAGGCTGATACCGACTTTAGGTCACCCCGATGACTTTACTTTTTTTTATTACTCTCTCACTGAGGGAGGTTGCTACGCTGTCCCTTAGCGGCTGACATGACGAAGTTGCTCACTGACCAGTCAACCCAATCAAAATTGGACGAATTTCTCCAACCCGCTAAGGGGGTTAATTTCTAACTTCCCGTGTTTTCTTACATAGGAGAGTTCCTATTTAAGGATCCTACAAAGGATTTTCTTGGATTATTTGGTGGTATATAAGCCGTGCTACAATACACCACAAATTTATAGACTAAGCGAGGTCACGTGGTTTAAACCTCAGCAAATCAACAGCCCGAATACGTGGCTGGTTGACTACTTAATCACAGATGCTGAGAGACATCCATTTGCAAACATTGACGAAGGACTTGTAATACTGAGGAGCACCAAGGAACAACCAAAGGATTCTTTACCAAGGATTTCCGCTGGACAAGCGCTTTTGCTTGAAGTCTAAAGGATCGCCACTTAAAATTGTAACATATTTATTCAGCTTTTCGCTTTTTGTTTTCACTCTATGACTCTTACGCTGAAACGGCAAAATCCACTGATTACGTTCTTTTCTTTTCTTTTTTTTAGTTCTCCAGGACTCTACTCAGTATTTTAGCTGATCCATTCAGTGCTGCGTTCTGGACGGCCATGTTCGGATTTCTAGTTTTCCCCGTTTCTTTTCTTGATTTTTCAGCATAGTTTTTCAACTATGATTAGTGTCCCTGTAACTTCATTTTCCATAGTTTTTCAGTTCTCTAGCAAGGTCCAGGTATTTATCTAGATTTTTTGTTGCTTTCCTTTCCTTTAACTCTGTGTTCCACCGTAACGGCGAAGTGTTCCAGTTGATGAAATCTTTTTATAAACTAAAAGTAAGTTAAGTCTACTGAGCAGGATTGGGCGATCCGTTGTATCTCAAAGTTCAATAGAATTTGCACGTTTAATTTTCTTGAAAAGTTTTTGGTTTGTGCATATACTTTATCAGTTTGCTCAAACTTTAATTGTTTGAATAATTCTCAGTGGATTACCTTTCCCACCCAGTTGTGTCTGCGCTTGTAATCATTCTGCGTCAATTTACCGTATTCGCTTGGCTATTTCATCCCTCTCTTTCTCTCACACTCTATCTCTTTCTTTCTCTCTCTCTTTCTCTTTCTCTCGCCTCTCATACTTTTTCTTTCTTTCCTTAATTTAGATTTCTCTCTCTCTCTCTGTCTCTCTCTCTCTCGCTTCTTTCTTCATTTTCTGTTTTTCTTTCCATTCTCTTAACTTATCTCTCTCTCTCTTTCTCTCTCTCTCCCTCTCTCTCTCCTCTCTCTCTCTCTCTCTCTTATATATATAATATGGAAAGTAATAAACTGACACTTCTGAGTTTCAAGTCTCAAATATATATAACATTTTATGGAAATAGATAGTATATATATATATAATATATTATATATATATTATATATATATATATATTATATATACAATAAATGGAATGACTATCGGTGAAAAATATTGAGTTAATCCCAATATTTGGTTGATTCAAGTATTAATTATATACATATATATATATATATTATATATATATATATAATAATATATATATATATATATTAATATATATATATAATGTAGTATATATATAATAGCTATATTTATCAGTAAACAGTGCTCCAATACCGTTGATAGAATTAGGGTAGCGGAGACATGAAGTCAATGGTACTTGGTTACTGTCAACAGTTTCTCGCCTATGCGATTCTCAAACACACACACACACACACACACACACACACACACACACATATATATATATATATATATATATATATATATATATATATATATATATATATATAATCAGAGATGAAATATTATGGATTTAATATCCCGTAAATGCAGTTTCATGCGTACTTGCAATAGTCAGACGGTCAAAATGTTTAGATTAAAAATAAAAAAAATGGTGGCTTGTTTAGCATTTATATAACGTGAAGCGTTTTCACGCGATGGAATGTTATATAACGTGAAGCGTGTTCACGCAATTGAATGTTATATAACGTGAAGCGTGTTCACGCAATGGAATGTTATAACGCTAAACTTATATTAAAAAAATAAACACGCTTAATGTACTCGGTGTCCAGATGAAATGTTTTTTTTATAGATAAATACAGGGCGAAAAATAAGGGATTAATTAGGGTCGGGTGGTAAATGACATAAAAATTTGTTTAAATGTCTACACTTGGTAACGATTTCGCTTCTATTTTTCAATAAATTTACATTCGTATTTTTTAGAATACACACTTTTTCTTCGATTTTTCTTCACAGTTGCCTGGACCTTTTTGATAATTTCCCATTTTATCATAGATGTTTTGCCCGTTGTGTCTTTAATATGCCATACATATTTGGATAAGTTGGTACTGCTTGCATATCTTCTCGTGTTGAAGCTTAGATTGTGGTTGTACCACCTATTTTCCCAATTTTTTTTTTAGTGGCATCAATGTATGTTTTTTCATCGTTGTTATTTTCACTTTCCTTGGTGGTCTTATAGACGATATTATTGGCTAAACATAAAACTGCAGTTACGGATATTAAATCCATAATATTTAATCTCTGATTTGAAAGCTGCTCTGCTATTTTAGCATTGAGCACTTTCTTATGCTAATACATTTCACATTCATTCTACTTATATATATATAATATTATATATATATATATATATATATATATATATATATATATATATATTCGACCATTTACACCATTTCTGTCATTTAAAAAAAACATTTCGTTTACCTGATGAATGCTTTTAGCAGGGAAACCATTGGTAGTAATATCGTTCCCAAATAAATGAATAAAAGCTAAAACTTTTATTTGTCACTTCATTCAACGATATATATATATATATATATATATATATATAATATATATATATTAGTTTGTACATTATTTATAAATAAAGAGTGCAAGAATGTTGCGTGCGACACTGCTGAGAAGCGGGGACGAACTTATAAGTGACATTCTTCTGTGAAAACCCTGCTCCTGGGCACGCAGCAAACACCTACATCAACCAGCTCTGTGCGGATACTGGATGCTGCGCAGAGGAACTCACAGAGGGCGATGAATCACAGGGAAAGTTGTCGAGAATTCTCATCGAGATCCCTGCTGCTAGCGCGACATGATGATGATGATGCTTGCTTTTTAATTCTTCATCAACCCCCCCTCTCTCTCTTTTTCTTTTACTCTTTCTTCCTTCTCCTACTCCTTCCTTCCTTCTCCTACTCCTTTCTAACACTTCTTTCTTTTGTTGTTGTTGTTTGTGTCCGCTTCTTCAACCACAAACGGAAAAAGAACGAATTGATTTTTCCCGCCCATTTTTCCCGCCAAAAAATAAATCTCCAGTTAAAAGTCAGCGGACGCCATTTTCTGATTGCAACGACTCGCGTTCTTTTCTCTAAGCAATCGTTTTTCAATCTCTCTCGG
>CM042165.1:52266608-52309045 GCA_023376005.1 Doryteuthis pealeii | reverse complement strand
ACAAGACGAGACGCTAGCTTCTGCTTGATGAGGCTAATAGTGCTGAAATGTACATAAGAGATTGATTTCTCGATTTGTTTAGCCTTACATTTGAATAGGTATTCCTGCCTAATTCATTAATTATTAATTAATTAATTTTCAAAAATTAGGTATGACTTCAATTAAGCACATATTCTCCCAAAAATTGTCGGCTAAAAAAAGCCATATCAAAACACATCGTTTGCTTGTTTACTTCTCACACACACACACACACACACATTAGATATATATATATATATATATATATATATATATATATATATATATATGGGGGGGATAATGTTGCATTTATGTAATGATAGAGTTGTATGTATTTTCGCGTCTTTATTCTTCGTTTCTTTCTTTATTTTCGCTATAGCCCCTCTCTCTCTCTCTCTCTCTCTCTCTCTCTCTCTCTCTCTCTCTCTCTCTCTCTCTCTCTCTCTCTCATGATCACATGACTTCTTACCCCCCCACCATTGTTTTTCCCCCTCTCTAACTGCCACCGTACCCTGTTGTCCATTTTTTGTCCGTTCCTACCCACCACCCCTTCCCAACACCTGGACACTGCCCAACCAAAATTTGATCGCTCGGACATGTCTTCGCCTCAAGTTTTTTGATTCGGAAACGTGTTCTCAGAAAAATCACTTCCAGGTTTACAATTCTTTCGGATTATTATTAAATAAATTGTTTTTGTTGTTGTTGAATTGATCAGTGACTCTCCTCTTTCTCTTCTTCTTAAAATTTCGTCTTCGTCAGACACCCCTCTCTCTCTCTCTCTCTCTCTCTCTCTCTCTCTCTCTCTTCACTCTCTCTCTCTCTCACACACACCTGCAAATTTCTCTTTCATACTTTTTTATTTCTTTCTTCTTTCTTTCTATCTATCCACACACACAAACTTTCTTTTCTTTTTTTCTTTCTTTCTTTCCATCTGTCTTGATTTAGATTTCTGTCTCTATTTCTTTTTTCTTAATTTAGATTACTCTGTCTCTCTCTCTCTCTCTCTCTCTCTCTCTCTCTCTCTCTCTCTCTCTCTCTCTCTCTCTCATACACACATACACACACACAACACACACACAGAAACACAAGCGTTCTTCTTCTTCCCTTTTCTTAATTTAGATCTCTCTCTCTCTCTCTCTCTCTCTCTCTCTCTCCCTCTTCTCTCTCTCTCTCTCTCTCTCTCTCTCTCTCTCTCCCTCTTCTTCCACCTTTTTTTTAATCATTCATCAAATTCAACTTCTTTTGCTGCTGTAAGATGTGATCTCAATTTTTTAAAACAACTATTAGTTCATTTTTTGTTAACTAGATGAACGATCAATAACTAAATGATACGAAGAGAAATTTGAAAAAAAGAAGCAGAAAAAAATGGACAAATTGAAAGTGAAAGTAAAAGTAAAAGTAACTGAAAACAAAAAAATCAACGTGAGTGATTCGAGTTTCGGCCATTGAAATTGATAATGAGAACCATCTGGTTAGTTACTAGCCAAAAATAAGTACATCATTCAGTTATTTCGGCACGTTTAATTTCTTCAGCAGATGGTGAATCAATTCTTGGTCAATCCAAAAGTGAAATTAACACCGTCAGTTGAAAAAAAAAATTGAATTCATTTTTAATTACCGTTCAACTTTTGAGGAAAAAATTTCACATGGCTTTTTTATTTCTTTTCTTTATTTTTTCTTTATTTATTTTTTTTCAAAGAACTTATAATTTTCTTGCTTCGGGATTTTGCGAATAAATCCTATAAATAGCATATAAGTATAGTTGATTGGCTGGCTGGCTGGCTGGCTGGCTGGCTGGCTGGTTGGTGGGCTGGTTGGCTGGTTGGTTGGTTGGTTGGTTTTGACAGCATGTCGACCCTAGGGGGGGGGTTAAGCCGAAGGCGTTTTTGTTCTTTTTATTCTTGTTGAGTATTTTTTTAACTCATTTTTCATATACATTTTTAAACTCCTTTTGCTACAATTCATGGTATCATAAATTGTGGACAAGCCCTGTAGCTGAATAAGGGGCCATTGGCTTTCAGATCAGCCAGTGAAAAATACCAGGACTGTTGGTGACCCTGACCCTAGAGGCGCGAATCTCCGCGCGTTACGTGATTAGTTAGAACCAGTTTCAACCTGAGATTGAAGCTACTGCGAGGTTGAATCTCACCGCGCGGGCGTATAAGATATGGGCAAGACTAATAAATCTTGATCAAGAAATAAAAGTCTTGTCGTTCATTAATTAATTATAATGACTAGAGTTAGCCCTTAGAAGAAGTGGTTAGAAGATCATAGCAACCAGACGACAAGTAGAAAGCCAAAGAAGTGGGAGAGTAAACATGGCGACTAAAAGCAGTAAAGAAGAAATTAAGCAACAAGTAAACTCAAGTCTCTATCGCCCGAGTTTCCTCTCTCGTTTATATACCCGACGATAGGGTATATAGCACTTTTATCCATCGATGCGGCCCTAACAAGAACTATCACTCCGGGTCAGAGTAGACTTGGAAGTAATGACAATAAAGAGGTATTCCACACTCCCAAGAGCTCCAGAATTGAACCTCATCACTAGATCCTGTTTAGCGTCATACCCAGAACACTTGTGACATTCGGGTTCAAAGTTTAGACTTGTATACCGAAAAGGATGATCCCCTGAAGGAAAAAATCGTGATATTGTAAAAAGTAGGAGGTACCTCTAACGTGGGGCAGTTCATTCCTAAACTGGAGGTAACCAAGCGAGTACATAGTACTATTAGTACCTTTGTGATTTAACCGTTGTACTTCTTTTCGACAATAAAGCCAACAGGGTATGAGTAAAAAGAACTGGTTGACCAATTTCAAATTTAGCAAGGAGGCATTAATTCATATATTCCTGTACACAATCTCATTGGCATGAGATTGATGGATGAGAGAATAGGGGGATTCTTCTGTGCTACTCATGCGCTTTGGTGAGGGCTGGTATCGATTGAGCTAACCAAATACTCGCTACTCGTACGGTTTAATAAAGATATCACAATGACATTTAGAGGCAACGTCACCAATTTGTTGTGTTTTCTTTCATGTATTAATATCTTATGTTTTACTCTCTACCCTTTTTTTATATTGTTAGTATTTTTTCTTCTAATGAAGTCACAAAGGATATCTCTGACCTAAATTGCATTTTTTAAAAACACACACACACAATGTCGTAATTAACTACAAATATTATTGTTATAGGTGATATACCCTATTGACCAATGGAATACGCCGACAGGTTACTATAAATAAACAGGGATAATTGTGGCTTAGCAGTAAGCCAATGCGAGCAAGCCAATACTCTATTGTCGGACGTAGTTTTCCACATCTCTCTATTGTATTTGTCTACTTTCTGTTAATACATTTTTCTACTTTTGTTACCCGTCGTTTTGTTCTTATTTGACCCCTTAAAACCTCACAACAATTATGTTATTTGTGCACACGGTTCCTCGGTGGGTACTCCATACTTGTGGCTGGGAAGTTGACTAAATCAAAATTAGTAAAATCAATATAGGCCACGCACCAAAAGCGAGAAGTGGTTAGAAAGCTAGACTATTACGACTGTGGTAAGCTTTATTATCACTGAGTGCCCTTCAATTATAGCCTTGTGCCAGCCTCAATCAAACATAGTAAATACCTTTCATGTTTGCAATATTCTAACACTCCTATTTTTCCTCCTAAAAAAAAATCAGAGGGTACTATAAAAATGGCCAAAAGAAAAAATACTGTAAGATTTGTCCAAGCTAAATATACTAAAGTGCTCAATACAAAAAGTAGAGCTAATAAATAATAGAGTAAGCCTAATGAGTCAGAGTATATCTACCTAGGTTTCTCCTAAAGGATCATCGGGATAATTCTGCTGACTGTTAGGAGAAACCTAGGTAGATATTATCTGACTCATTATTCTCTCTCTCTCTCTCTCTCTCTCTCTCTCTCTCCTCTCTCTCTCTCTCTCTCTCTCTCTCTCTCTCTCTCTCTCTCTCTCTCTCTCTCTCACCAGTACACCACTGCGCTTCCTCAAAGCCTTCAGTTCGATCCGCTAACCATTGATTTATAACTCAAACTGCAATAAAAGAAGCACAACACACACTCTCTCTCCTCTCTCTCTCTCTCTCTCTCTCTCTCTCTCTCTCTCTCTCTCTCTCTCTCTCTCTCTCTCTCTCTCTCTCTCTCTCAGCTGAACGAATTGTAAATCAAGGCAGCACTGTATGATGCTAAGAATGGGCACTTACTTTATGTCCGCCAGGTTTGCTAAACTGAATGTTTCCTTAGTCGTATAAATCAGATATCGAGTTGAAATTTTCCTTGTCGGACACCAAGATATGGCAGCCCCCCTGACCACTTGGGCAATAAAATACACCGACTGCTCCTCTACAGAGGCATAAGACCCCCTCCTTTTAATGTGGTCACCTGTTGGTCGCGAGTGGCGACCCATGATGCTTAAGGGTGGAACCTTGGTGGCTGAGCAGTCCATTACATGCAACACACCACTTTGCCCTTACTTAGGCTAGACGTGCGGCCGGAAAGGTCCCATTCAATCAATCGCCTGGTCCCGTTAAGCCCTAGCGCCTATAGGATTGTTCCGCCCCTATTGCTCTTACAGCAAACCCCAACCCTTTTTATCATATGTGTGCTAAAATGCAGTGGCTGAGGGTCTTCGTGTCCTGGGTATGACGTTAACTCTATATGATGGTGATGTTCTAATTCTGGTGATCTGGGGAATGTGGAGTACCCCTTCATCACCATTATCCCAGGTCACTTTGAGGGTCTTAATGTCCTGTGTATGACGTTAAACTCTATATGATGGTGATGTCTAATTCTGGTGATCTGGGGAATGTGGAGTACCCTTCATCACCATTACCCAGTTCACTTTGAGGGTCTTAATGTCCTGTGTATGACGTTAAACTCTATCTGATGGTGATGTTCTAATTCTGGTGATCTGGGGAATGTGGAGTACTCCTTCGTCGCCATTAATCCTGGGTCAACTCTAAACCGGAGTGGTAGTACCTGTTAGGGTCCTATCTATGGGGTAAATAAAAGTAAATGAGGTTTTTTTTTTAAATGTGTTGAAAAAATTTAGTTTAAAAGAAAAAAAAAGGAGTACCCATCAATGTCTTCAGCATAAAATAACCCAACAAGGGTTGACATGCCGTAAAACCCAACCCAGCCAACTAAATTTATGGCCATTTTTCCATGACTTTTTTTTTTACCTGTGATTTTTTTCTGGTCGCCAAAAAAATAATCTTAAGGTACGAAACCGAAAAAGATTATTAGAATTACTAGCAAAGATATGCACCCTCCGTAGGGTGTAAGTATTTAAGTTTAATGTAATAAAATATAATTAAATTAGAAAGGCTAATGAAACTAAATAAGCATGCAGTTAAAACGATTTGAAACAGAATCGAAAAATAAGAACACCTTTGAAACTTACTCTTCCTTCACTCCGTGCTAAATTTTCCTAATTTAACTATTTACTGAAAATAGAAAGTAAAGAATAAAATTACAGTTATTTCCTCTTGATAATGGATTTCTTTAAGATTTATCCCCGAGAGTTTTGCTCATATTTATTAAGATAAAACCAAACAATTAGAAATCAATAATACCAAGCACTTATTTATTAGTTAGCTCAGTCGGTAGAGCGTTCGGCTAGAAACCACAAGGTTCCTAGTTCGATACCGGCCCTCGCCAACTCAGAGTATGAGTAGCACAGGGATCTGTGCGGTAAAGTTAGGAACTGGTGGTAGGTGTGGCGCTCCACATCAGACGCAAAAACAATCCCCTTCGTCTAGCGCTAGTGAAAAGGGGATAGACTCCCTCGCTGATTGGCTGATACCGACTTTAGGCCACCCCGACGACTTTACTTATTTATTAAAATCAAATTTTTAATATCAATATTAAAATCAGCTTTCCCTTTCACACTGTAAACCGCTATTTTGTTGTATATATAAATACAATTGCATGTTATTAGTATCTAGATATGTCTAACATATCTAACTCCAGTGGCTTCGGTCCTGTACCGTACTCGAGTTTCTTGTTAACAAATCTTCAGTGTCTGAATATTTGTTAACTTCAAGAAACTCGAGTCGGTCTGGTTTTCGACCATTCGCTTTTTAATCGTATATAATTAGATTTTTATCTTGATAGATACTTTACATTAGGCGTTTATCGTCTGCTTTAATGGAATAGAAACGATAATAAGTTCAATAAGTAATGAAATACTCAAAAAGTGTTCAATTCACAAAAAGGTGTTAAGTAAAAATAATAATATTAAAAAATGATACGTGAAATAGATCACTTTTTACATCACTTATCCTCATGATAATATATATATATATATATATATATATATATATATATATATATATATATATTTTTTTCGTTACATTGATGACACGTTATTCATTTACCAAAAAAACTGTAATTTAACTAATATCATTGACAAACTAAATGATGTGGAACTCCATGAACAAAACCACACCCCTACCATTTTTAGACACACTTATTATAAACAATAACAACATTTTAGAATTTAAAGTTTATCATAAGAATACCAACACAAATGACTACATCCATTTTTATTCCCACCATAACAATCAGATAAAAAGTGGTACCATAATAGGTTTCTGTCTTAGAGCACTTAGGATATGCAATAAGAAATATTTAGAAGAGGAATTTAATATTATTGAAAAGTCTTTTCTTAAATTACAATATCCTTTAAACTGTATACACCGTGCTAAAAAAAGGGACATTGAAAATACCCAATAGAAAAAATAACACTACATCTCCCAATAACACACAACATAACAACAATAACGACTCTGATAGGTACATCATACTTCCCAATAATCCTATCACTGATAAAATATATAGAAACCTAAAAAAGATAGGTATTAAAACAGTTACTCACTCCACTAAAACAATCAAAAACATTTTACAGAATAAATATAATCATAAACACACACATTCTGAAGCTGGAGTCTACACAATAGATTGCTTAAATCGTAACAAAAAATAAGTAGGAGAGACTTCTAGATCTTTACTTAAACGGTTATCTGAACATAGATATCATATTAAACGAGGTTTTCTAAACAACGCCCTAGCTAAACATATTTTAGACAATAACCATACCTTTGATTTTAAAGGTGCCAAAATATTAACTCATACACAATAGAACACTACGTAGAATTATGAGATCTTGCGTTATTCTCACACATCAAACCATCCCCCAGTGACAAGGCTTTTTTTAATATATCCCCTTATTTAGCGACACTTGTACTCAGAAATCATAAAACCCTTCACATAACCATTTCCGACATATACTTCCTAACAAATTTAAATTTAACATTATCCCAAAGAAAAACTTACACCATTCATATTTTTACTTTATATATAAGAACAAATTTAAAAAATAGAAGAATAAAAAATTAAAAATAAAAAAAATTATCCTCTGAAAAAATCCGTTGCAGGCCTACCATGAACGGGTTAAAATTCATCCTGTTTGAAAAAGAGAATTTGTCTAATGTTGAATTTGAAATATGTTTTCTTTTTTCAAGAACTGTTACACTAAGATATACATGATTGTCGCTGACCGAAAAACGTGTGACGGATGTGCTTATATTGAAACTACCGCATAACTTTTTTGGAACATCAATGTTTTCGTTTTGAATTCAAATTATTTTCAGCTCCTCTCTCGATGAGTCCGGAGTAAAAACAAGCTCTGAAGATGATTTTTATAAATCGAAATATTGTTCAATATTAGCTATGAATATGATATAAAATGTTTTCACTTTAACAGCATATTGTGCTGTTTTCATATCCTTTTATCTATACTTTATATATATATATATATATATATATATATATATATAAACTCCGACAGTATAAAAAAAACCTTCCGGCTTTATAGTTTGTAATTACACAATACAAACTTTTGCCTGGAGAGAAAAAAATATTAAAAAAAGAAAAGACCAAATCATATGTACCTCCTGAAAAAAATCAGATGGTTCTATAAAAATGGCCAAAAGAAAAAATACTGTAAGATTTGTCCAAGCTAAATATACTAAAGTGCTCAATACAAAAAGTAGAACTAATAAATAATAGAGTAAGCCTAATGAGTCAGAGTATATCTACCTAGGTTTCTCTTAACGGATCATCAGGATAATTCTGACTGTTAGGAGAAACCTAGGTAGATATTATCTGACTCATTAGGCTTACTCTCTCTCTCTCTCTCTCTATATAATATATATATATATATATATATATATATATATAGAGAGAGAGAGAGAGAGAGAGAGAGAGAGAGAGAGAGAGAGTCTATAACTCTGCTGATGAGGCATAATAGGCCGAAATGTACATACAGAGAATGACTTTTTCTCGGTTTGTTTACACTTTACATTTAAACAGATACATTCGCCCAATTCATTAATTATCAACTAATTAATTTTCAAATTAGGTATGACTTTAATTAAGCACATATTCTCCCAAAAATTGTCGGCATTGCCATATCAAACAAACTGTTTGCATACTTTCATTTATATATATATATATATATATATATATATGTATATATATATATATATGCTATCAGAACACCTACAAGTAGCAATGAGAATTTAACTGATAAATACATACATAGGTTATGTCACCAGGGTGGTGACATCCTTTTCATAGGAGAGCCTAGCAATTTAAGCGTAATCAGCTAATTTCCCCCTAGAGAGAGCATCAACATAATAAGAATCTTAGTGATCGATTGATAGATAGATTGATTGATTTGATTTATTGATATATCGATAGATAAAGATATATTTGCTAATTTTTTTATTATTTTGTACAACGTAAATAGTTATTGTTAGACTATACGAAAATATATTCATAGATTACATAAAAACTAGTGAATTTCAAGACTAGCTTGCTAAAAAGTACATTTTGGTAAGTGTTTAATATTTTGTTGTTGTTGTTGACAGCCTTCCGTCTACGAGAGACGATGGAGTAGTGTCAAAGTGTTTCTTTTGTTTTTTTGTTTTTTTAACTACACAGCCTGGGCGGGTCCATATGGAGGATGAGATGTTGCCCATGCTGCAAATCCTCCCTCTCCACACTGCCGCTGCCAAAGGAAAGGTAAGGTACCAATGCGGTTTGGCAACGGTAGTGTCGCAGGAGTTGATGGGTAGCACTGGATTTCAGCATCACGCCACTTTAGGGACTCTGGTTCCTGATTTGTTTTCGGGGTTTACTCCCCTGGCTTTTCCTTAAACGTGTCTAAATTATTTTATTTAATATATATAAAATAAATATTTTGGGGTTTTTTGTTTGTTTGTTTTTTTGTTTGTTTTTTTCATTTAATATTTTAAATTGGAGTCACTGATTTTTATTTTCAGAGTGTTTGTGCATTTTTATTTTTATTTATTTATTTTTTTTTAGGAGCAAGTAAGTAAGTCGTCGGGGTGCCTAATGTCAGTATCAGCCAGACATTTGATATTTTAAATAGTAAACGTTGTTTTTCCTTTTTAGAGTGTCTGTACACTTTTTTCTGATGCCCCACCAGGCCGGATCAACGTAAGCTACTTTTTCACGTAGGGATTTTAATGGGGCATCCTGCGAGGATCCAACTCCAGGTTCAGTAATAATAGATCTGCGAGACAAACTTTTTGCCCACTTTCTACCAATGTGATGCTGGGTAGTCGCTTCTAGTATTCTATAAAGCTTATATAAGTAAGTAAAGTCGTCGGGATGGCCTAAAGTCGGTATCAGCCAATCAGCGAGGGAGTCTATCCCCTTTTCACTAGCGCTAGACCAATGAGATTGTTTTTTTGCGTTTGAGGTGGAGCGCCACCTCTACCATCAGCTCATCACTTTACCGCACAGATCACAGTGCTAATAATACGCTGAGTTGGCGAAGGGCCGGTATCGAACCAGGAACCTTGCGATTCCTAGGCAAGTGCTCTACCGACTGAGCTAAACCGGTAAAAACGCGAAAAACTGGGGGGTCTTTAAATTGAAATAGATCACTAGGTAGGCCTGAGTCTATTCTAATAGTGACCAGGTTTGAATTCAGAATTTTTCTTCTCCTAGACTGGTTGCCTAACCAAGTTAAAGGGCCCAGTCTGCACTACTATTTATCCATAGCTGAAGGGAGAATAATTGGATTCATACCTTTCCCATATGTATTAGCGCTATGTGAATTGTGGCTTCGTCCAGGAATTGAACTCGGGTTGACGAGTCCATTTCCTGCGACTCTAACCAGTACACCACCGCGCTTTCCCCAAGCCTTCAGTTCGATCCGCTAACCATTGATTTATAACTCAAACTGCAATATATAGAGCACAACTCACTCTCTCTCTCTCTCTCTCTCTCTCTCTCTCTCTCTCTCTCTCTCTCTCTCTCTCTCTCTCTCTTGCGCATGCGCCTGATTGCATCCACCCAGTCGGCGTCTATTCCGTCTTTTCCGGCCATTGTCATGTCCGTTATTTGAATGCTAACCGTAATGACGTGCCCAAATAACGATGGAGCGGCCACGTTCATTCTTTTGTTTTCAATGCTTTTCATTTTGTCAGGGGGAGGGGAAGATGAGAGGGAAAAGATGAAGATGGTAAGCAGCATCCACATCACGTAGCATCGTTTGAACAAAATTTCCTAATATCGACCCGAGGTCGCCTGCTGCAAAACTTTTCGGATCTTTTGAGAAAATGGCGGCTTTCAGGCTTTTGTCGATAGAGCAATTATGGTTGGTCTTTAACTAGAACTTCTTTTTCTTCTCCTTCTTCTTCTCCTTTTTCTCTTACTTCTTCTTTCTCTCCTCCTCCTCTTCCTCCTTCTTCTCTTTCTTCTTGTTTCTCTTCTTCTCCTCCTTCGTTTCTCTTACTTCTTCTTCCTCTCCCTCCTCCTTCTCTTTCTCTTATTTCTCTTCTCCTCCTTCGTTTTCTCTTCTTCTTCCTCTCCTCCTCCTCCTTCTCTTTCTTCTTGTTTCTCTTCTCCTCCTTCGTTTTCTCTTACTTCTTTTTCCTTCTCTTCCTTTTTTTCTTCCCCCTCCTCTTTCTTTCTCTTACTTCTTCCTCTCCTCCTCCTTCTCTTTCTTTTTTCCTATTCTCCTCTTTTTTCTTTCTTTTCTCCTCCTCCTTCTTCTCCTCCCGCTCCTTCATTTTCTCTTACTTCCTCCTCCTCCTTTCCTCCTCCCCCCCTTCTTTATTGCTTAGGAAATGTCCAATCCCAATAAGCGATACGTCCTCTCGGTGTTTACTGATTGGTCAGAAATATAAATGGCGGAAAGAAAGAAAGAAAGATAGAAATTGTGAGAGAGGAAAGAGTAAAAGGAATAGTAAGAAAATAATAGATAGACGCTTGGAAAAAGGCAAAGGAAAAGAAGTGGGAGGAGAATTGAAAAGAGATAAAAGCGACAAAAGCAAAAATGTGAAATTTTACAGAAAATGTAAATAGCAAAAAAGGAAAGATGGCAGTTTGGTATGAGATGGGAAAATGGAGGGAAACTGAAATTCTAGTCGTTAGGAAAAAAATTTAAGTAGGAGGAAAAAGTGAGGCTATGACGAAGAATATATTTAAGAAAGAGGGGGTGCCCTGGTGTAGAACAAGAAGAAAGACGAAGGTCTCGGGCGAAGACGAAATATTTTAAAGGGGAAGAGAAAGAGGAAAGGTCTCGGAAGAAGACGTAGAATTTTTAAAGAGGAGAAGAAAGAGGAGAGGTTAAAGAAGAAGAAAAGAGGAGTCTCTGAAGAAGACGATTGTTTTTCAAGAGGAGAAAAAAGAGGAGAAACCTGAAGAAGACGAAGATTTTTTTTTAAAAAAGGAGAAGAATGAGGTGACTCTCTTAAGAAGGCAATGATTCTTAAGGAGTAGAAGAAAGAGGAGAGGCTCTGAAGATGACGATTATTTTAAGAAGGAGAAAAAGAAAAACTGACAGAGTGGGAATTAGAAAGAGGAAAAGGAAGAGGCTCTAAAGAAGTGGAAAAGAGGATGAAAAAGAGGACAAAGACGAAGATCGTAAGAAGAAGAAGAAGAAGAAGAAGAAGAAGAAGAAGAAGAAGAAGAAGAAGAAAAAGAAGAATGGACGATCTGATGGAGAAGAAACAGAAGGGATAGAGAAAAAAACGAAAGAAAATCGAGGTGAAGGGAAACTAAAGGGGGGGGGGTATTTAGTGGTAAAGGTGGGGGCATTCGAGAGGCATTCGAAAAGGAAGGTTTCGGAGCACCTAAGGTGTCAGATGGAAGTTCCATTTGCCGCATTTCAATTTCCATTGTTTTAATATTTTTTAATTTACTTCCGGTCTAGGATTTTTGTTTTGTTTTATTTTTTTTTTTGTTTTTGTTTGTTTATTTACTCCCGTACCTCACTACGCAATAATACTTACAACATCAGATATACTCACTCCACCCGACCCCTTCATCCCCACCCCCCTGCAATATCAATCCACGAAAATAAATATCTACGTCTAAAAGAGAGAAACGTGTCGAACGAAGACGTAGCAGCGTCAGGTTAATGTTTAGAGGGGGGTCCAGTGTTGTATTTGAAGACGGGTGGTGTTATGGGGTTGGAGGGGGGTTGGTCGGGACAAAAATGAGGTTTGCCGTCGGAAAGGCCCACGTGCCTGTCTCTTGAAATGTACGAGTCGCGAAAGCACGGATTTAATCAAAAACTGGCGAATTCGATAAGATATTCGAAGCCAACACACACCGGTCCCCCGGATTTGTTTGGGACTCTCCCCCCACGCCGCCGCCGGCCACGCAACCACCACAATCACACATACCCACACCCCACTTCTGACACCAATCGCCAATAGATGCAGCCACCGACGGGAAACGATTTGCTTAGAGAAGAACGGCCGAGTCGTTGCAATCAGAAAATGGCGTCCCGCTGACTTTTTAACTGGAGATATTTTTGGCGGGAAAAAAAGGGCGGGGAAATCAATTCGTTCTTTTCCGTTTGTGGTTGAAGAGCGGACACAACAACAACAAAAGAAAGAAAGAAGTGTTAGAAAGGAGTAGGAGAAGGAAGAAAGAGTAGGAGAAGGGAGAAGGAGTAGGAGAAGGAAGAAGAGTAGGAGGAGAAAGAAAGAGTAGGAGAAGGAAGAAAGAGTAAAAGAACAAAGAGAGAGAGGGGGGTTAATGAAGAATTAAAAAGAAAGCATCATCATCTTCATGTCTAGCAGCAGGGATCTCGATGAGAATCTCTCGCCAACTTTCCCTGTGATTCATCGCCCCTCTGTGAGTTCCTCTGCGCAGCATCCAGTATCCGCACAGAGCTGGTTGATGTAGGTGTTTGCTGGACGACCTACACTGCCGTGCCCAGGAGCTGGTTTTCACAGAAGAATGTCACTTATAAGTTCGTCCCCGCTTCTCCAGCAGTATCGCACGCAACATTCTTGCACTCTTTATTCATAAATAATGTACCAAACTATATATATATATATATATATATATATATATAGTTGAATGAAGTGACAAATAAAAGTTTTAGCTTTTATTCATTTATTTGGGAACGATATTACTACCAATGGTTTCCTGCTAAAAGCATTCATCAGGTAAACGAAATGGGTTTTTTTAAATGACAGAAATGGTGTAAATGGTCGAATATATATATATATATATATATATATATATATATATATATATATATATATAATGTAGAATGAATGTGAAATATATTAGCATAAGAAAGTGCTCAATGCTAAAATGGCAGAGCAGCTTTCAAATCAGAAATTAAATATTATGGATTTAATATCCCGTAACTGCAGTTTCATGTTTAGCCAATAATATCGTCTATAAGACCACCAAGGAAAGTGAAAATAACAACGATGAAAAAACATACATTGATGCCACTAAAAAAAAAATTTTGGGAAAATAGGTGGTACAACCACAATCTAAGCTTCAACACGAGAAGATATGCAAGCAGTACCAACTTATCCAAATATGTATGGCACATTAAAGACACAACGGGCAAAACACCTATGATAAAATGGGAAATTATCAAAAAGGTTCAGGCTTACAAAGGTGGCAAGCGCAACTGTGAAGAAAAATCGAAGAAAAATTGTGTATTCTAAAAAATACGAATGTAAATTTATTGAAAAATAGAAGCGAAATCGTTACCAAGTGTAGACATTTAAACAAATTTTTATGTCATTTAGCACCCCAACCCTTAATAATCCCTTATTTTTCGCCCTGTATTTATCTATAAAAAAACATTTCTTCTGGACACCGAGTACATTAAGCATGTTTATTTTTTTAATATAAGTTTAGCGTTATAACATTCAATTGCGTGAACACGCTTCACGTTATATAACATTCCATCGCGTGAACACGCTTAACGTTATATAAACGCTAAACAAGCCATTGTTTTATTTGTTTTTTTTTATCTTAACATTTTGACCGTCTAACGATTGCATGAAACTGCAGTTACGGATATTAAATCCATAATATTCATCTCTGATTATATATATATATATATATATATATATATATATATATATATATATATATATATATGTGTGTGTGTGTGTGTGTGTGTGTTGAAAATCGCATAGGCGAGAAACTGTTGACAGTAACCAAGTACCATTGACTTCATGTCTCCGCTACCCTAATTCTATCAACGGTATTGAGCACTGTTTACTGATAAATATAGCTATTATATATAACTACATTATATATATATATATATATATATATATATATATATATATTATATATATAATTAATACTTGAATCAACCAAATATTGGGATTAACTCAATATTTTTCACCTATAAGTCATTCCATTTATTGTATATATATATATATATATATATATATACTATCTATTTCCGTAAAATGTTATATATATTTTGAGACTTGAAACTCAGAAGTGTCAGTTATTACTTTCCATATTATATATATAAGAGAGAGAGAGAGAGAGAGAGAGAGAGAGAGAGAGAGAGAGAGAGAGAGAGATAAGTTAAGAGAATGGAAAGAAAAACAGAAATGAAGAAAGAAAGCGAGAGAGAGAGACAGAGAGAGAGAGAGAGAAATCTAAATTAAGGAAGAAAGAAAAAAGTATGAGAGCGAGAGAAAGAGAAAGAGAGAGAGAAAGAAAGAGATAGAGTGTGTGAGAGAAAGAGATGAAATAACCAAGCGAATACGGTAAATTGACGCAGAATGAGTACAAGTGCAGACACAACTGGGTGGGAAAGGTAATCCACTGAAAATTATTCAAACAATTAAAGTTTGAGCAAACTGATAAATTGTATATGCACAAACCAAAAACTTTTCAAGAAAATTAAACGTGCAAAATTCTATTGAACTTTGAGATACAACGGATCGCCCAATCCTGCTCAGTAGACTTAACTTACTTTTAGTTTATAAAAAGATTTCATCAACTGGAACACTTCACCGTTACGGTGGATCACAGGGTTAAAGGAAAGGAAAGCAAAAAAAAATCTAGATAAATACCTGGACCTTGCTAGAGAACTGAAAAAACTATGGAAAATGAAGGTTACAGGGACACTAATCATAGTTGAAAACTATGCTGAAAAATCAAGAAAAGAAACGGGGAAAACTAGAAATCCGAACATGGCCGTCCAGAACGCAGCACTGAATGGATCAGCTAAAATACTGAGTAGAGTCCTGGAGAACTAAAAAAAAAGAAAAGAAAAGAACGTAATCCAGTGGATTTTGCCGTTTCAGCGGTAAGAGTCATAGAGTGAAAACAAAAAGCGAAAAGCTGAATAAATATGTTACAATTTTAGTGGCGATCCTTTAGACTTCAAGCAAGAGCGCTTGTCCAGCGGAAATCCTTGGTAAAGAATCATTTGGTTGTTCCTTGGTGCTCCTCAGTATTACAAGTCCTTCGTCAATGTTTGCAAATGGATGTCTCTCAGCATCTGTGATTAAGTAGTCAACCAGCCACGCACTCGGGTTGTTGATTGGCTGAGGTTTAAACCACGTGACCTCGCGTAGTCTATAAATTTACATGGTAGATTGCAGCACGGCTTATATACCACCAAATAATCCAACAAAATCCTTTGCAGGATCCTTAAATAGGAACTCTCCTGTGTAAGAAAACACGGGAAGTTAGGAATTAACCCCCTTAGCGGGTTGGAGAAATTCGTCCAATTTTGATTGGTTCGACTGGTCAGTGAGCAATTTCGTCATGTCAGCCGCTAAGGGACAGCGTAGCAACCCCCCTCAGTGAGAGAGTAATAAAAAAAGGTAAAATCATCGGGGTGACCTAAAGTCAGTATCAGCCTGTCAGCGAGGAAGTCTATCCCCTTTTCACTAGCGCCAGACCAAGGAGATTGTTTCTCCGTCTGGGGTGGAGTGCTACACCTACCATCAGCTCCTTACTTTACCACACAGATCCCTGTGCTACTCATACGCTGAGTTGGAGAAGGCTGGTATCGAACTCGGAACCTTGTGGTTTCTAGCCGAACGCTCTACCGACTGGGCTAACCCGGCCCTGGAGAGAGTAATAGCCTACTTGAACTGTCAGGGAAAGCCCCACCTCAAATAAGGGAGACTTGTTGAATGTAAGTAAAACTTTGTACACTGTTGAACTGTATCGTCTGGCCTTGATTAGGTGTTTCTTATTTACCTTAGAATAAAGTCATCATCAGACGATAACCTTGAGTTCAAGCGTGGTTTCGGAGCCTAAATATCATTGCCACTTGTTCAAGGCACTCAAAGCAGCATAAATGCTATAATATATTGGTTAGATCTAAATTTATAGTAAATTCTATTAAATGACAGATACCATTTCTCTGAATTTTTGAGATGGGGCTTGATAATTTGGATTATTCGGACTATTGTCCTCATCAACGTTTCGGTCGATGTGAGAAGGTTCCCGAGTCCGACAAGAAGACCGGAGTGCACATCGGCTGAAACGTTGTACAGATAACAACAAAGAGGAGGACAATAGTCCGAATAATCCAAATAATATTGATGATATAGAAAAAATAAACTTGAAGAAAATGACTAATATCAAGCCACTCAAAAATACAGATAAATAAATTTAAAAAATTAAATCGAACTTAACGGACCTAAATTCCACCATCGTATGTCACCTCGCCGAAAGAAAAAAATACCAAAAATCAGGGAATTAACCAAATTTAATGAAATTTTTAATGTTGATATATTAATGAATAAAAGATATAATGAACCGGTTATTTTATTTTTTTTTAATTTACATTTTTTCAGGTCAGTTAACTTTGAACCACGTATCTTTGAGAATCTGTGTTACGCCTCAAAGATATGTTGTTCAAAGTTAACTGACCTGAAAAAATGTAAATGTTTTTAAATAGAATAACTGGTGCATTATATCTTTTATTCATTAATATATCAACACTGAAAATTTCATTAAATTCGGTTAATTCCCTGATTTTTTGGTATTTTTTTTTTCTTTCGGTGGGGTAACATACGATGGTGGATTTTAGGTCCGTTAACTCCGATTTAACCAACAATTGGGTGTTTTTTATGTTTTGTTTTCTTTTCTTTTCTTAGGAGAGTATGGAACGGATTAATGGTATTTCAGTTTATTTCAATGTCGAAAATGGATTTGATATACGAGGAAATTGAGTTACGAGTGGAATGAATTAAACTCGTAAGTCAAGGTACCAATGTATATATCTATTTACTTATTATTTCTGTTTCTTGTTCAGTCTCTCTCTCTCAGTGGACAGAGGGGGGTGGCAAACTTATTATTATTTGGGGCCTTTTCTTGACCCTATGAATTCCGTTGTAGTAGTAAAAACATGCATCTAGATTCGATGTCCAGTCCTAAAAGGACCGGTCCCCAGGGGAACGACCCCTTGTAACCTCCAAGTAACTCGCTGGTCGCTCGTTTCGACCGAGAACGTGCCAACGCGAGCGAAAACTGCTTAAGAATAACCAAGCTGATTGAACTTTGACCCTTATTACGGCCCCCCAAAAACCACTTTTAAAATTGTTTATATTTTACCCCTAAATGTTCCCGGACATTGCAGACTGGACAAGCAATAATTTAAAAAGATATATAAACAAGTTAACTCTTCCCATATTTTTATATCTATACTAGCAGGACCTGTGGATATACCACAGTTAGGATAATTTAATTATTACAACGTTTGATATGTTTACTTAAGAGCTATCTATACATATATAAAGGACAGTTGCTGTGTATGTATGTCCGGAAGAAACTACGAAAATAAAACAATTAATGGTAAAGTAGATGTATATACACTATCACTATCATCAGATCCTGCTTTTTGAGCAAAAGTAATGAAGATTTTATTTAATAAATAATAATAGCAACATAATGGAATTTTTTCTGTATTTAATATTTTAAATAATTGACATTATTTTTCCTTTTCAGAGTGGCTGGATCAATGTAAGTTTGTTTTTTTTTTTGGGGGGGGGGGTTAATGGAACATCCTGCGAGGATCCAACTGGCGATTCAATAATAACGGATCTGCGAGACTAACTTTTTACACCCCCCTACTACCAGGCGACGCCGGGTAGCCGTTTCTAGTTGCTAAATAGTTCAATATGTAAAAAGCATAATTATCATGATTTAACTTTCTCTACTAGCAGGACCTGTGGATATACCTGTGAATATACCACAGTATGATAATTTAATTATTACAACGTTTGATATATTTACTTAAGAACTATTGCTAAATAGTTCAATAAGTAAAAAGCATAATAATAATGATTTAGCTTTCTCTACTAGCGGGACCTATGGATATACCACAGTATGATAATTTAATTATTACAACGTTTGATATGTTTACTTAAGAGCTATTACGAAATAGTTCAATACGTAAAAAGTATAGTAATCTTGATTTAACTCGTTTTTTTTTTCTTTCCTTCTTTTCATCTTTTAATTCTGTTCGATTGAAACAGTTTAGCGTTATCGCTTTCGCGCGCTCCCCTCCTCTCTCTCTCTCTCTCTCTCTCTCTCTCTAATATATATATATATATATATATATATATATATATATATATATATATATCTTTCCCCAACTTTCTTTCTTCCCTTTCCTTCTTTATAATAAAAACAGATTGGTCCATTATTTAACCGAGGCGACGACACTTATAAAAAAATAAGAATTCGGTGGATAAGCAACACCTAATAATCAGGATTTACACTTTTGCATTTCATCTTCGGCGATTTGGATGGTATTTTTAACCAGCCGGTGTTGCAGGATGATAACGATCGGAAGATTAAGGAACAAGTGTATTAATATACAGATAGATAAACTCTTCCTTGTTTATTTATATCTATATATTAAGACTCTTGTTCTTTAGTCTTCCGAGTGTTATCATTCCTGCAAAATATCATCCAACATGAAATGCAAAAATGTAAATCCTGATTATCTGGTGTTGCTTATCCGACGAATTCTTATTTCTTATGAGTGTCGTTACCTCAGCTAAATAATGGACCATTCGGTTATTATTAGAAAGAAAGAAAGGGAAGAAATTGGACATGCTACACAGAAAAATTATAATAAGAAAGAAAGAGAGTAGGGGAAAGATAGAGAGAGGGGTGAGCAAACGGAAGCGATAACGCTAATCTGCTTCAATCAAACATAATGAATAGATGAAAAGAAGGAAAGAAAGAAAGAAAGGGTGAAAGAGTTAAATCAAGTGTATTATACTTTTTACATATTGAAGTAATTGCAATAGCTCTTTAGTTAACATATCAAAAACGTTGTAGTAATTGAATTATCATACTTTGGTATATCCACAGGTCCTGCTAGTTAAAAAAAAAATATTACTATTCAGTTGGGGGCGCGTGGTGTAACGGTTACCGTCGTAGGAAATGGACATGGCGAAACGAGTTCAAATCCTGGATGCGGCTGTTGGCATTTCACATAGCGCTAATGCCTTTGGGAAAGGTATGAATCCAACTATTCTCTTCCCATATATATATTTACCAACTCCTCCGCACGAGCAGGATACGACACAAGGTTAATTTCTTAAGCGGAGTTCAACAGGTTTGAATTCAGAGTTTTCCTTCTCCTAGACTGGTTACCTAGCCATGGTTAAAGAACCCAGTCTTCCCTGCTATTTACCCATAGCTGGAGGGAGAGTAGGATTCATAACTTTCCCAAGGGTATTAGCGCTAAGTGAAATGCAATTACCACGTCCAGGATTTGAACTCGGGGCGACGAGTCCATTTCCCATGACTTTAACCATTACACCACGCGCTTCCTATATATGTTTAAATAGTAGGGTAGACTGGGCTCTTTGATATGGCAACCGGTCTCGGAGAAGGAAAACTCCCCCACTCTCCCCTCCTCGCTCCTCCTCCCCCTCTCATTAATTGTTTTATTTTTTTTGTTTCCTCCGGACATACACACACACACAAACTGTCCTTTATATATGTATAGATTAAAAAGGTAAAAAGAAATGTTGTTTGATAGTGCTTCGTGCCAAATTTAGTATTTTTGTGGGTGGGGCTAGCAGGGTGTGGTTGTGAGAGACACCGTCGTTAGTGACATCAATTAATTAGGGAGAAGGCTTGACATGTCGTAAAATCTAACCAACGAGCTTTTGGTGTGACTTGACACAAAGTCCTCACAAAACAATTCTTAGTTAATATTTTATGGTTAAATTAAAAGGTAAAAAAGAAATGAAATCTTTTGGGGTGGGGCCGGTAGTGTGTGTTTGTGAGGGGCACCGTTAGTGACATCAAGTGATTAGGGAGAAGCTGTTGTGTGACTTGCGAAATATAAAAGCCCTGCCCCCCACCCCTCCGTCATCCCCGGGTCGTCTTGTTAATTTGAAAATTGAATGTTAGTCGAAAGAGGAAAATGAAAAATAAAGTGAAAACAAACTAAACGTGGTCAAATATTAGAAGCCAGAGATTTCCAACAGGATAATTATTTAGGGGGGTAGGGGTCACACGAAGGTGAGGTGGGGTTGGGGGTAGCGACTCCGCCCCCTCACGTTTGGTACATGGGGACAGGTATTTAATAAATAGCAATAAACAAAAGGAAAAATACATATTTGTATTCTTTATTTAATTTCTTTTCGTTCTGACGTTCTCTCTCTCTCTCTCTCTCTCTCTCTCTCTCTCTCTCTCTCTCTCTCTCTCTCTCTCTCACACACACACACACACACACCACACACACCCTTTCTCTCTCTCACCCACACACACAATCTCCTCTCTCTCTCTCACACACACACACACACACACCCTCTCTCTCTCTCACACACACACACACACCACACACTCTCTCTCTCTCACGCGCATAACTCTCTCTCTCACACACACACCCTCTCTCTCTCTCTCTCTCTCACACACACACACCCTCTCTCTCTCACCACGTGCATACACACACACACTCTCTCCTCTTCTCTCTCTCTCTCTCTCTCTCTCTCTCTCTCTCTCTCTCTCTCTCTCTCTCTCTCTCATTTCACACATTTTTCACTATTTTAGTATACTGCTCGTCTCCCTCTTCTCTCTGTCTAACACAGTAGTTTCCCTACGCCAATCTAATAAGTCTGGTGGTACATTAAATACTGCTTGAGGATCTTTGGGTAGTGGTAATGATGCTAATGCCCCGAAACTACGTTAGACCAGAGGTAATCATCCAATGAAGGCTTTATTGGAACCATTCTTACATAAAACACACATCTTATATCATACACTAAGTTGTCTAAAAAGTTCAATGTGAACACAACTGAAATGAGATAACCCCTAATAACCCTGTCACCCCTTTCTCCCCCCACCCCCCAAAAAAACAAATTACACACAAAACCACATGAGTAACATTTACACATATACTTAACCCCGCTCAACACTCTACATACAAAAAAAACAAGAATTCAATTTACCTACGACTCGCCATAATTTAAGAATTATCCGATTTCATGTTAGTCAAAATATTACAAAATCCCTTAGTAATCCTCTTTAGTAGATAATTTTCTAAATATTTTTCAACACACAATCTTCCAATAGAAATCCATTAAGTTAAAAAAAAAATTACATCAGGCGACCCTACTGCCTTAACCTGCAATATAACAATTAGTATTAATATCTCCTGAGTCCAGTATCATTTACAATATCAATTTGAACACAACTGGTAAGTCATCTGTATTTTTTAGATATTAGTCTATTTTGAACACCTACACTCACGTTTATTCGTGCTATAAAAAAAGTACTTTTTTTATTTTTATTTTTTATAACAAACAAGTGAAAGGTTCTTTAAACCCTTGCAATTTTATATATAAATATATATATATATATATATATATGCGTGTGTGTGTGTCTCTCTCTCTCTCTCTCTCTCTCTCTCTCTCTCTCTCTCTCTCTCTCTCTCTCTCTCTCAATAATCTTCATACAATGACTGCTATTTACACAGTAGCATTGCAACCAACAAAGCCTTCATCAGATGATGACCCTGGGTTCAGGCATGGTTTCGGGGGCGAAGCATCATTACCACTAACCCAGAGCGCCCCAGCAGTATCTCACGATACCCCAAGACTTTGTCGGTTTGATGTCACAATATAGGACTGCCATATCCACGCTGATGCGGTTAGAGCTTTCTCCTGAATCTTTTTTAAGTATTTCCTCTTGTCTGGTGGAGAAAGTCCAAGTTTAGACAAAAAATGCCGAGGTTGAGTTGGTAATAAATCCCCGGCATCCGACTTCAATGGGAAATACATTTGTTATCCATCCGTTTCTGACGCATTGTTCACGTAGGTCTTCATATTTTTCCAACTTCCGCTGATGGGCCCAATCAAGATTTTCTTCAAATGGAACTGTCAATTCAACGATAAATACTTTCTTTTGATTAACAGACCAAATGACAATATCAGGACGCTGGGCCGTTAAGGCTATTTCCGTTGTATGTATATATATATATATATATATATATATATATATATATATATACCAACCCCTCCACAGTAGCAGGGTGTGACGAAACGTGAATTTCTTAAGCGGAGTTTAACAGGTTTGAATTCAGAGTTTTCCTTCTCCAAGACTGGTTGCCTAACCAATGTTGAAGAGCCCAGTCTGTCCTACTATTTACCTGTAGCTGGTGGGAGAATAGTAAGATTCATGTGAATCTTACTTATGTGAACTGCAATCAGCCTCGTCAAACTTGTGTCAACGGGTCTATTTCCTACGCCTCTAACCAGTACGCCACGCGCCTCAAGGGTTTGGTATATATATATATATATATATATATATATATGCTCCCATAAATTTGGTATGAGCTCTCTAATTGGTAATTTAAATTAACTCTCACTACTAAGCATATAAGCAATGATCGTTTCTCCGGAAATTTGATCTCTCAGTGACCGTAAAACACATAGACAAACCTATGTACTTAATAGGTTAAAAACACCAGTCCTGCTACAGCTGTCGAGGGGATTAGATATCAGGCTGCCAAACGGTCAGTCTTAGATCGACCCTAGCCAAAGATAGTTGTGTCTAGCCACACTGAAGAGGCGTGAAACGCCGAAACACGTGTCTGTGGATGACTTATTAATATATATATATATATATTCTCACTCGGATACGGGGACGTGGTTAAGGTTCTGCCTTGAAAATCAGCATATGCGTTCGGCGGGAAATGCACAATTATCTGCCACTTGGTATATAGCGCGAGTCTATTAAGTCGGGGAGGGGGCGATTATAAAAAGGGGGAGTATTAATGGGGTGCTGCACTTTAAAATTGTTTATGCTGTAAGAATTAGCACACAAACATTCGAGGAGGGGGAGTCCAAAAATTATCAGAGGAGGTGTCACCACTTCCCCTCCTCACACACTTCATCCTTGTTAACGGATCCGCCGCCAGACAAGTCACGTGATTCCTTGTATATATATATATATATATATATATATATATAATATATATATATATATATATAGTGTGTGTGTGTGTGTGTGTGTGTTGTGTGTGTGAAGTAGTCAAACAATGTGTTTGAAATGGCGAAGGCCGGCAATTTGTGGGAGATTATGTGCTTAATTAAAGTCATACCTAATTTTGTTAATTAATTATAATTAAATGAATTAGGCGTGCATATCGGTTTAAATGTAAAGCGTAAATAAATCGAGAAAAAGTTGATCTTTGTATATACATTTCAGCCCATTAGGCCTCATATATATATATATATATATATATACACTTTTGTCTTTTAGTTCTGCGTGAGTAAAAACTTGCGGTTAGAGTTGAACGACACTCTTTAACCAAAACACCACACCCCCCCACCCCGGAGCAGGTGTCAGCCACCAAAGTCCTGGGGGGGGTGATTGTTCGCGCCAAAAAAGGTGGACAACGGGTATCACTTTTCAGCTGTCGGTGCCTCCCCCTTTTAATCTACGGACAACAAGGGGTTAAAGACAAAACGATAACACGTACACGAAGAAACCGAAACAAAAGAACAGAAAAAACGTCGCCCCTGCCATTTTGGAAGTGAAAAACATGGAGCATCAGTTTTCAAATTAAATATTTCATCGGATTTTCTCATTAATTTTGTGTCGTCTGTTTGTTTGAATAGGACGTAAAAAAGGACGCAGCTTTTGAGTGTGTGTGTGTGTGTGTGTGTGTGTGTGTCTCCGATGTTGTGCGTGTGTGCATATGTCTGTGTATTTATGTATGTGTGTGCGTGTGTGTGTAGGGGATGATAACGCGAACTGGCTGAGTTAAACCACTCCACTTGAGACGAGAAAGGAAAGCAAATATATCACTTTAAAGAAATTGAAATTAAATATATTTGAAGGTGGATAAGGTGTTTAGTTTAAGAAGAAGAAGAAGAAGAAGAAGAAGAAGAAGAAGAAGAAGAAGAAGAAGAAGAAGAAGAAGAAGAACGAATGCGACAACAAGAAGAAGAAGAAAAAAAGAAGAACGAATGAGACAAGCAAGAAGAAGAAGAAAAGAAAGAACGAATGAGACAAGCAAGAAGAAGAAGAAGAAGAAGAAGAAGAACGAATGAGACAAGCAAGAAGAAGAAGAAGAAGAAGAAGAAGAAGAAAAAAGAAGAACGAATGAGACAAGCAAGAAGAAGAAGAAAAAAGAAGAACGAATGAGACAAGCAAGAAGAAGAAGAAAAAAGAAAGAACGAATGAGACAAGCAAGAAGAAGAAGAAAAAAGAAGAACGAATGAGACAAGCAAGAAAAAGAAGAAAAAGAAGACGAATGAGACAAGCAAGAAGAAGAAGAAAAAAGAAGAACGAATGAGACAAGCAAGAAGAAGAAGAAAAAAGAAGAACGAATGAGACAAGCAAGAAGAAGAAGAAAAAAGAAGAACGAATGAGACAAGCAAGAAGAAGAAGAAAAGAAGAAACGAATGAACAAGAAGAAGAAGAAGAAAAAAGAAGAACGAATGAGACAAGCAAGAAGAAGAAGAAAAAAGAAGAACGAATGAGACAAGCAAGAAGAAAGAAAAAAGAAGAACGAATGAGACAAGCAAGAAGAAGAAGAAAAAAAGAAGAACGAATGAGACGGAGACAAGCAAGAAGAAGAAAGAAGAAGATAAAAGAAGAACGAAGAGACAAGCAAGAAGAAGAAGAAAAAAAAGAGAACGAATGAGACAAGCAAGAAGAAGAAGAAAAGAAGAACGAATGAGACAAGCAAGAAGAAGAAGAAAAAGAAGAACGAATGAGACAAGCAAAGAAGAAGAAAAAAAGAAGAACGAATGAGACAAGCAAGAAGAAGATAAAAGAAGAACGAATGAGACAAGCAAGAAGAAGAAGAAAAAAGAAGAACGAATGAGACAAGCAAGAAGAAAGAAAAAGAAGAACGAATGAGACAAGCAAGAAGAAGAAGAAAAAAGAAGAACGAATGAGACAAGCAAGAAGAAGAAGAAAAAAGAAGAACGAATGAGACAAGCAAGAAGAAGAAGAAAAAAAAAGAACGAATGAGACAAGCAAGAAGAAGAAGAAAAAAGAAGAACGAATGAGACAAGCAAGAAGAAGAAGAAAAAAAGAAGAACGAATGAGACAAAGCAAGAAGAAGAAGAAAAAAAGAAGAACGAATGAGACAAGCAAGAAGAAGAAGAAAAAAGAAGAACGAATGAGACAAGCAAGAAGAAGAAGAAAAAGAAGAACGAATGAGACAAGCAAGAAGAAGAAGAAAAAAAGAACGAATGAGACAAGCAAGAAGAAGAAGAAAAAAAAGAAGAACGAATGAGACAAGCAAGAAGAAGAAGAAAAAAGAAGAACGAATGAGACAAGCAAGAAGAAGAAGAAAAAAGAAGAACGAATGAGACAAGAAAGAAGAAGAAGAAAAAAGAAGAACGAATGAGACAAGCAAGAGAGAAGAAGAAAAAAGAAGAACGAATGAGACAAGCAAGAAGAAGAAGAAAAAGAATGAGACAAGCAAGAAGAAAGAAGAAAAGAAGAAACAGAACGAATGAGACAAGCAAGAAGAAGAAGAAAAAAAGAAGAACGAATGAGACAAGCAAGAAGAAGAAAAAGAAAAACGAATGAGACAAGCAAGAAGAAGAAGAAAAAAAGAAGAACGAATGAGACAAGCAAGAAGAAGAAGAAGAAAAAAGAAGAACGAATGAGACAAGCAAAGAAGAAGAAGAAGAAGAAAAAGAACGAATGAGACAAGCAAGAAGAAGAAAAAAAAGAAAGAACGAATGAGACAAGCAAGAAGAAGAAAAAAAAAAGAGAACGAATGAGACAAGCAAGAAGAAGAAAAAAGAAGAACGAATGAGACAAGCAAGAAAGAAGAAAAAAAGAAAAGAACGAATGAGACAAGCAGAAGAAGAAGAAAAAAGAAGAACGAATGAGACAAGCAAGAAGAAGAAAGAAGAACGAATGAGACAAGCAAGAAAAGAAGAAAAAAGAAGACGAATGAGACAAGCAAGAAGAAGAAGAAAAAAGAGAACGAATGAGACAAGCAAGAAGAAGAAGAAAAAAGAAGAACGAATGAGACAAGCAAGAAGAAGAAGAAAAAAGAAGAACGAATTGAGACAAGCAAGAAGAAGAAGAAAAAAAAGAAGAACGAATGAGACAAGCAAGAAGAAGAAGAAAAAAAGAAGAACGAATGAGACAAGCAAGAAGAAGAAGAAAAAAGAAGAACGAATGAGACAAGCAAGAAGAAGAAGAAAAAAGAAGAACGAATGAGACAAGCAAGAAGAAGAAGAAAAGAAGAAACGAATGAGACAAGCAAGAAGAAGAAGAAAAAAAGAAGAACGAATGAGACAAGAGACAAGAAGAAGAAGAAGAAAAAAGAAGAACGAATGAGACAAGCAAGAAGAAGAAGAAAAAAAGAAGAACGAATGAGACAAGCAAGAAGAAGAAGAAAAAAGAAGAACGAATGAGACAAGCAAGAAAGAGAGAAGAAGAAGAAGATAAAAAGAAGAACGAATGAGACAAGCAAGAAGAAGGAAGAAAAAAGAAAAGAACGAATGAGACAAGCAAGAAGAAGGAAGAAAAAAGAAGACGAATGAGACAAGCAAGAAGAAGAAGAAAAAAGAAGAACGAATGAACAAAGAAGAAGAAAAAGAAAAAGAAAAATTGAGACAAAAGCAAGAAGAAGAAGAAAAAAAAGAAAAAGAACGAATGAGACAAGCAAGAAGAAGAAAAAAGAAGAACGAATGAGACAAACAAGAAGAAAGAAAAAAGAAGAACGAATAAGACAAGCAAGAAGAAGAAGAAGAAAAGAAAAAGAACGAATGAGACAAGCAAGAAGAAAAAGAAGAAGAAGAAAATGAGACAAGCAAGAAGAGAGAAAAGAAAAAAGAACGAATGAGACAAGCAAGAAGAAAAAAGAAGAAGAACGAATGAGACAAGCAAGAAGAAGAACAAAAAAGAAGAAGATAATGAAAGTGTGAGAGAATAGTAAACTTTTTAAAAAAAACTTCCAACCTAAAATTGTGAAGAATGTGAAAGATTAGACAAAAATTAGATTATTAAGAAATATTAACAGATAGAAAACGAAATAGAAAATAGATTTTCGTATATTTTCTTGTATAAGTTATAGGGGTCATTTTAAAGGGGTCATTTTATAGGGGTCATTTTATGCCAAAGAAGTTTTCTTTTATTCATTCTTGATGCATATTCAAACTTTTTTTTATACTCAAGGTTTTTAAACACATTTTTTCAAAATCCTTCTTTCTGTCCAGAATGAAGAAAATGTAAACATTTTATGACATAGTCTTATTGTAATGTGACCCTTTTTCAATTGGCGAGACTGTGTTATAACTAACAATTCTCCCTCCAGCTGTGGGTAGATAGTAGGACAGACTAAGCTCTTTAACCTTGGTATCACAACCTGTCTAGAAGGAGAACTCTGAATTAAAACCAGGAGTATCCCCACACCCCACCCAACGGCCAAAACCAAGCTATGGAACTAGTGAGATATCACTCTTATTTATAAAAATTTATAAAAATTCAAAAGAAATACATATTTTTAATTAAAAACGTCCTACGCCTATCTGAAAAAAATATATTTTATATATACTTGTACAAAATAAAAAAAACACCCTCCGGGCGATGTAAAAAATAGATTTTTGAAACATAGTGCCTGAGGGGTGGGAGTAAAAAATTCAATGTCAGCGAGTTTGTAAGTAAAATCATCAAATTCACTAAACGATTAAAAAAATAAAACAATTTGAAATGTAAACTTTAAATATGTATTAGAATAAAACAAACTATATATAGATATATAATACCAGTCATCTATTTATTAAAACTTGTTTTAAAAAACAATGGACTGTCTAATGTTGCATGTTCAAATTTTGAGTGCATTTATTCTGTTATGACGATTTGGGGTAATATGACGTAAACAGTGACGTAATTTTTGTTACAGACAAAGACCGGAGGCGCATCTCCATTATTAATAGATATTCACTAATCTATCAATCCCTCCGCGCGAGGGTGTGACACAAGGTCAATTTTCTTAAGCGGAGTTTAACAGGTTTGAATTCAGAGTTTTCCTTCTCCTATACTAGTTGCCTAGCCAGTCTGCCCTACTATTTACCCATAGCTGGACGAAGAGTGGTTGGATTCATACAGTTCCCATGGATATTAACGTTATGTAAACTGCAAACAGCCTCGTCCAGGATTTGAACTCGGATCGACGAATCCATTTTCTGCGACTCTAACCTTTACAGAACGCGCCTCCATATTTCATATGATATTTCTTTTTTCTTTTTTCTCCTCAATTTTTGGGGCTCTTTGCAGAATTGCGTCCCGGCCTCCTGTCTTAAAAAAACGCTAAATGATGCCAGCTCAAAAAAAAGTCCCTAAATGAAGTGGTGCCTGCTGAAAAAACAAACTGCGCTTATGGCCTTTTTCCCGAAAAGTTAATGCGATATTTTACCCCCCCCCCCTCCAGTCTTTTTTGACAAGTAAATGTAAATATTTTAACCCTCCCCCTCTTTAAAATATTTTAGGGGGGGGCTAAATATTTACATTTACTTGTCGATAAAAATATGGCTTACTTTTAACTCCTTCAAAGCACTAAAAAAAATAATTTGTCGATAAAAACGCCTTCAATCCGCTAAAAAATCTTTCTTTTTTCGATATTTTCATTTTATTTTAACATCTTTTTTTTTAACAATAAATTATCGCATTAACTTTTCGAGAAAAACGCCTTAAGCGCTGCTTGTTTTGTTTTTTTCAGCAGGCACCGCTTCAGCTAGGGACTTTTTTTTTTGTTTTGAGCTGGCATCGCTTAGCGTTTTTTTTTTTTTAAGGTAGAGGGCCGGGACGCAATTCTGCGAAGAGTCCACAATTTTTTTTTTTTTTTTTATCGTATTACAGCATCTTGAAATATTTTGTAAGATTGAGACAAAGCCTATTAGATTTAAAATTTATTTTTATTTTTATTTATGTTTTTCTTTTTTCATCTGGTGCTTCGTAATTTTCTTGTATGATCTTCATTACTTCTCTTATTATATTCCTATACTCATCTTCTTAACACTAATCTCTACTTCCTGTTGGAAATAGGAAACTATTTCAGCTACTAAAAAAAACGAAAAATAACATTTGTTATTTATTGTAAGGGGTTGTTTTTTGTTTTTTTGTTTTTTTTTTGAGAGCATCCGCCTAGGATAACCATAAGGTTTCGGGTTCGATACCGGCCCTCGCCAATTCAGCAAATGAGTACCGCAGGGATTCTGTGTGGTAAAGCGATGAGCTGATGGTAGGTGTGGCGCTCCACCTCAGATGCTTAAACAATCCCCTTGGTCTAGCGCTAGTGAAGAGGGGATAGACTCCCTCACGGTCTGGCTGATACCGACTTTAAGCCACCCCGGTGACTTTATTTACATACTTATTATTTGTATTATTCGGACTATCGTCTTCATCTTTACTGTTATCTACACAAAGTTTTTGCCGATGTGCTCTCCGGACTTCTTTGGGTATTTCTTGTCGGACTCGGGAACTTTCTCGAACTAGGAAACCCCCTCCTCGAACTTGGGAATCTCCTCTTTGAACTTGTTAACCTTCTTGTCGTAATCGGGAGCCTTCACGGAACTTCGAACCTAACCCTTTATTCATTCCACGGGAGTAGACTGTCCTCATTCTGTTAACCATGACTGGGTACAAGTGTTAACCCGTGTTAATTATTCTATGTTACTGTCACCCTTAACCAGGATTGAACCTCCAGCCTAGAGATAACTATCACTTAGAACTGTATTAACTGAACGCCTATATCCACTACGACATGTGTCCAAGACATAATCCAAATAATACAAATCATCAAGGTTCATTTAAAAAATTCATAGTAGTAGTAGTAGTAGTAGTAGTTGTTGTTGTTGTTGTTGTTGCTGCTGCTGTTGCTGTTGTTGTTTGTTTGTTTGTTTGTTTTTTGTGTTTTTGTTTTTTTTTGTTTTTTTTATTTGTTTATTTGTTTTTGTTTTTTTTTTTTTTTTGTTTTTTTTTTTACCTGCATTTCAGTGACAAGGTTATTTCGAGCGCTAGGTACCACCAATTTTCCCTGTGAAATTTACTCCACACTACATTTAACACAATGAAACTTGCATAAAGGTTAATATTATCTTGAAAATGTTTCGTCCATTCAAAAGAAGAAACATTAAACAAACTCCTTATGTCTTTTTTTTTAATTTTCAGCTTACGGAAATAATGAAAATTATGAACGAAAAACAATGTTTACATTTTTGCACAGTTAAATCAATTGAAATTTAACGTAGCCAAAAACAAGCTACGATTAGAGGCTTTTCTTTTTTATTCTATGTAAAATCAATTAAATGGTCCGATTTTCACGGAAATTTCAAAAATTGCTTACCTTTTAATGAAAATATGTCTGAAATAGTTTTTTCTAAAATATATTAGGGGAATATTTTTTACGACGTCTACCTCCACCACCCCCCATGTTATTTTATGAAATATGAAAAAAATGAACCGACATGATACTTTTTTTCTATAAAGATAAGAGTCTGAATAATTATATCAGAAGATTTTTATCATAAGTTTCAATGCCAGAGGTTTTTAATAAAAGAACCATGAATACAGAATTCTGCTAAAAAATATCAATAAAGAAACTGACCGTGTTGTAAAAAAACGGACTGTTTTACTTATTTTTCAAAATAACGGTGAGTAATTTTTCCCCAGTCGGATAATTTGATCTTTGAATTAACTGTTTTTCTTTGTAACAACTCTTTATGTTCGTTATTTCTTTTTTTGCGAGATTTTTTTAAAAAGTTCAAAAATATTTACGGCTTAAACTGATCACGTGACCTATTTTGGTGGTACCTATCGAACGCTGAACAATTTTCTAGATTTTAGGCAAAACCAATACTTCGACCCTTTACTTGCTCTGATCTTTGCTTTTACAACTGAGCTTGGTCTGCAAATGTTCGCTTTTTATGGCAATGAAAAGGCTCCCCCTCCCCCCCGCGTCACTGCGTGTGGGATCACTTACGTGCCAACAACTGAATGGTTCCGATTAGAATTCAAACCCCCGGAATTGGCTCGATGCGTCCCATGTGGACACGTCACCATCATCGGCTTTCTACATAATGTCCCTTCCACCATGATTATTTCCTAGCTATTGAGATGACTCTATCGGCCATCGGTTCAACTTAAAAGCCTTCGTGACTTTTGGGACTTTAACTCTTAAAAGACCCTTCCAAGTAATGGAAAAAAAAATAAAACTGATAATAGATAAAATTGAAACAGAAAATGTTTTTGGGATTTTGGAAAATGCAGACACCGTAGCCAATACAAGGCCGGCGCTACGTAAGGATAGGGATAGTTGTTCTGAAATTGAGTGTTTGTGTTTTACTAAGAGTATAGCAAACATACTCCAGGCCGGGTTCGATCAGTTGGTAGAGCGTTCGGCTAGAAACTACAAGGTTCCCAGTTCGATACCGGCCCTCGCCAACTCAGCGTATGAGTAGCACAGGGATATGTGCGGTAAAGGGGCTGATGGTAGTTGTGGCGCTCTACCTTAGATGCCAAAACAATCTCCTTAGTCTATCGCTAGTGAAAAGGGGATAGACTCCCTCAGTGTCTGGCTGATACCGACATTAGGCCGCCCCGATGACTTTACTTACTTATAAACGACTAGAAGCGGCTACCCAGCGTCAATTGGTTAAAAAAAACCTGGTGTATTGATTTGTTTACTTTTGAGATTTACAAATGCTGGACATTTATAAATAGAATTTGAATGCTATTTCTATGTATATTTTAATTTTTGAATATCTTCGAATTTACTTTGCCGTTATCGTTGATTGTTTTTATTTTTGTAGTTTCATTATAGATTATAACTTGAAGCAATTATCGGTTCTATCAACAACGTTTAGGGTTATTTTATGGCTAGAGGTTAGGGAATTGCGTTCATTGTATGTTCATATTTCCATTTTTTGTGTTGATGATTTTAAGAATCTTTTGGGGTGTTTTCTTTTCTCTTTTCTCTTTTTTTTTGTGTAGATGGTCCTATCGAATACGAATATTTTTTTATGATCTTTTTCCCCATAGATGGAACTCTAACAGGTACAACCACTCCGGGTTAGAGTGAATTTCGAAGTAATGCGAATGAAGGAGTACTCCAAACTCCCCCAGATCCCCAGAACAGTTTTTATTTTTATTTATTTTTTTATTGACACTAGACGTCTAGTCATCATCAATTTATTATAAATAATATTTATAGTATATATATATATATATATATATATATATATATATATATATATATATATATATATGTTATTAATTTGCTGATAGATCTGTTTCGACCTTGTCAGCAAACTAATAACATCTTTTGTTTTTCTAAAAAAAATTCTATTCATATTGTCGGATTCACTTCTATTTACTTCATATATATATATATATATATATATATATATAATATATATATATATATATATAAAAAGAAAATTTGAAAAAACAAGTGTTCCGAAAATGTGATGAGTTTAATTATCGATGTTTAAAACATTTCGGTTACATTGAACCTTCATCAGGATGTCTCTTGGGGTGAAGAAAATGATGGATGTTTTTATATGTGACAGGAGATGAAAATACTTAGCCAAAACCCTATCCCCTTTATTAGGTACTATTAGCGATACACATATAATTAATTCTGGCTCACTTCTCAACAAATTAACCAACATCAATATAAAAAACAAATCCTTAGCTAGTCTTGATATAAAATCTCTGTTTACTAATATTCCAGTAGACAAAGGCTTAAAACGATTACAAAATCACCTATCAAAAATTAACATTAACTTATCTCTGTCCATCTCTAAAATAATTAAAATTTGTACTTTATGCACATCACATTGCTATTTCCAATACAACAACATCTATTATAAACAGAAACTTGATTTGCCCATGGGATCACCTCTCCGTGGGGTTCTAGCATGTCTTTATCTTGAGTTTCTAGAATCTGGCCCTCTTCGTTATATAATTCCAAAGAATTCTAGTTATTTTCGTTACATCGATGATATTTTACTCATCTACCCACAAGAACTTGACATAAACAAGATTACTGATAGCCTAAATAAAATTGAAACACACCATAAAATTTACGCATGAATTAGAATCAATAAATCTTTACCTTTTTTGGAATTTTACTCATAAAAAATAAAGACAAATTAGAATTCAAAAGTCCACCATAAATCCACCTGTAAAAATGACCACATACACTTTTACTCACACCACAATACCAGCATTAAAAAAGGAATTATTGTTGGCTTCTATCTTAGAGCCCTCCGTATCTGCACTCCTAAATACCTAGACGATGAGTTCAATTATATGAAAATTTCTTTATAATCTTCTTTACCCTAAATCTTTTTATACAATCTGCTAAATCCAAAGCTCTCAAAATCCATAAAGGAAAACAGTCACAAACCCCACTAATACATCTCTAATATAACAAAACTTCCCCATAGATACATAGTTTTACCTAATAACCCTTCCACTAACTCCATAGAAAACAATTTACACCACCTTGGTATCAAAATCGTTACTATTTCATCCAAATCAATTAGAAGCTTACTCAATGTGGGGTCTCACCATCCTATAAAATCCGAGGCTGGTGTTTACGCAATTCCATGTAAAGATTGCGACAAAAAATATATTGGGGAAACAGCAAGAACTCTCAGGAAGCGTTTATATGAGCACAAACGTGATATTAAATTGGGCAATTTTCAGAACACCCTCCTCCAACATATGTCTGAAACTAATCATAATTTTAATTTTAATGATGCCACAATATTAGCCCATATTCACAACAAAAGACTACGACAGATTTTTGAAGCCTGTGCAATTTCGCATTTGCCCTCCCTTAATAATCGACATTTTTTTTTTTCAATATATCTCCGTTTTTAGCTAAAATAGTGTTAAATAATTACAAAATACCAGGCTTCATTTAAATTAGTTATTTAGTTATCATTCCCTTAATAACCGACATGTATTATTTATTATATCTCCGTTTCTAGTTAGTGTTAAATAATTACTAATACCTTCATTTAATTAGTTATTTAGTTATCATTCCCACTTTGTTTCCCTATGCTCTCTTAAAAATAATCAGTCCATTAATACTTTTTTCTCGTCTTTTGCATTTCTTCGAGTTGCGTCACGCGTCATGACACCTTCGCGTGAGTAGATCGCGACTTTCTTTCAAAAATAAAACGCTGATCAAATACAGTTACATAACTAAAATGATTTTCATCTCCTGTCACATATAAAAACATCCATCATTTTCTTCACCCCAAGAGACATCCTGATGAAGGTTCAATGTAACCGAAATGTTTTAAACATCGATAATTAAACTCATCACATTTTTGGAACACTTGTTTTTTCAAATTTTCTTTATATTGTCGGATTTAATTTCCATATTTACTCCCATATATATATATATATATATATATATATAGGTATATATATATATATATATATATATATATATATATATATATATATATATACACGCGATTAAAATCGAATGGTTTAAAAATATACCGACTCAAGTTTCTCGCAATAGCGCGAATCTTCGGGGTATTTTTCCCTGCCCATCGTTATGTATTTTATAGTTGGGTTGTACCCATTTTCCATGTAGCTGGTGTGTTACACACCCGCCTTCACTCCCTACGTGACACCAGAATTTAATAGGCAGAGCTTGTGTTTATTTTTATGCCTACATCTGTTTGTTAAATCTGCTCGCGAGTTCAATATCTGCTCTGAGTCACTAAATTCTACTATTTTTAATTTTTCTTGTAGGCGCAGTATGCACGGGTTATCATTCCCTTTGTGTGATGGGGCTTTCTTAAGAATTTTTCATTTCACTTCTGGATCACTCTTGTGTTTTTCTTTCAATGACCACAAATGTTTTGCAAGTGTTGTTGTCTCGCAGTATTTTTGCCTGTGCAATTCTGTTTATTCACTCTTTATATTGAGCACTTTTTAATCGATTTTAGTGAAAAAATCCAGAAGTAAATAAGATTGTATACTTATTTGTTCGGTGGATTTAATGTAACGGCGGTATATATATATATATATATATATATATTATATATATATATATATATATATATATTATAAAAGCCAGTTGTGTGAATCTGTATGTCCGGAGGAAACTTCGAAATAAAACAACGACAAAACCATATTTAATGAATTATTTACTTGGTGTTATTGATTCTAATATTAGTGTTTTATTTCCGAAAGTATCAAACGCAATCCTGTCTATAATCTATTCTATACACTAGCAAATATATGCACCCTCCGGGTGCAAGTATTTAAGTTTAAATGTAATAAAATATTAGATTAAATCAGAAAGGCTAATGAAACTAATTAAGAATTTATATAAAAAGATTTGAAATGGAGGGGTATAATCGGAAAAATAGAACAACCAAAACTTACTCTTTCATCACTTCCGTTTTTTCAATGCTAAATTTTCCTAATTTAACTATTTAGTTAAAATAGGAAGTAAAGAATAAAATTACAGTTATTTTCTTCTTGTTAATGAATTTCTTTAGGATTTATTGAAGAGATTTTTACTCATATTCATTAAGATAAAACCAAACAATTAGAAATCAATAATACGAATCACATTTTTATTAAAATCAGTTTTTTTAATATCAATATGCAAATTAGCCTTACGTTTACACTGAAAACTGGTATTTTGTTGTATATATAAATACAATTGCATTTTATTAGTATTTAGGTAAGGCCAACAGTATTAATAATATCAAACAGGTTTATTATTAATTGAGGTTTAAATAGAAATAGAATCATGGAGAATGTGACGTCAATAACTAAGGGAATTGTAACTTGAGTAGTAATATAGTTTCGGCTACAGACAGAAAAACACACAATCTCCATTATAATAAGATATATAAAGGGCAGTTGTGTGAATCTGTATGTCCGGAGGAAACTTCGAAAATAAAACAATTAACGACAAAGTAAATATATATACACATTAAATATCCCCAGGGCTTGATTTTTTAGCAAAAATAATGAAGATTTGATTTAAATTCATGAAGATATCTAAAAAATAAAATTCAAATGATAGCAACATGAAATTTTTTCCATTTAATATTGTAGACATATATTTCTATTTTCAGAGTGACTGGATCAACGCAAGGTCTTTTTTTACGTGGGATTTTAATAGGGCATCCAGCGGGGATCCAACTCCCAATGCAGTAATAATGGATCTGCGAGACTAACTTTTTAAAAATCCCCCGTCTTCCCAGGCGGCGCCGGGTAGCCACTTCTAGTATATATATATAAAGGGCAGTTGTGTGTATGTATGTCCGAATGAAACAATTAACAACAATGTACAAGATGTGTCAAAAAGTATCGAGATTTTCGGTACTTTTTGACACACCTTGTATTCTGAAAAATTAATAAATGAAGAATGAATGGAACATTCATTCTTCATTTCCAACTTGGTAAATACAGCTTTAAAATCTGTACTTTTTGACACACCTTGTATTCTGAAAACAATAAACGTTACATTTATTGTTCATTCCAGCTTCAATCTAGATACTGTTTGACACACCTTGTATATACACATTCACTATCATCAGAGCTTGCTTTTTGTGAGAAAATGATGGCAATTTTATTTAGATCTGGAAAGATATTTAAAACTTAGGATTTGAATAATAAGAAAAGGGAAAGTCGTTTGTTCGTGATTAAAACATAAATCAATTATGTAAGACCAAAACAATTAATGGATCTGCGTTTTATTATGACCCCGAGACTCTTAATCTCGTGGTCATTGGTTCGAGCTCCACGTTGGGCAAAGCGTTTTAGGGCCAGGTTAGCCCAGTCGGTAGAGCGTTCGGGTAGAAACCACAACGTTCTTAGTTCGATACCGGCCCTCACCAACTCAGCGTATGAGTAGCACAGGGATCTGTGCGGTAAAGTAAGGTGCCGATGGTATGCGTGGCGCTCTACCTCAGATACAAAAACAATCTCCTTGGTCTAGCGCTATTGAAAAGGGGATAGACTCCCTCGCAGGTTGGCTGATACCGACTTTAGGCCACCTCGACGACTTTACTTACTTACTACCCAGCAAAAATATAAATAATAATATATACTTTTTTCAACAATGCTTCTAAAAAAAAACATCCAAAAATCTTATATATATATATGTGTGTGTGTGTGTGTGTGTGTGTGTATGTATGTATTTGTCAAATCCTCCGCACAAGAAGGATACGACACATGGTCAATTTGTTATCAAGCAGAGTTTAACAGGTTTTAATTCAGAGTTTTCCTTCTCCTAGACTGGTTGCTTAATCAAGGTTAAACAGGCCAGTTCGCCCTACAATTTATTCATAGCTGGTGTAAGAATAGTTGGATGCATACCTTTCCCAAGGGTATTAGCACTATGTGAAATGCAAATAGCCTCGTTCAGGATTTGAATATATATATATTACATTAGAAGGGCTAATGAAACTAAATAAGAATGCCGATAAAAAGACTTGAAACATAGGGGGTATAATCGAAAAATAGAATAACTGAAACTTACTCTTCCATCACTTGTGAAGTGGAGAGCCACACTTACTGTCAGCTCCCCATTTTACCGAACAGGTCAGATTAGCCAATATACTCTACTCATGCACTGAGTTGGGGGGGGCGGTATCGAACCCGGAACCTTGCGATTACCTAGGCTGATGCTCTACCGACTGAGCTAAACTGGCCCCTAATATGTACCGTTTAATTCTATACCACTAAGCTGAACCTGCAAGTGTAGTGCTGCGTACGTACGTGTATGTGTGTGCGTGCATGCGATGGGGGGAAACAACAAGATGTTTATTGCAAATCTCTGATACTTCTAAAATTATACAGACCATCGGTGTCCACATGAAGAGAAACGGCAGTGGAAGAGAAACGCCTTTTTTATGTTACCGCCCCTTTTTCTTCCTTGCAACCAATCAGCGTACAGTGCGTAGGTTTACCTCCCCCTCTCTCTCTCTATTTCTCTCTTTCTAACCAATCGATCAACTCGCCGCGTCGCCTGCTAACCAATCAACGCCTTTCGTTTGCTTTGACGACACCAAACCGAAGAATCGAAAGAGGGGTGGGAGGGATTTGTTAAGAGTCACGTTTTAAAACACGGATTCGCTGTGGCGATGCTGAAGCGGCGGGGGGGGAGGGGGGAGATGGAGAGGAGAAGGGCGTGGGGAGACAAAGCACTTAATATATTGCGTGTTGCCCCGGCACGATCCTCTCGTCTTCTCTTCCGAAATGCAACCAAACATAGAGAAAACGATTTCCCTTCTTCTACCCAACTATACCCACCCCACACGATGGTTGAGGCTTTTTCGGTACTAACATCACTTACTCTAATGGACTTGCCGGGAAAACGATAAAAAAAGGGGGAAAATGATAGTCGAAGGGTGTAATATATATATATATATATATATATATATATATATATAATCCAAATGTCCAGAGAAGAAATCTTCCTTACGACCTAGGAGTTTTAAACAACCTGTCGCAGTTTGAGAGCTCAATGTGTGCTCTTATTGTTAGAGTCACAGAGCAAATTTACAAGTAAAGAAATAACAAAAGACTTAGAGATTTTACATTATAGACTATTTCGGGAGCTTAGACAAAGTGTCTAATTCTTCCAGCTCATTCAGATGCGAATGATGAGCTGGGAGAATTAGACACTTTGTCTAAGCTCCCCGAAATAGGCTATATGCAAAATCTCTAAGTCTTTTGTTATTTCTTTACTTTATATATATATATATAATATATATATAATATATGATGTGTATATATATGTGTGTGTGTGTGTGTGTGTGTGATATCATAAAAATTGAAAAAACACAAGTTTCATTAACGAATGCTGTTTAATAAGCCGACGCTGCAGTGTTTCGGTTTGTTTAACAAACCTTCCTCAGGAAATTAATAATGTATTTCTCCTTAAACCAACGAAGGCCCTGGGGAAGGTTTGTTAAACAAACCGAAACATTGCAGCATCGGCTTATTAAACATCATTCGTTAATGAAACTTGGGTTTTTTCCAATTTTTATAATATTACATATTGTCGGATTTACTCCCACTTTTTCTTCATATATATATGGGGAGGGGGGTAGAAAAAATAGAAAAACACGATGTATTCCATAAGATGAGTTTATTCTTGATGGTGAAGCTGACGTTATAACGTTTCGGTTTATGCAACTTTCATCCGGACATTTAGTGAAATGTAGTGTGGAGATGGTGGGTGACATCATGAGTCGCCACCCACGGCCAACAGTTGGCCCATTGGAGGGATTTTACCCATCTGCCAATCTTATTTAAAGAATTTTACATTTTTTCAGGTCAGTTAACTTTGAACCACATATCTTTGAAGCGTAACACAGATTCTCAAAGATATATGGTTCAAAGTTAACTGACCTGAAAATGTAAAAGTTTATTAAATAAAATAACTGGTGCATTATATCTTTCATTCATTAATATATCAACATTAAAAATTTCATTAAATTCGGTAAATTCCCTGATTTTTGATATTTTTTTTTCTTTCGGCGGGGTGACATACGATGGTGGAATTTAGGTCCGTTAGGTTCTATTTAACCACAAAACGTCTTTAGCATAAAATAACCCAACAAGGGATGACATGTCATAAAATCCAACCAACGAACCAGTTCTTCCAACTTTTTTGTTTCCATGCTTTTAAGAGAGCTCAATGTATGATAATTAATAGATCAATTATATACAGAGCAATATTTACACGTCCAATAAGAAAGAAAAACTCAATAGACCGTCATTTGGATATATATATATATATATATATATATATATATATAATATATATATATATATATATATTAATTAGAAAGGCTAATGAAACTAAATAAGAATGCAGATAAAAAGACTTGAAACATAAATAAATCGAAAAATAGAATAACTGAAACTTACTCTTCCATCACTCCCGTCTTTCATTGCTAAATTTTTCTAATTTAATTATTTAGTTAAAATAGGAAGTAAAGAATAAAATTACAATTATTTTTTCTTGTTAATGGATTTCATTTAAGATTTATCCCCGAGATTTTTGCTCATATTCATTAAGATAAAACCAAACAATGAGAAATCAATAATACTAAGCACATATTTATTAAAATCAATTTTTTAATATCAATATGCAAATTAGCCTTCCTGTTCACACTGTAAATTGCTATTTTGTTATATATATATATATATATATATATATATATATATATATATATAGAGAGAGAGAGAGAGAGAGAGAGAGAGAGAGAGAGAGCGCCGGAGTCCAGTAGCTTACGGCCCTGGATCTTTACAAGTTAATGGGGGCTAGCCCCCTTGATTTAAAGGGGCAGGGCTGGGTTTATTGCCTAGTGCCTGAGGCGCCCCCCTTGAGTGAAAATGTTGACGGGATCGACACAATTTTTTCCACCCGCCACCCATGAGCTTCGGCTTGTGGGTGGGCCCACATAAAAATGTCCTTGTGTCACGCTCTCATAAGTGGGATGAGAGGCAAATACCTGTAAATATGGCCAATGCCGGGGGCCAGTGGCTTCAGCCCTGGATCTTTACAAGTTATTAGTGTCAATCCCAGTGGGCTATCCCCTCAGGCAATACCTGCCTCCTTGATTTAAAGGGGCAGGGCTGGGTTTATTGCCCAGCGCCTGAGCCCCCCCCCCCCATTGAGGGGGCAATGCCGACGGGGTCGACGCAATTTTTTCCACCTGCCACCCATGAGTCTCGGCTTGTGGGTGGTCCCACATAAAAACGAGACCTTGTGTCCAACCCATACAAGTGGGGTATGAGGTATATAAATGTAGATAAGGCCAACAGTATCAATAATGTATAACAATTTTATTGATAATTGAGGTTTAAGTAAAAATAAAATCACGGAGAATATTATGTAAATAATTTTAAAAATTGTGACGTGTGCAGTGATATAGTTCCGGTTACAGAGAGACAAACACACAATCTCCATTATAATAAGATTATATAGGAATGTTGATAGAAACACGTATACTCAGTTTTATCTGAGTTTGGTTTACGACAATCAACCACGGTGGGTCATTTAATCCCGACAAAGTTTTGAAATAAATTCATTCTTAATGGGTACTCAATTCTTTTCTTATAAACACATTTTCCTATTTAACCCATTGATGGGACTCTAACAGGTACTACCACTCCAGGTCATAGTGGACCAGGGAATAATAGAGAAGGGGTGCTCCACATTTCCCAGACCTCCAGAACTGGAACCTCACCATCAGATAGAGTTTAACGTCATCCCCAGGATATGAAGACCATTAGTCACTGCCTTCTAGCACCCATATGATTTATCCGAGTTCAGTGTTTTATTGATGGAGACATCTCTATAACTGGATGGTAAGCCTCTGAAATTTGTTAATCAGGTCACATACCTAGGTAGTAATATCTCATCTACAGAAAGTGATGTCAGTATATGCATAGGAAAGGCATGGACTGCTATAGACAGATTATCAATCATATGGAACTGATCTCACCAATAAGATAAAGGAAAAATTCTTCCAAACCAATGCCGTGTCAGTGCTACTGTATGGCTGTACCACTTGGACTCTATCTCTCCT
>CM042165.1:52263409-52266508 GCA_023376005.1 Doryteuthis pealeii | reverse complement strand
TCGGCAAAGAGAGAGATATAATAGACTATAATGATCAGGTATAGAAAAAATAAAATGGAAGAAAAATTACATATTCTAAAATAGAAATTCCAAAATATGAACGTTATTACTTACTTAACCATTTTCATCTGATTTGGAATTTGAAATGAGAAGGTCCCAAAATATAGCAATTGTATCTTACAATTTCCTGTTGAGAATATTCTATGAATCCAAGCCGTTTAAAAATCTAAAGTTTGAACATTTGAATTAAAGTATTAATTGAATATTTAGTGTTTATAAAAATTAAAAATATAAATATAAATATAACAAAATGAAAATAAAAATATATGTAAGTTAGTGGAAACTTATTTAAAACATTTTTTAAAGGTTAAAATTGTGAAATTGTTTAAGCTAAACGAAGATTAGAACAGAAAGTTTCTTTTTTTTATATAAATATATAGTTAGTACATTTCGGCCTATTATGCCTCATCAGCAGAGTTATAGACAGGAAGACTGCTCTGTGTGTGATTCGAACCCTAACTGTCAAGTTGACAGGTGGATGGGAAAACCCGCTAGTGTAATGGTTAGAATCACCGCCTGTCAGCTTGACAATTAGGGTTCGAATCACACACAGAGCAGTCTTCCTGTCTATATATAGTTAGGTATGTGGAGAAAATGTAGAAACAAACACACGATATTATAATGGATGGGAATTTATAGTCGACGTTCGAACATTTCGGTTTACAAAGGAAAACTTCTTCAGGACTATGAAATTATTTAATTATTTAAGAAGAAACAAGGATTTATGTGGATAAAAGATTATGTATGTTTTGTATGCGTTGAGTTTGGGAAATGTGTAGAAAAAGGGTTCGTTACTGTTCGTTGATTGGCGTTTATAGTTGAATATAGACAATCAACGAACGGTAACGAAACATTTTTCTACACATAATAATATTGTGGATTATATGGGTGCTATATTTCTAAGTAGATGGTGCTCAATATCGTTCATAGTGTTTATATTTGAGTTAAAGTAGAGTTACCAGCCGATTACTGATAATTTCTCGCCTATATGGTCTTCAGACCAAAACCAAATATATTGGTCCGAAGATTGCATGGGCAAGAAATTGTCAGTAACCAAGTGTTGACTCCATATCCACGCTACCTTAATTCTAATATATATATATATATATATATATGTGTGTGTGTGTGTGTGTGTGTGGTGTGTGTGTGTGTGTGAATTTAACATTTTGAAAAAACAATTAGTAATTATAATCTGCTGACAGAATCTGTTTCGACCGCTTAGTATTTTTGATACAGAATGCACATTTTAAAAATTCAAGCATTCCAGCGTGTGTTTGTACCCCCTATTTCTTCCAACGGTTTTTTATCCCTTCTTTCTTTCATATGTTTTGCTCGTTGATGATGACCCTTCTACTAAGCGGTCGAAACAGATTCTGTCAGCAGATTATAATTACTAATTGTTTTTTTTCAAAATGTTAAATTCATTCTGTCGGATTAACTTCCATTTATTTACATATATATATATATATATATATATATAATATGTGTGTGTGTGTGTGTGTGTGTGTGTTAGAGAGAGAGAGAGAGAGATAGAGAGAGAGAGAGTGGTGGACTGTGTGTGTGAGTGCGTTCGTGTGTGTGTTGTGGATTATATGGGTTCAATATTTCAAGCCAGAAACTGTCAGTAACCAGGTGTTGACTCCATGTCCACGCTACTTTTACTCAAATATATGTGTGTGTTTGTGAGAGAGAGAGGGGGGAGGGAGAGAGAGGGAGGGAGAGAGAGTGTGTCTGTGTGTATGTGTGTGTGCGTTCGTGTGTACTTCGCCTGTCAGCTTGACAGTCGAGGTTTCGAGTCACACACGGAGCAGTCTCCCATGTCTATAACCTTGTGATGAGACCTAATAGGTCGAAATGTACATTCAGGGATTGACATTTTTCGATTCGTTTGCCTTACATTTGAACATATATGCCCGCCTAAATTCATTAATTATTAACTAATTAATTGTCAAAATTAGGTATGACTTCAATTAAGCAAAAATTGTCGGTTTAAAGCCATATAAAAATAAACACATTTGTTTGTTTACTTAACCTCATATATATATATATATATATAATATATATATATATATATATTGGATTATATGGGTGCTATATTTTTAGGCAAGAAACTGTCAGTAACCAAGTGTTGACTCCATGTCCATGCTACCTTAACTCAAATACATATGTGTGTGTGAGAGAGCGAGCGAGCGAGAGAGAGAGAGAGAGAGAAAGAGAGAGAGAGAGAGGGGGCAGTGGGAGGGTGTGTGTGTGCGTGCGTACGTACGTTCGTGTGTGTGTCTATATGCTTAGTGTCATTTCTCAGTCTTCGAAAAGGCAAAGAAAAAAGATATTTATTGCTTAACAGCAAAAATACACACACAGTGTTCAAACATTCTAGTTAAATCCACTGCCAATTCTCTCCCTCTTTTTTGTCAAGCATCCCCTAAAAAACACCTGCCCAGGAGTTCGCCCACCTCCCCACTCGCTCTTATTAGTGATGTGTAAACGCAGGAATCTAATTTTTTTTGCCCAAAAATAGGGTCCCCCATGTTTGTCTAGCAAGGCTCACTTCACACCTGGGTCTTTTTACTTTAATCCTCCGGATTTTAATTGTGTAGATACTACCACCGGCAAAGGCACACACACACACACACACACACACACACACACACATATATATATATATATATATTATATATATATATATATATATATATATATATATCAAACCCCTCCACACGAGCAGGATGCGACACAAGTCAATTTCTTAACGGAGTTTAACAGGTTTGAATTCAGAGTTTTCCTTCTCCTAGACTGGTTACCTAGCCATGGTTAAAGAGCCAAGTCTGCCCTGCCATAGCTGGAGGGAGAATTGGATTCATAGTTTTCCCAAGGGTATTAGCGCCATGTGAAATACAAACAGCTTCGTCCAGGAATTGAACTCGGGTCGATGAGTCCATTTCCTAAAACTCTAACCACTAGACGACGTGCATATATATACATACACGAATCCATACCAGTGTGTGTGTGTGTGTGTGTGTGGTTAAAAGACCTAGC
>CM042165.1:52245909-52260909 GCA_023376005.1 Doryteuthis pealeii | reverse complement strand
CGTATTTGTTTCGGTGGCAGATATCTTTTCGCTTGACCCAGGTAAAAACAAGCCAAACATTTCGCTGTCAACCAATGTTTGTTGTCAAACTTAAAATCTCTCCATTACTTTTAGGGTTGACCGGAGGGAAAAAGAATCAGATTGTGTGTCAGTGTGGTGGTGGACATTGGTGTGACGTGTCCGAAAACACACACACACACATGTATCTATCTCTCTCTCTCTCTCTCTCTCTCTCTATATATATATATATATATATATATATATATATATATATATATATATAGTGTCAGTCTATCCGTTGTGCAAATAAGTTCCTGTTCAAAATGACAAGGTCAGTCATTTACCCTACATACAATAAATATTGTTACAAGCGAAAAAGTTTTTATTTTATTTTAGGATATTATCGCATACGATATTGGACAAAAAAAAACGACAAAAGGAAACAAAAACAACAACAACAAAAACAACAATAAAACAGATATGAATAATTGTGATATTTCAGACTGTTGTCCTCGTCTCTAGAGTTCGATACCGACCCTCGCAAACTCAGCACAAGAGTAGTACAGCCTGGATAACCTGATCTGTGCGATAAAGTATATGGGAGTTGACTGTAGGAGTGGAGCTCCATCCCAACAAAAACAATCTCCCGAGTTTAGCGCTAGCGAAAAGGGAATAGGTTCCCTCGCTGTTCGACTGATACAGACAATTGGCTACTCCACCGAGTTTACTTTTATTCCCTTATTATTGTCAATAATTTTGATATTTTGGACTGTTGTCCTCATCTTTTTTGTGGTATGTATAACACATCGTTAAGGCCACTGTATCCTCGGGCCTTGTTCAACAGGTGTTTCTTATTTGCCTTAGAATATGTCGGACTCATGAATCTTTTTTCGAACTCGGGAACCTTCTTGTCGTAATCGGGAGCCATTAATAATTATTAACACAGCTTAACACCTGTACCCCAGTTATGGTTAGCGGAAGGAGAACTGGATACCCCCATGGACTGAATAAAGGGTTAGGTTCAAAGTTTCGTGATGGCTCTCGAGTTCGAAAAGAATGTTCCCGAGTTTGAAAAGAAGGTTCCAGAGTCGGAGAGGAAGGATCCCGAGTCCGAGAAAATAAGCCAGTATCTCAATACTTATATGTAAACCTATGATTGTCTTCACTCTATTGCTCAGCTATGGTTAGCGGAATGAGAACAGGATTAAAGGGTTAGGTTCAAAGTTCTGTGATGGCTCTCGAGTATTTTTTTATCTTCGTCATAAGACAAAAAATATCAAGTTAGAAAACGTTTTATTCAGTGTAACTAAACAGGCAATTAATCACTGTAACTCAAATCCATTTTTTGCACTTACTTAGCCTTATTGCCCTTATGGCAAATGCCCAACCCTTTTTATCATATATGTGCTAGAAGGCGGTGGCTGAGAGTCTTAATTTCTAGGGTATGACGTTAAACTATCTGATGGTGAAATTCCAATTCTGGAGTTCTGGGGAATGTGGAGTACCCCTTCATCACCATTACTCCCAGGTCCACTGTGACCCGGAATGGTAGTACCTGTTAGTGTCCTATTTATGGGTTAAATGGAAAAAATGAGTTTTAAAAAATTGAGGTTGAAATAAATCTTCAATGTCCATCAAGAATGAATAAAATAAAAGATCTTCGGCATAAAATAACCCAACAAGGGTGGACATGCCGTAAAACAAACAACCCACCCACCAACCAACCAACCTTTTTTTTATTGTTTCATTTTTAAGGAGTTTCGACGCTTTATAAGTAGAGAACACAACGCAACTCCCCAGCGTGTGTTCACTACTGAGACAGCGTCGTCTCCGATGGCTGGGTGATGTCTGCCGAATGAATGATGAACGAATCCCCGAAGGACATATTCTATGCAGAACTTTCGTCTGGTAAGAGACAGATTAATCGCCCCCAGCTGCGGTTCAAGGATGTCTGCAAGAATGATCTTAGGTGCTTTGGCATTGCCCCTTCCAGCTGGGAAAATTTGGCTCATGACCTCCCTCGGTGGCGGCAGGCTCTCTGTAGAGGACTGTTCATGTCTAAAGTCACCCTGACGCAACACCATGAATCTAGGAGGTCCAGAAGAAAACAGCGGCAACAAAGCACCGGCACATCAACATCTTCAGGGACAGCCTTCAAATGCGACATCTGCGGTCGAGAATGTTTTTCAATACCAATATAATATTCAAGGGTTTAAAAGAAAATAAATTAAACGAATCCTTTTTTTTTTTTTTTTTTTCAATTTAACACAAAATTCATTTAAGAATTGAATTTAGATCATTGTCATATGTATAAAAAAGGGCTATACTTGCAAATCGTCGTCAAAATTTAAACGGAAAATTTTGACGATGAATTGCAACACATCAAACTAAAGACAGGTTAGTAATTGTTTTATTTCATTTATTTAACAAATCTTGAAATATTGGTAATTTTCACCTTTAGTTGTTAAAATTCCTACCATAAAATTGTGCGTGCACATTATCTGAAATGAACTTAATTGTTATTAAGAACACATTTTATGATATTTTTGTGTTAAAGCATGCAGTTGTATTGTTTTCGAAAAGTTTCTAAGATTTGTGTATTTCGTACGGACACTTTCAAAATGGCTACCGACTTGTTTCAAAGTGAAAGTCAGTTGGCTAAATTCATAGCATAAAATTATCTGAAATTAACTTAATTGTTATTAAGAACACATTCTATGATATCTTTGTGTTAAAGCATGCAGTTGTATTGTTTTCGAAAAAGTTTCTAAGATTTGTTTATTTCGCACGGAGACTTTCAAAATAGCTACCGGCTTAGTTCAAAGTGAAAATCAAGGGAGGTTACTCTAATTGCCTTATTTGCTAGGAATTTTGACAACTAAAGGTGAAAATTACCGAAATATTTTCTAAACTGCACATAAATATCTTAGTTCAGAAAATAGTTCAAGATTCGTTAAATAAATGAAATAAACAATAAACTAACCTGACTTACCAAAAAAGTCAAGTATTTTGAATCGGATTTTTAAAATTAATTTTAATTTGTTGCAAATCGTCGTCAAAATTTTCCGTTTTAATTTTGACGAGGATTAGCAAGTTTAGCCCCAAAAAAGTTAGAAAAATTGAATTATGTTTCAAAAGACGCATGAATTTAGGGTTATATTTTTTGAAATGATATTTTAAATGTAAACGTAAATTCTCAACGATTTTTAAAAAATTTGATAAGGAATCTGGTGAATTATTTTCTAATTACCCCCACTCTTACTCCTCTCTCCCCTTTCTCTCTAACACATCATAAGTGCATGAATTTAGACTATAAACAAAATTCAATCTGTTTTTCGCTTTTTATTTCTATTCTATTTCTAGATAGATAGATAGATAGAAACAGACAGAGAATAGATAGATAGATATGAAGAGACTGTAATATATATATATATATATATATAATATATATATATATATATATATATATATGGGAGAATATGTGCTTAATTGAAGTCGTACCTAATTTTGGAATTCAAATCGAGAAAAATCAATCTCTACATACAGAGATTGATTTTTTTCGATTTGTTTAGCCTTACATTTGAATAGGTATGCCCGCCTAATTAATTATTAATTAATTAATTAACTTCCAAAATAGGTACGACTTCAATTAAGCACATATTCTCCCAAAAATTGTCGGTTAAAAAAACACATCGTTTGTGTATTTACTTCTCATATATATATATATATATATATATATATATATATAATATTATATATATATATATATACGGAAAGAGAGAGAGAGAGAGGGGGGAGGTGGATGAAGACTAGATATATAGATAGATTTGAAGACTACAATAGATAGATAGATAGATAGATAGATAACAATTTCAACTCATAGGATCGCAATTGTGCAGCAGATTGAAATAGAAAAAATCTGAAAAGAAAATCCACTTTTTCTGTGGGTAGAATATCAGCTATTGGGGGAAATCTACCGCACGAGAGGGGCAGCCTGACACTCGATTACCTCAGAAACAAAAGCAATGTTTGTTTTTCTTAAACGATCGTTTAATATCCCACCCCATCCTCGCCCCGGCCCGACCCGACCCTCACCAATATTTCTTTGACTTGCTCTTCAAAAACGATTGCCCCAACACGTTTCAGCCAGTCAATCGTAACAAAAGGACCTAAACAGACATTGGACAAATGTGTCCAGGCGTCCAAATCCGTCGCTGCTTGGACGAGGCACACTCGAGGGTCGTAGTTAGAGCCCCCCGACCATTGATAAGCGTTGAGTTGATAACAACCCCCCGAAGAGGCACGTTCAGTGCTTAGAACTCTCCCACCCTCATTTATTGTGTTACAATATCCCACCCCACCTCCGACCGTGATTGGATGGGGTGGCAAAAGCGACCAGGGTATGTATTAACTTAGAGGGTGCTTCAGAAGCTGATACCTGTGAATATCTTCGTGGGCGGTCCATATTCCACTTAAGGAGGCACTACAACCAAACATTTAAATTGCATCTAATGGTGAAGTTCCAATTTTGGAGCTCTGGGTAGGGTGGAGTACCCCTTTATCGTCATTACTCTCAGGTCCACTCTGATCCGGAATGTTAGGACCTGTTAGGCTCCCAATCTATGCGATATGGTTAAACTTGCAAATCGTCGTCAAAATTAAAACGGAAAATTTTGACGACGATTTGCAAGTTTTAGAAAATAATTTTTCACTGTCTTCGAATTACTTTAACTTACTTTAACTTTAATAAATACAAAAAAAGAAAAGAAAAAAGAAAAAAACACACACACACTTATACAGTTTCGAGTTTTGTTTTGTGTATTTTTAATTTATCGTAAAGAAATCTGATTTTTTTTCTTTAAGTTTATTTAAGTGAAAAATTATTTTCTAAAATTTGCAAATCGTCGTCAAAATTTTCCGTTTTGATTTTGAAAGATTAACCTGCGTTAAATAGATATAAATATGAGTATTAAAAATGATTTTGAAAAAAAATCGAATACCCAACAAGAATGAATAAAAAAAAAATTTCTTTTGCATAAAATAACCCAACAAGGGTTGACATACCGTAGAAACCAACCAACCAACTAACCAACTGCCAAACATTATAATTAATTAATCGTACTTTGAAAATCTCTTTAGAAAATAAACGTGTAGAGGTGCCTTTCTATAAGCAGGTATCTGAGCGGATGCTAACCCTACTGCCCTTATGGCAACCCCCAACCCTTATCATATATGTGTTCGAAGGCGGTGGCTGAGGGTCTTCATGTCCTGGGAATGACGTTAAACTCTATATGAAGGTGAAGTTCCAATTCTGGATCTCTGGGGAATGTGGAGCATCCCTTCATCACAATTGATCCCAGGTCCACTCTGATCCAGAATGGTAGTACCTGTTAGGGTCCCATTAGGGTTGAATAGAAAATTTGTTTATGAAAAAAAAATGAGTTTAAATAATTTCTACAAAACTATTGCTATGAATCTTTACCGGCATTAAATGACCCACCGAGGTTGGTATGCCGTAAAACAAACAAAAATCTGAGTGTATGCCATTACTCAATCCCTCCGTCACAGGCATTAGGTGGCACAAGGCCAATTTTTAAGCTTTTGGACACTACTGGAGAAGCAAGGATGAACTCATAAGCGACTCTCTCCTGTGGAAACCAGCAAATGGGCATGCCAAAGTGGGCCGTCCAGAAAAGACCTCCATTGACCAGTTCTGTGCGGATACTGGATGCTGTGCAGAGGACCTCCCGAAAGCAATGAATGATAGGAACTGTTGGCCGAGAGCTGTGATCCATGATGCTTAAGGATGGAATCCTGGTGGCTGGGCAGCACATGACATGCAACATTACACTTTGGCCCTTACTTAGGCTAGACAGGTGGACGGAGAGGCCCCCTCCGATCAATCGGTTGGTCACGTCAAGCCCTAGCACCTATATGAGTGTACTGATTCAATTGCCCTTATGGCAAGCCCCAGCCCTTTTTATCATATATGTGCTAGAAGGCGGTAGCTGAAGGTATTTGAGTCCTGGGTATAATAAACTCTATCTGATGGTGACGTTCCAATTGTGGAGCTCTGAGGAATGTGGAGCATCCCTTCATCGCCATTACTCCCAGGTCCACTCTGATCCGGAGTGGTGGTGCCTGTTAGGGTTCCGTCTCTGGGTTAGATAGAAAAAAATGAATTTAAAAAATGTTTTTAAAAATTTTGTCTAAAAATTGATTAACCTTCCAGAATAAATAGAACAAACGTCTTCGGCATAAAATAACCCAACAAGGGTTGACATGCCGTAAAATAAAATAAAAAGAAAGAAGTAAGGATTTCATGACTCTCCTCATGGTTTTTTTTTTCTAAAAATTAAATTAACCAGAAATAAATCTTTTATTATAATGGAGATTATGTAACTGTGCGTCTGTAACTGAAACTACGTCATCAATGACGTCACAATTTCTTTAGTTATTTAAGTTATATTTGCACCGATTATAAGACAGTTATTATTTAATCTTAATTAGCATCTTATTTATTAATGATGTCTATTAAAGTTTACTTGAGTTAGATTTACCGCAAAACTGCCCATATTATTAATGCATTTAGAATCCTGAAATATGTATTATATATCTCTAAGAAACAAAGATTTTAAATAGTATATGGTGGGAATAATTTGCATAAGGGTTTTAACAAAACTAGATTTAATAAATAATTATTCACTGATTTGAATTTTTAAAAATGTTTTTAAAATGTTTCTTTATAAAAAATGAGTAACCATCAAGAATAAATAAAACAAACTTCTTCGGCATAAAATATCCCAACATGGGTTGACATGTCGTAAAATCCAACCAACCAACTAACCAACCCTCTGCACGAGCAGGATGTGACAAAAGGTCAGTTTCTTAAGTAGAATTTAACAGGTTTGAATTCAGAGTCTTCATTCTCCAAGAATGCTTGCCTAACCAACATTAAAGAGTCCCGCCCTGCTATTTACCCATAGCTGGAGGGATATTAGGTCGTGCTAGTACTTGTTGGGGTCCCATCAATGGGTTGAATAGAAAAAGATGAGTTTTAAAAAGTTGGGTTTAAAAAATAAAGTTTAAAAAATGATTACCCATGAATAAAATAAAACGTCTTCGGCATAAAATAACCCAACAAGGTTTGACATGTCGTAAAATCCAACAAGCCAACCTAATTTAACTACAAAATTATTAACTTACCTATGTTTATATACACTTAGACTAGTTCACATACCTAGGTAGTAATATCTCATCTACAGACAGTAATGCCTATATATCCATAAAAAATGGGTTAAAAAATTAATTTCTCTGAATGTTTGAGATGATGTTTGATGATTAGTATTATCTGCGTTATTCGGACTATTGTCTTCATCTTCATTGTTATCTGTACAACGTTTCGGCCGATGTGCCCTCCGGCTTTCTTCATGTATTTCTTGTTGAACTCAGGAACCTTCTCAGACTCGGGAACCTTCTTGTCGTAATCGGGAACCATCACGGAACTTTGAACTTAATCTTTATTCAGTCCACGAGGATATCCTGTTCTTAAAAAATTAAGTTTAAAAAAGATTGAGTACCCATCAAGAAATGATAAAACAAAAGTCTTCGGTATGAAATAACCCAACAAGGATTGACATGCCATAAAATCCAACTACCCTCCCCCGCAAATATGCAGAATGTGACAAAAGGTCAATTTCTTAAGTGGAATTCAACAGGTTTGAATTCAGAATCTTCCTTCTCCTAGACTGTTTGCCTAACCAAGGTTAAAGAGTCCAGTCTGCCCTACTATTTATCTATAACTTGTGGGAGAGTCGAGATTGCTAGTACTTGTTGGGGCCCCATCTATGGGTTAAATAGAAAAAAATTAATTTTAAAAAATGGGTTTAAAATAAAGATTTTTCAATATCCAACCAGAATGAATAAAACAAAACGGATAATCTGAACATTAACTACATAAATGAGAGTAACCTCCCCTTGTATGTTTCGCTTTGAGGAAGCCGTTTGTTTTGGTCGGCCATTTTAATTTCACCGTAAATCTACACTGAAAATACGAATTTGTTCGAATCAATACAACTGCATGTTTTAACACGAAAATATCATAAAATGTGTTCTTAATTATGCTTGCGCATTATTTGAAATGGACTTAATTGTTATTATTTTATGTGTTCAGATTACCACAAAACGTATTCGGTATGAAATAAACCAGCAGTGGTTGACATTCCGTAAAATCCAACCAACCAACCAACCGAGCCTCAGTTGTATTTCGGTCTTTAAGGATGGGAAACGAGGAAAGACTTCCGGCGTTGGTGGATGTTAGCCGACAAGATAAAACTGGAAAAACGAACAACGCGGACAAATCCACTGGTACGACAAACATGACAAAACATCGGAGGATGGTGAAAAATGGACGGGGGTTGAGAGTGGGTGGTTTGGGGCGAAAAAGACTGTCCCTTGTCCAATTGACCACCTGTTTGTTACGTGCCCCACCAACACCCGGCCCCAGGACTGTCCAATGGTCGAGAATGTGACTGCCTAAAACTGGTATTCTAATTTTACATTCTCGTGTCTAACTCAGCTTTTCAAAGATTGGGTTCGAATGGCGTGTTTACCTGGGAGGTTATTTTGTCAAAATAAATATGGTCAGATTTCGAGCTTTTCGCCTGGTACAAGGATACTCATCACTGCTATTATTACTCACCAAGCAAATACTCTCAACATTCCACAAAACAATGTTTATATATATATATATATATATATATATATATATATATATATATATATATATATATATATATATATATAAGGTATCCAAATGACTGGTAAGTAAGGGATGATTCTATTTGGGATCCTCAAAATCTCACTGTATAACCATACTGTATGCTCTTGTAGGTGCAAACATATATTCATACAATGATTTTTATAGATCCCTAAAGAGAGCTCAATGTATAATAATCGATAAATTAGATTAAAGACACAGCAATGTTTAAATTTATTTCTGGTTGAAAAATTTTAAAAAACTTTTTTTTTTAATTTTTAAAAGCATTTTGAGTTTCTGGCCGAAATAAATTTATTACGGAATGACGGTTTGTTAAGTTTTTTCTTTCTTTGAAAGTTTATATATATATATATATATATATATATACAAAAGGGCAGATTGGTTGGTTGGTTGATTGATTTTAACGACATATCAACCCATCTGGGGTTATATCATGCCTAATGGTTCGGAAGTAATATATGTTGTGCATTTATGTTTATACTTTTTAGTAATTGGTTTTAACAATGTGTTAAGTTCATGTCTATATTTTATGGTATAATTTTATTTCCCTAAAAAAGGACAGAATGTTCTCCATGTTGACATTTTCAAATAGATCTTTCATATTGTTTGCATTAAAATAACGGTTTCTGATGTGAGCCAAAAACCTGCATTTCATGAGTTGGTGATGGAAATTTTCTCCATATATATATATATATATATATATATATATATATATATATATATATATATATATAATCCAAAGATCCGGAGAAGAAATCTTTCTTACGACGTAAAAGTTGTTTTTTTTTAAATGTCGTAGTTTGCAGAGCTCAATGTGTGCTCTTATTGTCAGAGTCACAGAGCAGAATTATATCAGTAAAAATACAACAGAAGATTGCATTATAGCCTATTTCGGGAAGCCTAGAGCAAATGTCTAGCCCTTCCAATCATCAGATGATTCGGCATCTGATGATTGGAAGGGCTAGACATTTGCTCTAGGCTTCCTGGAATTGGCTATAAAGCTAAAAATTTAAATCTTCTGTCAATATATATATATATATATATATATATATATATATATGAAGCAGTTTTAAAATTGAATACTTAATAACTCACATTGTACAAATATTAGTTCAACTCGTGTAGTTTTGCACATTTTGATTATTGCATTTTCACCAAAATTGGCATCTTTGTTAATACATTTTAAATCTGTTGCAGGACATTATAGACATCACACACACACACACACACACACACATATATATATATATATATATATATATATATATATATATATATATATATATATATATATATATACATTTGTTTTCTACCAAACTATCGCTACGAATCTAAAACTTAGTCGACATTAAATGACAAATATGCCGTAAAACAAAACAAACAAACGAACAGGATCTTGTGAGGTTTTGTTTTGTTTTTTTTTTGCACATAATCCCATCGAATACGAATAATTTTTAAGCAGATCTATTTGACCCATACCCTAACGGGTACTACCAGACCGAGTCAGAGTGGACCTGGGAGTAATAGTTATGAAAGGTTGCTCCACACTCCCCAGATTTCCAGAACTGCTTCCAAGATTTGTTTAAGACAGCACCCAGAATCCTTGTGTTGTCCCCATCTATCATGTGGACACCTATTCATGAACACACCAGTGTAGGACGACCAGGGAAAACTTACTTAAGTCAGCTCTGTACGGATTCCGAAGAACTGTCACCACGACTGATAGGGTCATTGCTCCTGGGTGACGAGAGAGAGTCATGAGAATCCGTACTGTCAGCTTGAACTGATGATAATGCACATTATCTACAAAGCTTTGCTTAGTTTAGCACACAGGCCTCAGACTTCTTATAGCCGGTCCACCAGGCCGGTGCCTGTCCGTGGACTACTACCTGCCGGTCCGCAGGTGGCACACATAATTTTGAAAAATGTATAGTTTTGAAGTGCAGCAACCAAACATATAAACTAAAATTGGACATCTATTATTATACTAAAACTGAGTTAATCAACTTTTGCTTCCTGAAGGCTTTTTTACTGTTTAGTTTAATGACACGAAAACTATACTAAATTATTCCTTACTTTTGAATTATGTTTGAAAGAAAATTATGTTTTAATTGGTTCTAATTAGTCGTAATTTGCAGTCAAGTAAAAAACCGACCAATCTCTTACTTTACTCTGTGTCTATCAATTTCTTCCCCTCTATGTATCTTTTGTATACCTCCTCGTTATATAATGTTAGTTTCTCCTGAGAGAGAGAGAGAGAGAGAGAGAGAGAGAGTCGGGAGAATTTGAAATGTATCTATGTTATATTTCACAACCAGCAACCCGTAGCTTAAATGAGGTCAAACATTTCCTTTCTTAGAAAGCTAGCAAAATGATTTTAAGGTTTCGTCGGTCGTTTTTTTTTTTTTTTTTTTTTTTTTTTTTATTCGCTTTGCTAACTCCCTTTTCCCTAATCTCAATTATCTACACAGAGCTGAATGGGTGACCCAATGGCTCATGTATTGTCTAGTATATTTCTAAAAATATGAACTTTGTTCATTTTCAGCTCTTTGCAACAATGTCTATTTGACCATCTTTTTGCCTACGTTGTTTTATAGAAACCTAATTTCCTTTTTTATAAATTTCAGCACTGCCACCTTGATCTCTAAAGAGAAAGGTAGCTATTGAATGCAAGTCCTCGCCACTAACTGAAGCAAACCTGACATATGCGTCACTCTTTCTAATACTTGACAAATTGACAAATAGGAAGCAGCCTCACTGTTCCTATTGACTGTAAACTGGGGGTTAGTTTACATTGATGATAAATTTCTGTAGTAAATAAAGTTAATTTTAACATGCCTGCATAAATACTTTTCATTCGAATTTCTCTGAATGTCTGAGATGAGGCTTGAAGATTAGTATTATCTGCGTTATTCGGACTATTGTCCCCATCTTCATTGTTACTTGTACAACGTTTCGGCCGATATGCCCTCCGGCCTTCTTCAGGTATTTTTTGTCGGACTCGGGAACCTTCTTGGACTCGGGAACCTTCTTTTCGAACTCGGGAACTTTCTTGTCGTATTCGGGAGCCATCACGGAACTTTGAACCTAACCCTTTATTTATTCCACGGGGGTATCCTGTTCTCATTCCGCTAACCATAGCTGGGGTAAGAGTTGTGTTAATTAATTATTTTTCTAACTGCTTTCACTCAGGATTGAACTCGGGTTCCAGAGATAACTGTCACTTAGAACTGTCTTAACCTAACTACCTTATCCACTCGGCCATGTGTCCAATTGAAATACCTGAAGAAGGCCGGAGGGCATATCGGCCGAAACGTTGTATAAGTAACAATGAAGATGGGGACAATAGTCCGAATAACGCAGATAATACTAATTTTTATTCGAAGTTCTTTAATTCTATACATTGTATAAAATTAAGGAATCATTTTCCCTGCGCTGATCTAAAAAAAATGTCAACCGTTCTGCAACTTCTAAAAGTTTGAGAAGCATTGGCTTACAATAGCCGCGGTTACTAAGCAGTCACCCATATAAATACTGAACTGGCTCATCGCTGCTTAATTCTGGACCACAAGTATCCTTTTAATGTTTGCATAAACCCACGCTCAACCCACCAGAGATACTTGGTTTGAAAACAAATATAAAAGTTCCGGCCCCTCACCTTGTAAAGGTATGTTTGGTGTGCTCCTGCGGATACCAATTTTATTTGCTTTCTGTACAAATAAGATGTATCTGATTTTTGAAGTTATGAGCCCCTGCCAGAGATACTTTGTTTGAAAACAAATATATTTGGCATCTACTGGAGCGCACCCCTACCACTGCAGTGGGAAGGGGGTCGCTCCCACTCCCCATTGATAGGGGTGCGCTCCAGTAGATGCCAAGTATATTTGTTTTCAAACAAAATATCTCTGGCAGGGGACCATAACTTCAAAAATCAGATACATCTTATTTGTACAGAAAGCAAATAAAATTGGTATCCGCAGGAGCACACCAAACATACCTTTACTAGGTGAGGGGCCCGGAACTTTTATATTTGTTTTCAAACCAAGTATCTCTGGAAGGGGACCATAACTTAACAAATCAGATACGACTTATTTGTACAGAAAGCAAATAAAATTGGCATCCGCAGGAGCACTCCCAACACACATTTACAAGATGAGGGGTCCGGAACTTTTTGTAGAAAGATTAATCAGAAATTGCTATCCACAATCACGTTTAACCAGAAAACAAATAAAGCCTAATTCGTCCAGTAAATTTTTTTTTTAGTCCAGGACAGGCCGTCCTGCCCCAGACAGTTCACACCAAATTTTTAGTGACCTCTTAAAAAATCATGAAAATATGTAGATAGATATGTTTGGTTAGTTGGTTGAATTTTACGGCATGGCAACCCTGGTTGGGTTATTTTATACCGAAGTAAAAATCATTACTTATGCATTTTTATAGTAAAAATCATTTCCAATGCATTTTCAGAGTAATAATCATTTCCAATGCATTTTTATAGTAAAAATCATTTCCAATGCATTTTCATAGTAAAAATCATTTCCAATGCATTTTCATAGTAAAAATCATTTCCAATGCATTTTCATAGTAAAAATCATTTCCAATGCATTTTCAAAGTGAAAATCATTGTCCAATGCATTTTAATAGTAAAAATCATTTCCAATGCATTAAAAATGCATTGGAAATGATTTTTACTATAAAAAAAAATCATGTTTTATTCATTCTTGATGGTTACTGATTTTTTTTTAAACTTAATCTTTTTTTCATACACGTGTTTTGTTAACTCATTTTCTTCTATTTAACTCATAGATGGGACCCTAACAAGTACTACCACTCCGGGTCAGGGTGGACCTGGAGAGTATTGACCATGAAGGGGTACTATACATTCCCCAGAGCTCCAGAATTGGAACTTCACCACGAGATTCAGTTTAACGTCATACCCAGGACATCAACCACAGCTTTCTAGCACATATATGATAAAAAGGGTTGGGTCTTGCCATAAAGGCGTTAGGATTGGGGTAATCATATAGGTGCTAGGGCTTGAGGTGACCCGCCGATTGATCGGAGGAGGCCTTACCAACCGCTCGTATAACCGAGTAAGGACCAAAATAGAGTGTTGCATGTCTTGGACTGCTTAGCCACCAGAATTCCGTCCTTAAGCATTACGAGTTACCTACCACGACCAACAGGCGCCCCCATTCGTATGATTTTACCCTTCTACAGAGGTGCAGTCCGTGTATTCTTATATGATGTTATGGAAGTGCGTGGTCTAATGGTTAGAGTCTTAGGAATTGGACTCGTCGACCCGTGGTTCAATTCCTGGACGAAGCTGTTTGCATTTCACATGGCGCTAATACCATTGGGAAAGGTATGAATCCAATTCTCCCTCCAGCTATGGGTAAATAGCAGGGCAGACTGGGCACTTTAACCATGGCTAGGTAACCAGTCTAGGAGGAGGAAATCTCTGAATTCAAATCTGTTAAACTCCGCTAAAGAAATTGACCTTGCGTCACATCCTGCTCGTGTGAAGAGGTTTGGTAAATATATATGTGACGTTAAACTATATCTTGTAAAGTTCTAATTGTGGAATTCTGGGAAGTGTAAAGTACCGCTTGATCACCATTACTCCCAGGTCCACTCTGGCCCGAATTGGTACTACCTGTTAAGGTACTATCTATGTGGTAAGGAGAAGAAAATGAGTTTACAAAAAAATGTGTTTAAAAAAAATTAAGTTTAAAAATGTTTTCACTAACCATCAAGAATTAATAAAATAATCTCTTCGGCATAAAATAACCCAACAAGGGTTGACTTGCCTTAGAATCTAACCAATTAATCAACCGATAGAAAAGTGAATAGAATACAATCTATCCCCACCCTCAAAAAGAGAAAAAGAGAAAACTCTAACATAATAGATACTGAGTTGTTCGATGAGTGGAATTGTGGGGGGGGGGTATTTCTTGAAGTTTCATGTGGGGAACTTATATATATATATATATATATATATATATATATATTTTATTTTTTTTTTGGCAGCATTTTTTTTTTCTTTTAAGCATGTTTTGTTGAACTCAACGGACAATTCTTGTCTGACGAGATTTGTTCGATCCTCTCCTACTGACTGGCCATCTTTTTAATATCCGGGTGGAATTGGTGTATGAATACACCAAAGGTTTTAGCACAAGCGCTTTCTGCACAACACAGTGCCATCATCAGGTGTGGAACTG
>CM042165.1:52214873-52243309 GCA_023376005.1 Doryteuthis pealeii | reverse complement strand
AAGAGAGAGATTACATAAAATACATATCAACCTCTCATCTACAGTTTTAAGTAAAGACACAGTGAAGATTGTAAGAAACAGATAAAGTTTAACATCACATAACTATGAGGTGAGAGCTCGTACTCGGGACAACGCTCATAAAGTCAGTTTGGTTTGCTTTGTTTAACGGATATCAACCTTCAGTGGGGTTATTTACTGTCGATAAAGTTTTGAATAAATCATTCTCTAATGGATCAACTAAATTTTTTTTTTTTAATGAAAATTTTTCTATTTAACCCATAGATGGGACCCTAATCAGGTAATACCACTCCGGGCCAGAGTGGATCCAGGGACGATGGGGATGGAAGGGGTGCTTCCACATTCCCAAACCTCCAAAAAACTGTTTGAACCTCAGCATCAGATTAGAGTTTAACCGTTTATTCCCAGGAACATGTAATGGGGGCTTGGGGGTTGCCATAAGGGCAATAGGTTGGGCAATCATATAGATCTGGGGCTTTAGGCATGCCAGCCCCGTCAAGCCAAGAAGGGCCAAAGTGCTTACCACTTGTAAGTAAAGACAACTGGCATTTTTTAAGCCCGAGAAATCTTACTGCATCCAGAAAAATAAAACGGTTTTCTATTTTATCGTTACCGTTTTGTTTTTTGTTTTGTTTTTGTTTTGTTTGTTTTTATTTTATTTTTATTTTGTACACAGCGTTTTCTTAAATTGAAATTGAGGCTACTCCAACGTTATATCTCGAATTCCAATACTAAAGGATAATAATCAACAAGTGTACGCGGTGTGGGTTATTGGGTCTTTTAAGTGTGTGTGTGTGGGTGTAATATGTATAAGGGTTATTATGCATATAATGATTTTTATTCAAAAATTATGTGTGGCGTGTGTATCTATTTGTCGGCACGCCTGTGTCGGTTCGGGAAAATTATTTGGCTAGGGAGTATGTCAACAATTTACAGTTCCCCAGTGGGAATTACCGGGTTGCCTGTGCCTATTCTAAACAGTTTAGCTAATAAAGACGTCTGCCATTTTAGGCAGTGTGTTTAATAGAGAGGAGAGAGACATGAGAGACAGAGAGACAGAGAGAGGGAGAAAGAGAGAGAAAGAGAGAGAAAGAGAGAGGGAAAAGAGAAAGAGAGAGGAGAGAAAGAGAGAGAAAGAGAAGAGAGGAGAGAAAGAGAGAAAGAAAGAGAGGAAAAAGGAAAAAAAGGGAAAAAAGGAGGGGGAGAAAGAGAGAGAGAGAGAAAGAGAGAAGAAAGAGAGAGAGAGACGAGAATCCCATGAATGAGAAAAGTAGCGGAAAAAAGAAGTTGGATTAATATTATACAGAGAGAGCAGAGAGAGAGAAAGAGAGAGAGAGAGAGAGAAAGAGAGGAGAAAGAGAAAGAGAAGAGAGAGAAAGAGAAAGATACAGAGAGACAGAAGAGAAAGAGAGAGAAGAGAGAGACGAGAGAAGGGGGAGAAGAAGAGGAAGAAAGTTGTTGGGTTCCGAAAACAATTAATTTTATTACTTTGTTTTACGACCATTTCTAGTAAACTATTATTTTATTGTTTATGTCATAAGATTAAAAAACTAGCAATACATATAGCTAACATTACTATCATCAGGGTCTCCATTATTTTTTTGTTAGACTACTTCCCTTTTTCAACATTACATATGTAAGGGAAGACAAACTCTGGCTTAAAATAAAATATAAGCCATTTAAAAGTTAATCTCCCTTATAACTGTACATACAAAATATGTAACACTATTCGCAATTCTGTCTTTTTTTTCTTCAATTATATCTTTAAACTTGGGCAAGTCCCTGGCTACAAAGGCCACAAATAAAATGGGCACAAAGTAGGCGGTTGATTTCTTTCAGCTATTGAACACATCAATCTATATAATCAATACTCAGAATTCCTTGATTGTAGACCATTATCTTGCAACACCCTCCGGTTAAAAATGAGATCGTCCCAACATTGAAATGCAAAATGTAAATCCTAATTATCTGTTGTTGCTTATCCGGCGAATTCTTATTTCTAGTTGAGTTACGTCACCTCATTAAATAATGGACCATTCCGTTTTTTATTATAAGGAAAGCAAGGGGAAGAATAAGGAATGCTAGAACAGAAAAATATAAGAAAAAAGAGGAGGGGAAAATAGAGAGGGGGTGAGCGCTCGGAGCGATAAGCTAATTTTGTTTCAATTGGATGAACAGAAAAGATGGTTATACTTGTTAAATATTGAACTATTTTGCAATAGTCTCTTAAGTTAACAAACAAACATTGTTTAAATAAATCAAATTATCAATACTGTGGTATATCCACCAGGTTCTGCTTTATTTTTCTTTTTTTTTAATTATACTTATGGTAGGCGCGATCTGTGTTACGGTTTATCATCGGAGGAAATGGAAACCGCGCACGCGCTCTCCACATCTCGCGCCGCACGCGCCTGTTTGCGTCTCACTCGCGCGGGTTAGCTCAGTCGGTAGAGCGTTCGGTTAGAAAGCACAAGGTTCCTAGTTCGATACTGTCCCTCGCCACACTCAGCGTATGAGTAGCACAAGGGAACTGTGCGGTAAAGTAAGGAACTGATGGTAGGTGTGGCGCTCCAACCTCAGAGCCAAAACATCTCACTTCGGTCTAGCGCTAATTGAAAGGGGATAGACTCGCCTCGCTTGATGGCCTGATACCGACCTTTTAGGCCGCCCCGACGACTTTACTTTTTTTACCCTTGGAAAAGGCATGAATCCTTATTCATAATCTTCCAGCAAATGAGTAAATAGAGGGAAAGATTTGGATTATTTAGCCTTGGTTTAAAACTCCAGTCTCGGAGAAGTAGGGGAAAGAATGCAAACTGACTTTAAACCATAGCTTTACTCCGCTTAATAAAAAAAGGACCTTGTGTCCACTCTTGACGTAGCAGAGGGCTTGGGGTGAATACTACTTATTTTGATTATAGCTTTTTCGGGGGCCTCTTCGCACAAATGCGTCCTGGTCTCCTGCCCTAAATCTATTAGGCGATGCCTGCTGAAAAAACACCCGCCTACGAGTGGAAGTCCATGCTGTTTGACGGCGTTTTATTTTTAATATTTTAGCGGTTTTTAAGAGGTTACGGTTTAAGGTTAGGGTTTTTTAATTTTGGTTACAACTTGGTCATAAATTTTATTTTTTAACTAACCGCGACAGTTGTTTGGGTTTAATGTTTTTTAATTTTTGGGAACTCGATCGTATTTATTCTAAAAATTCTGTGAGTTTGTTTTGAATTAAAATTGAAATGAAATACCGAAAAAAAATAGGGGGGGGGGCGTATATTTACATTTATTGTGTCGATTAAAAAAACCTGGGTGGTGGCTTTACGCCTTCAAAACCGCTTTAAAAAATAATTTTTAGATAAAAGTATTTTGTCGGTAAAAACGCCTTCAAACTGCTAAAAAAAATTAAGAGGGGGAGGGTTAAATATTTAACATTTACTTGTCGAGAAAAAAATTGGGAGAAAACGAAAAACGCCTTAAGCCGCGAGTTGTTTTTTGAGCTGGCCACCGCTTTATGCCGAAGAGCCCCGCTGTATGCGAAGAGCCCTGCTTGACTTACGAATTCTTTATTGGTTTCTGTTCCTACTTAATTCATTTGAAATTAAACTGCAATTGCCATTAATCCGTTTCCAGACCACGACCACAAAAGTCGTCCGGGTTGCCTAAAGTTCGGCATCAGCCCAACAGTTTTCCCCGTGCTAGACACAAGGAGATTGTTTTTTGTTTTTTTTTTGGCTCTGAGAACGGGAGCGCTCACACCTACCATCAGCTCCTACGCTACTCATACGCTGAAGTTTGGCGAGGGCTGGATATCGAACCTAGAAACCTTGTGGTTCTTTAGTCCGACACCCATCCGACTAAGAAAACACCCTATTTTTTTTAATTTCAGTTTTTTTTTTTTTTTTATTTATTGAAAATTAGTTGGCATTCCATAGAACAAAATGGAATGCATATTTTAATGTTCAATTTTGTTATAAGTATTTTCTTAACGTAATATATTTGGTTAATTAAATGTTTTTCAGTGATCTTATGAAACATAGGCCCGTTTTGAAGCTCGTTCGTAGCATGAAATTTAGCTCTCAACTCGAATGAATCGACATAACCAGCTCGTAAATTTTCAATTTTATTTTCCGATTTTTCAGTAACTCTTTATTAACGACCCGAGCAGAATTCAATTAAAAATCTTTTCTTCTATTCAAACCTTTGCGATCTTTTTGTCTTTATTTATGCAGAAAAGTATCAATCACATATACATGCAATTCATATTTAACGCATTTGCTAATGTGGTTTTGGAGTCCAAAACTAAATCAAGGACATAAAACTCATCGAGAGTTCAAAGGAAGAGCTACTAAAAATAATGGAATGATTTTAAAACCTTCCGTAAATGAAGAAAGACTTAGGAACATTGGACTTACAAATTTGGGTTTATCGACGAACAAGAGGGGAATATGATGAAGTCTACAATATACACATGGATTTTTTAATTCAAGAATTTTGAACTACTAAACATTTTCTCAAAATATCAATACCAGGGGTCATAAATTTAAAAAACTGCGTTAAAATATTTTAAGGCAAATGCAAGACAATATTATTGTTAGTAACAGAGTGGTGAATAAACGGAAATATAAATTTAACTAACCATCATCAATAGTGATGCCCCATCTTCTAAACTCCTTTAAGGGCAATGTTAGGATAATCTGGTGGAAAGATTATAAATATTCTGTGAATTAAGAGATGTTTAGAAGGAACACGCTGAAGGTCCTCAGCCGTAATATACTAAGCTGAAAATATATTAGTATAGTTAGCGGTCTGATGAAGCTATGGGTATATTTATGATACCGTGAGTGGGAATATGTCCATAACACAAATAGCCGATTCCTTAAGCCTTTTCCTTTAGCTCACTCTCTCTCTCTCTCTCTATATATATATATATATATATATATAATCATTATATATATATATATTATTCTAACTCTACCGGTGTGGAAAAAAAAAAAATGAACTATTTTCAAAAATAAAAATAAAAAATTTCCAAACTGACATCTGGGAAAAAAATTAAAAGAAGGAAAGCCAACACACGGTCCATAGCTGTTCGGAAACTAATCATCAAGTATTGTATTTAGTGGCCAAAAGAAAAGAAAAAAAAACAATGAAGGTCGTTTTGCTAGTTATATATGTAAATGTGGCTCATACGTCTGCAGTAAGAGCATTATTTATAAGGATTACGTGAGTCAGAGGCTATCTACCTAGGTTTCACTTATTACCAACTGAGATCGCAATCTCATATAAAAGACGTTTGTCCCTCCAGTCAGAATTATCCTGAAGAACCATTCCTGGTGAAACCTAGGTAAGATAGTATCTGACTCGTGTAGGTCCATTATAGGTATAAGTTTAATGTTCAAAAACGAGAGGTTGCACTTTGCTTAGCAAATTCCCACACGGCTGTACCAAATTTTTCTACAGTTTTTTTACCAGTATAATGGGGATATTTCAAAATGTTCTAATTCTACTTCAGAACCCGTTTCTATCAAATTAGGTACCGGCGCAAAATGTTGGTCATTTTCATTTAAAAACGAATTAAAAAAGTGAAATAAATCGATTATCTAGGGTATTTTTTGTCCTTAAGTCGAAAAGTAGTAGTAATAATGAAGCATTAAGTAAGTTTTTTTAAAAATGCAATAAAATATTACATATGTATTTATTTTTTTCATTACATTTTAAACTCTGGAATTTTACGGACAAATAACGGAGACTTAACTTCATCTTGCGACGGTAAAAAAAACATATCAAAGCATCTTTATTTTAAATCATAGTTTCTTCTTTCGAAAATCCAATAACAAAATATTTTAATTACACTATGTACAAAAAAATGACTAACTTTTATATTAATCTACATGAACATCTTTTTGTGGGTTTCTCACGCTAGGTACCACCACATTTACCCCCTGTGAAAATTTTACACCCCCCTCTTATATTTAACAAATGAAACTTGCATAAAGAATTAATATTATCTTGTAAATGTTTTGTCCATTCCAAAAGAAAAATCTAAATAAAAATTGCTGATTTTTTAAAAAAAATGTTCAGCTTATTGAAATAATGAGAAAATAAGAAGAAAAACAAGGTTTTAACATTTTTCCACCGTTTAAACCAATTGAAATTTAAACGCTATGGCAAAAACAAGTTATGACTAGAGGCATTTTTCTAAAATTCTATGAAAAGTCTGATTTTTTCACTGAAAATTTCCATAATTACTTAACCTTTGTTAAATATGTCTGACAGTTTTTTCCTAACGAATATATTAGGGGAATATTTTTTACGAAGGTCTACGCCCCATCCTAATCCTAAAATTTATGGAATATGAAAAATGAACCGACAAAAAACGATTTTTTACCTTTTTTTCTATAAAGATAAGAGCCTGAATAACCGCTTCCGGTCTAACGGACTTCAATCGTAGCTGGGTTTTTTTTTCAGCAGCACCGCTAGCGGTTTTTTTGAGGGCAAGGAGCGTCGGGACGGTTCCTCTGCGAAGATACCGCAATTTCATTATAGATTCTAAAAACAAATATCTATTTAATAACAATCCTACTTTAGTATAATGATCTAATAATTTTTAAAGAAGACTCAATTGAAATTTAGTCCCCCACCCTTTTTAGACAAGAACAAATATCGATGTAATATTTTTCACTTGATAAAAATGATTTTCACATACAACAGAGTAAATTTTTTTTTTTTTTTTTTTTACATTTAATTTTCAGATTTTCTGTACTTTATTTTCATCAGAAGTCGCTCCTTTAAAGAAAAATTATTTTCTTCTATTCACACCTCCGGTCTGTTGTATTTTTAACCTTATCTGCAATTAGTTTCAAAAGTTTTATAACTCCGCTGATATTTTTGCGGAACAAAAATAAGAGGGGGGGGGGGGATAAAGTGAACCATGGAAAAAAAATTCGGAAAGTTTGAAATAAAAATATGCAATAAATTTCATTCATTGATAAAATCAACACTGAAAGTTTTATTAAAATCAGATAATTCCCATGATTTTCGGTAATTTTTATTTTGTAAAATACGTCTGTGGAAATCAAAATTGGCAGATCCTAGATTCAAATAAGTACTATAATCATTGGTATCAGAGTCCGTGCTCAATTATAATGAAGTAACTATCATTTTTTGTATTTTTGCTTGGGGGTGTGGTGTGAGACGGCTGTGAGCGACTTGAAGGTAGAATAATGTTTTCAGATTTTCAATAAAAACAGAAAAAAATCATAAGAACAAAATACGTATCAATTTAATACAGTATAGTTAACACTTTACTTTTTTTATTAAAAAAACTTCACCTTAAATTTAAATTAAAGAAAAAATATGAACAAGGAAAGACAAAAAGGGTATCTGGTTGCGTAAAGGCTAAAGTGCTGGACTGCGACATCGTAAAGTGATGTTCGAACTTTGGCCGTGCTATCAAGTTCACTTATGGACTAATACTTCTTGGAAGGTATGAATTCCCCATGAATGGTAGTGGTATTATTTAATCCATAGCTGGGGAGAGCATGGATAAAATAATACCACTACCATTCAACTAAAAACGATTGGCTTTGGCATTGAATAACCCGACGAAGGTTGTATGTCATATAAACAAAAGAAACAAAAAGAAAAAAGTAGAAATGGAAAGGCAGATATTTAAAAACTATTTATTTGTTTAGGGTTTTTTTTTTGGGGGGCGGGGGGGGTTTATTTGTGTACTCGAGTGTTAGTGGTAAAAACTGCCGGGCCTTAAATAGATAATTTCCAATATCTAGACATAAAAGATGTTATCAAATTTAACATTTAATCACATGAAATATATAGAATTTTTTAGCATTCGATTACGAAACATAATATTTAATATATATATATATATTATATATTATATATATGGTAACGTCCACGAAACTTTTAATGAGAAATTTGAGAATGTGGTAGAAAAATGAATAAAAATGTGAATTTTAAATGTCAGAATTAGAAAGAATGTTTTTGGAGAAAATTCCTGAAATGGAAAGAATGAATTTATGCGTTAACTACCGAAGTTGTTCAGTTTGGATAAGTTGTTAGGGGATACTTCCACTAAATTGGGTGGTTGTTAATTTGCTTAAGAAATTGTTTAGCGGAAAAAAAAAGTTTTGTTTTTTTCAATCTAACCAAAATCCGATATATATATATATATATATTTGTTATTTTTTTAACCACGTATTATTTTAAAGTTAGTCCCCCCACCTAATAAGATATAAAAAGTGAGGGTTTCTTTAAATTGAAAACACTTAAACTTGTATCTCATTGTAAGAATTGAATAAGAGAAAATGCGTTTTTTTTTTTTAGTTATCACCGTTCTTAATTTCATTTTTTTGGTACTTCGTTTTTATGATATATTTTTCTTTTTGGATTTTTTTATTATTTTTTTTATATATTTGTATCTTTCTTAAGGGTGGGGGCAGAACAGTCATGGAAGTTTAAAATTTGATCATATATTTCCATTGGGTTTTGGGTTTAGTTTTTTATGTTTAATGGTATATCAATATAGTCGTAAAGATATATATATATATATAATTTAAAGCCTCCTTTAAGATAAGAAAAACATTAAGATAGAGAAATTATTTTACTCAATACAGCTCGGGCAATGAGTGGGGGGTTCATACCTTTTCCCAGAGTAATATTCCAAAGTTGAATGTAATAGCATGAACGAGTTCGAAAACTCGCTTACTACAATGTGCAGTCCAACCACAGGAAGTTAGTATTTTTACAAACATTGAACGTACCTTCTCCTTGCGCCAAAGGAAATTTGAAAGTTAAAAAAATAAAATCGAATTAAAAAACAACAGTATCCGGCAATTTATTAATACTAAAAGTTGTTCTGAAAAAATGGGTAACATCAAAATTTGATTATTTTATATCAAGTTTGTTGAATAAAATCCATGGGTATATTTATAGACTTCAATCATATCCCTCTTGTACATCGATAAACCAAACTTGATATAAATAATCAAATTTTGATGTTACCTTTTTTCATGACAACTTTTAGTATTAATAAATTGCGATACTTTGTTTTTTAATTCGATTTTATTTTTTTAACTTCAAATTTCCTTTGGCGTCAAGGAGAAGTACGTTGTTTGTAAAATACTAACTTCCTGTGGTTGGACTGCGACATTGTAGTAAGCGAGTTCGAACTCGTCATGCTATTACATTCACTTTTGGAATAATACTCTTGGGAAAGGTATGAACCCCCACTATGCCCGAGCTTATTGAGTAAATAATACCACTATTGTTTTTCTACAAGGATGGCTTTAACATTAAAATAACCCACGACAGTTGATATACCATTAAACATAAAAACTAAACCAAACCCATGGAAAATATATTGTCAAATTTTAAACTCCCATGACTGTCTGCCCCCACCCTTAAGAAAGATACAAAAAGAAAAAAATAATAAAAAATCAAAAGAAAAAAAACGAAACAAAAATGAAATAAAACGGGGATAACTAAAAAAAAAACGCAATTTTGCTTTTTCACAAATTCTTACAATGAGATACAGTTTAGTGTTTCATTTAAGAACCCTCACTTTTAATCGAAGGGGTGGGGGGCATAACTTTAAATAAATACGTGTTAAAAAATAACAAAACTGAAATTAGATAAACGGATTTTTGGTAGATTGAAAAACAACTTTTTTTTTCGCTAAACATTTTCTTAAGCAAATTACAACCCACCAATTTATGGAGTCCTAACAACTTTCCAAACTGAACAACTTCCGGTTTTAGTTAACATAAATCATTTTCATTTCCGGATTTTCTCCAAACATTCTTTCTAATTCTGACAATAAAATCAATTTTTATTCATTTTTCTACCACATCTCAATTTCTCATTAAAAGTTCGTGGACGTACCATATATATATATATATATATATATATATATATATATATATATATGTTTCGTAATCGAATGTAAAAATTCTATATATTCATGTGATTAAATGTTAAATTTGAGCATCTTTTAGTGTCTAGATATTGGAATTTATCGTATTTTAAGGCCCGGGCAGTTTTTACCACTAACACTCGAGTACACAAAATTAACCCCCCCCCCCAAAAAAAAAACCCTAACAAATAAATAGTTTAAAAATATTTTCTGCTTTCCATTTCTACTTTTCTTTTTGTTTCTTTGTTTAATGACATATCAACCTTCGTGGGTTATTCAATGCCAAAGCCATCCGTTTTTAGTTGAATGGTAGTGGTATTATTTTATCCATAGCTCTCCCAGCTATGGATAAAATAATACCACTACCATTCATGGGGGAATTCATACCTTTCCCAAGAGTATTAGTCCATAAGTGAACTTGATAGCACGACCAAAGTTCGAACTCACTTACGATGTCGCAGTCCAGCACTTTAGCCTTTACGCAACAGATACCCTTTTTGTCTTTCCTTTGTTCTATTTTTTTCTTAATTTAAATTAAGGTGAAGTTTGTTTTATAAAGAAAATGTAAAGTGTAACTATACTGTATTAAAATTGATACGTATTTGTTCTTATGATTTTTTTCTGTTTTTATTGAAAATCTGAAAACATTTATTCTACTTCAAGTCGCTCACAGCGTCTCACACCACACCCAAGCAAAATACAAAAAATGATAGTTACTTCATTATAATTGAGCACGACTCTGATTACAATGATAATAGTACTTTATTTGAATCTAGGATCTGCCAATTTTGATTTCACAGACGTATTTTACAAAATAAAATTACCGAAAATCAGGGAATTATCTGATTTTAATTAAACTTTCAGTGTTGATTTATCAATGAATGAATTATGCATTATTTTATTTCAAAACTTTCCGATTTTTTTCCAGGTCACTTTATCCCCCCCCCCCTCTTATTTTTGGGTCGCAAAATATCAGCGGAGTTATAAACTTTTGAAACTAATTGCAGTATAAGTAAAAATACAACAGACCGGAGTGTGAATAGAAGAAAATAATTTTTTAAAAGGAGCGACTCTGATAGAAAATAAGTACAGAAAATCTGAAAATTAAATGTAAAAAAAAAAAAAAAAAATTTTTACTCTGTTGTATGTGAAATCATTTTTTTTATCAGTGAAAAAATTATACATCGATATTTGTTCTGTCTAAAAGGGTGGGGGACTAAATTTTCAATTGAGTCTTCTTTAAAAATTATTAGATCATTATACTAAAGTAGGATTGTTATTAAATAGATATTTGTTTTTAGAATCTAAATGAAATTTGGTACTCTTCGCAGAGAACCGTCCCGACCTCCTGCCTCAAAAACCGCTAGCCGGTGGCTGCTGAAAAAAAAACCCAGCTACGATTGAAGTCCGTAGCCGAAGCGTTATTCAGGCTCTTATCTTTATAGAAAAAAAGTAAAAATCGTTTTTTGTCGGTTCATTTTTCATATTTCATAAATTAGGATAGGATGGGGGCGTAGACCTCGTAAAAAATATTTCCCCTAATATATCGTAGGAAAAAACTGTCAGACATATTTACATCAAAAGGTAAGTAATTATGGAAATTTTCGTGAAAATCAGACTATTTTTCATAGAATTTTAAAAAATGCCTCTAGTCATAACTTGTTTTTGCCTACGTTAAATTTCAATTGGTTTAACGGTGAAAAAATGTAAACCTTGTTTTTCTTCTTATTTTTCATTATTTCAATAAGCTGAACATTTTTTTTAAAAATCAGCAATTTTTATTAATTTTTCTTTGGAATGGACAAAAACATTTACAGATAATATTAATCTTTATGCAAGTTTCATTGTGTTAAATATAAGGGGGGGGGGGTGTAAATTTCACAGGGTAAATTGGTGGTACCTAGCGTGATGGAACCACAAAAAGATTTCATGTAGATTAATATAAAAAGTTAGTCATTTTTCTGTACATAGTGTAATTAAATATTTTTGTTATTGATTTCGAAGAAGAAACTATAATTAAAAATAAAGATGCTTTTGATATGTTTTTTTTACGTCGCAAGTGAAGTAAGTCTCCGTTATTTTCCGTAAAATTCCGAGGTTTAAAATGTATGAAAAATAAATTACATATGTAATATTATTTTGCATTTTTAAAAAAAATCTTACTAATGCTCATTATACTACTACTTTTCGACTTAGACAAAAAATGACCTTAGATAATCGATTTAATTCATTTTAATTCGTTTTTAAAATGAAAATGAGCCAACATTTTGGCGGTACCTAATTTGAATAGAACGGGTTCTGAAGTGAATAGTGAACATTGAAATATCCCATTATACTGGTAAAAACTGTAAGAAAAATTTGTACAGCCGTGTGGGGAATTTGCTAGGCAAAGTCAACTCTCGTTTTTGAACATAACTTATATATAATGGACCTACACGAGTCAGATACTATCTACCTAGGTTTCACCAGAATGGTTCTTCAGGATAATTCTGACTGGAGGTTACAAACGTCTTTTATTATGAGATTGGGTATCTCAGTGGGTAATAAGTGAAACCTAGGTAGATAGCCTCTGACTCACGTAAGTCCTTATAATAATGCTCTACTGAGCGTATTGAGCACATTTTACATATATAACTTAGCAAACGACTTCATTGTTTTTTTTTCTTTTCTTTTGGCCACTAAATACAATACTGATGATTATTTTCAGAAAGTATGGGTGTGTTGGTCTTTTCTTCTTTTAATTTTTTTCCCCAGATGTCAGTTTGAAATTTTTATTTTATTTTGAAAACTAAGTTTCATTTTTTTTTTTCACACCGGTAGAGTTTAGAAATTATATATATATATATATATATATATATATATATATATATATATATATAGAGAGAGAGAGAGAGAGTGAGTAAAGGAAAAGGCTTAAGAATCGGCTATTTTGTGGTTATGGTACCATTTCCACTCACGGGTATCTAAATATACCCATAAGCTTCATCAGACCGCTAACTATACATATATATATTTTCAGCTAGTATATTACGTCTGAGACCTGTCAGCTGTTCCTTCTAAACATTCATCTTAATTCCACAGAATATTTATAATCTTTCCACAGATTATCTAACATTGCCTTAAAGGAGTTTAGAGATGGGGCATTCACTATTGATGATGGTAGTTTATTTATTCCGTGTATTCACCACTCTGTTACTAACAATAATATTGTCTTGCATTTGCCTTAAAAATATTTTAACGAGTTTTAATTTATGACCCCTGGTATTGATATTTTGAGAAATGTTTAGTAGTTCAAAATTCGTTGAATAAAATCCATGTGTATATTTGTAGACTTCAATCATATCCCCTCTTGTTCGTCGATAAACCAAATTTGTTAAGTCAATGTTCCTAAGTCTTTCTTCATACGAAAGGTTTTTAAAATCATTCATTATTTTAGTAGCTCTCCTTTGAACTCCCTCGATGAGTTTTATGTCCTTGATTAGTTTTGGACTCCAAACCACATTAGCAAATGCGTAAAATATGAATGGCATGTATATGTGATTGATACTTTTTTCTGCATAAATAAAGACAAAAGATCGAAGGTGTGAATAGAAGAAAAGATTTTTTTAATGAATCTGCTCGGGTAGTAAATAAGTACTGAAAATCGGAAAATAAAATGAAAATTTACGAGCTGTTAGTCGATCAGTTTCGAGTTGAGAGCTAAAATTTCATGTACGAACGAGCTTCAAATACGCCTATGTTCATAAGATCACTGAAAACATTTAAGTTACCAAATATATTACGTTAAAGAAAATACTTATAACAAAATGAACATTAAAATATTGCATTCCATTTTGTTTTCTATGAAATGCCAAACTATTTTTCAATAAATAAAAAAAAAAAAAAACGAAATTAAAAAAAATAGGGTGTTTTCTTAGTCGGTAGGGTGTCGGACTAAGAACCACAAGGTTCTAGGTTCGATACCAGCCCTCGCCAACTCAGCGTATGAGTAGCGTGAGGAGCTGATGGTAGGTGTGGCGCTCCGTCTCAGACGCCAAAAAAACAAAACAATCTCCTTGGTCTAGCACTGGGGAAAACTGTTTGGGCTGATGCCGACTTTAGGCAACCCGACGACTTTGTGGTCGTGGTCTGGAACGGATTAATGGCAATTCAGTTTAATTTCAATGAAATTAAGTTAGGAACAGAACCAATAGAATTCGTAAGTCAAGCGGGGCTCTTCGCATAAGCGGGGCTCTTCGCATAAGCGGTGCCAGCTCAAAAAACAACTCGCGCTTAAGGCGTTTTTCGTTTTCTCCCAATTTTTTTCTCGACAAGTAAATGTAAATATTTTAACCCTCCCCCTCTTAATTTTTTTTAGCAGTTTGAAGGCGTTTTTACCGACAAATTACTTTTATCTAAAATTTTTTTAGCGGTTTGAAGGCGTTAAAGCCACCACCCAGGTTTTTTTAATCGACAAATAAATGTAAATATTTACGCCCCCCCCCTATTTTTTTTTCGGTATTTTCATTTCATTTTAATTCAAAACAACTCACAAATTTTTAGATAAATACGATCGAGTTCCAAAAATAAAAACATTAAACCAAACAACTGTCGCGTATTTTAAAAAATAAATATGACCAAGTTTCCAAAAATTAAAAACCCTAACCTTAAACCCTAACCTCTAAAAACCGCTAAAAATATTAAAAATAAAAACGCCTTCAAACAGCTATGGACTTCACTCGTAGCGTGGTTGTTTTTTCAGCAGGCATCGCCTAATAGATTTTAGGGCAGGAGACCAGGACGCATTTGTGCGAAGAGCCCCGAAAAAGCTATAATCAAAAATAAGTATGTATTCACCCAAGCCCTCTGCTACGTGCAAGATGTGACACAAGGTCCTTTTTTAAGCGGAGTAAAGCTAGTTTAAATTCAGTGCATTCTTTTCCCCTACTTCTCCGAGACTGGATGTTTAACCAAGGCTAAATAATCCAATCTTCCCTACTATTTACTCATTGCTGGAGATTATGAATAAAGGATTCATGCCTTTTTCAAGGGTAAAAAAAGTAAAGTCGTCGGGGCGGCCTAAAGTCGGTATCAGCCAGTCAGCGAGGGAGTCTATCCCCTTTTCAATAGCGCTAGACCAAGGAGATAGTTTTGGCGTCTGAGGTGGAGCGCCACACCTACCATCAGCTCCTTACTTTACCGCACAGTTCCCTGTGCTACTCATACGCTGAGTTGGCGAGGACCAGTATCGAACTAGGAACCTTGTGCTTTCTAGCCGAACGCTCTACCGACTGAGCTAACCCGGCCCTTGAGACGCAAACAGCCTCGTCCAGGATTTGAACTCTAGTCGCTGGTTCCATTTCCTCCGATGATAACCGTAACACAGATCGCGCCTCCATAAGTATAATTAAAAAAAAAAAGAAAAATAAAGCAGAACCTGTGGATATACCACAGTATGATAATTTGATTATTACAATGTTTTATGTTTACTTAAGAGCTATTGCAAAATAGTTCAATATTTAACAAGTATAACCATCTTGTTTCTTTTCATCAATTGAAACAAATTAGCTTATCGCTCCCGAGCGCTCACCCCCTCTCTATTTCCCCTCCTCTTTTTCTTATATTTTTCTGTCTAGCATGTCCTATTTCTTCCCTTTCTTTCCTTATAATAAAAACGGAATGGTCCATTATTTAGATGAGGTGACGTAACTCATAAGAAATAAGAATTCGCCGGATAAGCAACAACAGATAATTAGGATTTACATTTTGCATTTCATGTTGGACGATCTCATTTTTAACCGGAGGGTGTTGCAAGATAATGGTCGTACAATCAAGGAATCTGAGTATTGATATATAGATTGATGTGTTCAATAGCTGAAAGAATTCAACCCCTACTTTGTGCCATTTTATTGTGGCCTTGTGCCAGACTGCCAAGCTTAAGATATAATTGAAGAAAAAAGACAGAATTGGAAGTGGTTAATATTTTGTATTACAGTATAAGGGAGATAACTTTTAATGGCTTATATTTTATTTTAAGCAGAGTTGTTTCCCTTACATATGTAAGTGTTGAAAATGGAAGTAGTCTAACAAAAAAATAATGGAGACCCTGATGATAGTAATGTAGCTATTTATTATTGCTAGTTTTATTAATCTTTGACATAAACAATAAATAATAGTTTACTAGAAATGTCGATAAAACAAAGTAATAAAATTAATTGTTTTCGGAACCACAACTTCTTCCTCTTCTTCTCCCCCCTCTCTCTGTCTCTTTCTCTTTCTCTCTCTCTCTCTCTGTCTCTCTGTATCTTTCTCTTTCTCTCTCTTCTCTTTCTCTTTCTCTCTCTCTCTCTCTCTCTCTCTCTCTTTCTCTCTCTCTCTCTCTCTGTATATATTGTATCCAACTTCTCTTTTTTCCCTACTTTTCTCATTCATTGATTCTCTCTCTCTCTCTCTTTCTTCTCTCTTTCTCTCTCTCTCTCTTTCTCTCTCTTTCTTTCTCTCTTTCTCTCTCTCTCTCTTCTCTCTCTCCTCTCTCTCTTTCTCTTCCCTCTCTCTTTCTCTCTTTCTCTCTCTTTCTCCCTCTCTCTGTCTCTCTGTCTCTCTGTCTCTCTCTCTCTCTAATTTAAACACACTGCCTAAATGGCAGACGTCTTTATTAGCTAAACTGTTTAGTAGGCGTACAGCAACCCGGTAATCTCCCACTGGGGGGACTGTAAATTGTTGACAGTTACCTCCCCTTAATGCCAAATAAATTTTCCGAAACGACACGGGGTGGCCGACAAATAGATACACACGCACACATAATTTTTGAATAAAAATCATTTTATATGCATAAACCCTTATACATATACACACACACACACACTTAAAAAGACCAATAACCACACACGCGTACACGTTGATATATTATTCCTTTGTATTGAATTCGAGATATAACGTTGGAGTAGCCTCAATTTCAATTTAAGAAAACGCTGTCGTACAAAAATAAAATAAAATAAAAACAAAACAAAAACAAAAAAACAAAAAACAAAAAACGGTAACGATAAAATAGAAACCGTTTTATTTCTTGGATGCAGTAGATTTTCTGGGCTTAAAAATGCCAGTGTCTTTTACTTACAGTGGTAAGCACTTTGGCCCTTTCTTGGGCTTGACGGGCTGGTCATGCCAAGCCCAGCATCTATATGATTGCCCAAACCTATTGCCCTTATGGCAAGCCCCAGCCCCCTATTACATGTCCTGGGAATAACGTTAAACTCTATCTGATGGTGAGGTTCCAGTTTTGGAGGTTTGGGGAATGTGGAGCACCCCTTCATCCCCATTGCTCCCTGGTCCACTCTGGCCCGGAGTGGTAGTACCTGTTAGGGTCCCATCTATGGGTTAAATAGAAAAATGTGTTCATAAAAAAAAATTAGTATCCATTAAGAATTGATTTATTTCAAAACTTTATCGACAGTTAAATAACCCACTGAGGTTGATATGCCGTAAAACAAAGCAAACCAAACTTGACTTATGAGTGTCCCGAGTTACGAGCTCTCACTCATAGTATGTGGGATGTTAAACTTTATCTGTTTCTTACAATCCTTCACTGTGTCTTTACTTAAAACTGTAGATGAAGAGTGATATGTATTTTATGTATTGTTTGTTTCTTTTGGTTGTTACTTTTCAACTCTCATTGGTACGCTGAGTTGGCGCGGGTCGGTATCGAACCTAGAACCTTGTGGTTCTTAGTCTCCAAAGGAGATGAGCAGATTTCCAATTCCTCCAGTCTGTTTCCCAAACACTTGCGGACCATTCCAAGTGCATCCACGACAATTGGTATCACTTTCTTCATTTTTCCATAGTTTCTTAGTTCTTTGGCGAGATCCAGATAGATTTGGTCTATCTTCTCGTTTTCTTTCATTTCAGTGATCTGCTGATACGGCAAAATCTACTAGTTAGCGAATTCTCTTTTTCTTGTTAATCGGTAATCTGAACATTAGCTACATAAATGAGAGTAACCTCCCCTTGTTTATTTCACTTAGAGGAAGCCGTATGTTTTGGTCGGCCATTTTCATTTTACCGTAAATCTACACGGAAAATACGAATTTGTTCGAATCAATACAACTGCATGTTTTAACACGAAAATATCATAAAATGTGTTCTTAATTGTGGTTGCGCATTATTTGAAATGAACTTAATTGTTATTAAGCTTTTGGGGACCGTTCCAAATGCATCAACTACAATTGGTATCACTTTCACCCTCATATTCCATAGCCTTTTTAATTCTCTGGCAAGGTTCAGGTATTTGTCTGTCTTTTCGTTTTCTTTCATCTTCACTGCAAAATCTACCAGTTGACAAGTTCTTTTTTTTTATTTTTTTAAAATCAATATTAGGTTTGATCTTCTGACTGGGATAAGGCGACCCATCTTTATCTCAAAGTCCCAGAGAATTTTACGCGTTTATCCGCCCTGTCGGTGGGGCGTTAGACTGCACCTCTGCAGAGGGGTAAGATTCCCCCAAATGGGGCCACCTGTTGGCCGTAGGTGGCGATCCGTGATGATTAAGGACGGAGTCTTGGTGGACGAGCAGTCCATGACCTGCAACACTCCACTTAGAACCTTACTTAGGCTAGACGGGCGGTCGGAGAGGCCCCTCCGATCAATCGGCTGGTCACGTCAAGCCCTAGCACATATATGATTGCCCCAACCCTATTGCTCTTATAGCAAGCCCCAACATTTTTAATCCTATGGGTGCTAGAAGGCGGTGGCTGAGGGTCTACATGTCCTGGGAATGACGTTAAATTCTATCTGATGGTGAGGTTCCAGTTTTGGATGTTTGGGGAATGTGGAGCACCCTTTCATTGTCATTGCTCCCTGGTCCACTCTGACCCGGAATGGTAGTACCTGTTAGGTTCCCATCTATGGGTTAAATAGAAAAATGTATTTATAAAAAAATTGTATTATCCATTAAGAATTGATTTATTTAAAAACTTTATCGGCATTAAATGACCCACTGAGGTTGATATGCCATAAACCAAACCAAACTAAAATTTATGCGTTTATTTTTTATTTTTTGCACAATTCCTAGCGAATCATCTTTCCAGTCCAGTCGTGTCTATCTTTGTATTTTCGTTGTGCTAGTTTGCTACATTCACTTAATAAATGGTTTATGGTCTCATCTCCGTCTCCACACAGTCTACATTTGTTGTTTTGTTGCGTCTTATCAATTTTTGCTTTGATATGATTTGTTTTTGTGGCATTGTTTTGTGCTGCAATTATTAGGGATTCAGTTTCTCTCTTTTGAGGTTTCCTCTTCTTAACCATGTCCAAGTCTTTTCATGTGCAACCTCTCCGATTTGTCGTTTGAAGTGCCCATATAATTGTTTTTATAAATATTGTTTTTATAAATTGTTTTTTTTTATATATAATTGTTTCAGACTGTGATCTGTTGGAACCGCAAATCCCCCAGTTGACACATTCTCTTTTTTTTTGTTAATCAACACTAGGTCTGGTCTCCTGGCTGCGATAGGGTGATCCGTCTTTATCTCAAAGTCCCAGAGAATTTTATGCATTTCATTCTCAAGAACAGATTCTGGTTTATGCATATACCATTTTGTTGTATAGTTTAAATTTAATTTTTTACATAATTCCTAATGGATCACCTTCCTAACCCAGACGTGCCAAATTTTATATTCCCGTTGTGCTAGTTTGCTACATTCACTTAATACATGGTTTACAGTCTCATCTCCGTCTCCACACAGTCTACATTTACTGTTTTGTTGCGTCTTATCAATTTTCGCTTTGATATGATTTGTTCTTATGGTATTATTTTGTGCTGCAATTATTAGGGATTCAGTTTCTCTCTTGAGGTTTCCTCTTCTTAACCATGTCCAAGTCTTTTCATGCGCAGCCTCCCCAATTTGACATTTAATTGTTTTTCTTCCCCATGTCTGTTTTCTTGTTTGTCCATATGTTGCAGCTGTTGTTATTGGCTGCCGTAAGTAATCTTTCTTTGATCTTTTTTGTGTATTCTTCGAGTCCTTGGATTGCGGCATCTACGCAATCCTCTATGCCGGCAAGACCTCTTCCACCTTCCTTTTTTGATACATATAGCCTATCTCTATCGTCTCTAGGGTGTAAAGCCTTGTGCATTGTCATTAATTTCCTAGTCTTTTGGTCAATATGTCTGAGTTGTTATTATTATTATCATCATCATCATCATAAAGATGAGGACAATAGTCGGTTAAATCAAACTCAACGGACCTAAATTCCACCATCGTATGTCACCCCGCCGAAAGACCCCCCCCCCAATCAGGGAATTAACCGAATTTAATGAAATTTTCAGTGTTGAGGCGTAACAAAGATTCTCAAAGATACATGGTTTAAAGTCAATTGACCTGGAAAAATGTAAAAGTTTTTAAATAAAATAACTGGTGCCTTATATATTTTATTCATTAATATATCAACACTGAAAATTTCATTAAATTCGGTTAATTTTGATTTTTGATATATTTTTTTTTTTTTTTTTTTTTTGGCGGGGTGACATACCATGGTGGAATTTAGGTCCGTTAAGTTCGATTTAAACCAATAGTCCGATTTTTACTATTGCGAGTTTTTCATATCCGCTCTAACTGATAGTTTTTCACGTAGCCTAATCAATTTTAGCAAAGCTGTAACCCGAATGGTTTCAATTCTTCTTCTGATCTTCAGTTCAAAGGGTTTTTAGAATAAAATAATCTTTATATTGTGATAACATGTGAATAAAAATTCCCCCAATTTTTCCGGGACCCTTTGTCACAGTCAATTCGATAGTGAGCTTGGTGCTCACAGAGTGCTTTTCTCTCGTACCCTTGAACCAGGCTTAGTAAACTTTAGAAAATATCTCCACACAATGGATGGATGGATGGATATACTTCTGATGCACGAAAAACCTTCGGTACCATTATAGTATGTGGCCTACGAAATCATGTCTCTCTTATAGTATGTGGCCTACCATAAAAAGCATATTATAAGGTTATAATAATAACTGCTAACCCTAACTCTATTTTAGAATTAAATAGATCTCTGATTCATGTAAATTATGGATTAATTCTTTTTTTAAAATTATTCTTAATTACTATATACAGTTTATGACTGAATTGCATTTCTTGAAATTGAATATATGTGAAAAATAATTAGTTTCAATAAATTGTCTCAAAATGGTAGGCCACATACCATAAAAGAATCAAAAAGGTGGGCCACATATTATAACAGAATCAAAAAGTTGGCCACATGCTATAACGGAATCAAAACGGTAGGCCACATACTATAACGAAATCAAAACGGTAGGCCACATACTATAACGGAATCAAAACGGTAGGCCACATACTATAACAGAATCAAAACGGTAAGCCACATACTATAACAGAATCAAAACGGTAGGCCATATACTATAACGGCACAAAACGTTCTTATCTCGCGAGCTATTGACAGTGAATTTAATCCTCACCGGGTTCTCGCTGTTCGTAGTTCCTGAACTAGATGAGATTTTGTTTAAAATAAACCAGTTCTCGCAGGGAAATATATTTTCGCCCCCCCCCCCGTCCAGATTAACAAAGGGGGTGGGTACGCTTGAACCAAAGCTCCTACGTGGCCAGTGCAACAAAAGAAAAAAAGTGGTCCCGTGGACATTGTCCTTGAGGGGGAAACCTCAGGTACCGGGTAATAAACCTAATCGTTTCTTGGGACCATGCAATACGATTCTGAGTTCATCTACTTACCCCGAAGCCGTGCTAGGTAAGTAATTATCCCCAACAGGCCAGATTGACATCCTTTTTTTACATTGTAGTCATACACAATCTGGAGCTCGTTCAATTGCCAGTGCAAAAAAAAAATCGTAGTTCCGTCGGCATTCCCCTTGAGGTACACCTCAGGCACCGGCTAATATGCCCGGTCCTTACACACTTTTGGGCGAACGGGCAGGTGCTGCTGGGGGGGGGGGGAGAAAGACCCCCAGTTACCACGCGATTAATTCTTAGCTCATCTACCTGACCCTCCCACCGCAAGCCAGGTAAGTATACACACTTACATACCTATGATTTACCTGTGTCTATTAACCAAATAGTCCTATTCCTATCGACACCACACATTTTTTTTGTGCCAGGTGAGAATTTTCTGTAATCTGCACATTCTCATAAATCTGTTTCTCTTTTTTTTTCTTTTCTTGCCCTCTCCCCCATTGGGCCCATCTCCACCCCTCTCCCCCATTGGGCCCATCTCCACCTTGCATAGCTGATTCGTCTTCCCTTCTTCTATATTAACCAGGCGTCCACCCCCAAGACCATTAGGACTTCACCCCTAAGCTCCTCGCTATTCTTTCCTGGCAATCACGTTCAACACCAGTTTTTGGCGTAAATGTTCTCGCCCCCTCACTACATCATTACCCATTTAACATCGGACACCTGCTTGATTGGGAATTTCTTTTTTTTTTCAGAGAAGGTTGGAGCAGAAATTAGCCATAACACACACACACACACACATCTCCCTCTCTCTCTCTCTCTTTCGCTCGCTTTCTGTCCCTCTCCCTCTGTCTATTTTGCTCACTTTCTCCCCCCTCTAGCTAGATCGCTCTAGGTCTCTCTCTCTCTCACTCGAGGCCTCTAGGTCTCTCTCTCTCGCTCGAGGTCTCTAGATCTCTCTCTCTCTCTAGGTCTCTCTCTCTCTCTCTCGAGGTCTCTCGGTCTCTCTCGGTCTCGCTCTCTCTCTCGGTCTCGCTCGGTCTCTCTCTCTCTCGCTCTCTCTCGCTCGCTCTCTCACTCTCGCTCCCTCCCTCTCGCTCTTTCACTCTCTCTTTCACTCTCGCTCCCTCCCTCTCGCTCTTTCACTCGCTCTAGGTCTCTCACTCTCTCTCACTCACCCTATGTCTCTCACTCTCGCTCTCTCACTCTCTAGTTCTCCCTCTCCTCCTCTCCCTCTCTCCCCCTCTCCCTCTCTCTCGCTCTCTCTCTCTCTCTCCCGCTCTCCCTCTCCCGCTCTCTCTCGCTCTCCCGCTCTTCCTCTCGCTCTCACTCTTACCCCTCCCTCTCTCTCACTTCCCCCTCCCTCTCTTTCCCACTTCCCCTCTCTCACTCTCCCTCTCCCCCTCTCTCTCACTCTCCCCTCTCCCCCTCTCTCTCTTCCCCCCGCCTCGCGCTCTTGCTAGATCACACTCTCTTTCTCTAGATCGCTCACTTCCTCACGCTCACTTTCTCTCGCTCGCTCGCTCTACCTCGCTATGTCTTCGGCATAGAATAACCCAACAAGGGTTGACATGCCGTAAAATCCAACCAACCAATCAACTACAAATCGTCTCCGTTTGCAGTTAGGTCGTCAGGCGAGTGTCAACCGATCTTTAGTCCCAACACATATCAAACATCAAATATGTCCCTGATGATCACACCTGGATCAAATCGATCAGATTAAACGACGAATATGATTTGGTCAAAGCAGACGACATTCGACGCCATCTTGTCTCTTCGTTTGTCTTTTTCATTTTTTTATTTTTGTTTTTATAATTCATTTTTTTTGTCGCCTGGGAACTTGGCAGATCCATACCGTTGACCAAGGAAGATCAGATTTGTCAACCTTTTTTTTTGTTGTTTTATTTATTTTTTATTAGTATTTTTGTTTTCTTAGAGAAAATCCCTAAACAAATACTCTAAGTCAGACTAAATCATGCCCGTCAAATAAGAGAATAACGAATAATTGAAATAAAATATAGCAAAATAAGATATTAAAACCCGGAGGGTCGGGGCTGTTGATATATGAACCTTTGTGACAAACTACTTATTCGTTCTCTTCAAACATTAATATACTTTTTTCTTTTGTCAGAACAATTTTTTTTTTTTGAAGATTGTCATCTCGCCTGAAAATAGTTATTTATCGATGTGAAAATGGTTGTTACGGTTTTGCTTGATTTGGAGATAAAAGTTTTGGAAATACAATGGAAAGATTTATCAGAAATAGTGAACGGTTTTATTCTAAAACTGTTTATATATAATATTATATATATATATATATATATATATATATATATATATATCTTATCTTATCTGACGATCGCATTTTTGTAGTGCCGAAAGTACTAGGGGAAACTATGGTACCTTTATTAACAAATTCCACTCCAACATTAAAAATTGGCGCGCCAACTTGAAAGGATTGAAAAGAAAATAATCAGACAGGAGACGACTGTCCTGTTCAATTTATATATATATATATATATATATATTATTATATATATATATATAATGTGTGTGTGTGAATTGAACAGGATAGTCGTCTCCTGTCTGATTATTTTTTTTTAATCCTTTCAAGTTGGTGCGCCAATGTTTTAATGTTGGAGTGGAATTTGTTAATAAAGGTACCATAGTTTCCCTAGTACTTTCGGACGTCAGGGTGATAGATGTCATTGAGCCGTTTATTGTCAGTTGTATTTGTACACAGAACGTAGAAGGAACAAGTGGGTATATATATATATATATATATATATTATATATACCACAATCATTTATATATTAAAACATTTTCCCGGTTATTTCGATCAGAGAGAAAACGGCGGGTGTCCCATCGTGATATCATGGTTAGTAAGCTAGTTTCGCAGATCCATTACTACTGAATTACGAATGCTATTCTCGCTGGATGCCCCATACTTGCGACCTTGTGTCGTATCCTAGCCGTGGCGAATGCGTTAGATAAACACCTACCTAAAGATAGGGGGACTTGAAGTGTGTATGTTTTTGCCTCTGTAATAAAACGTAGACGCCCACCCATGAACATGGGCACAATGTTGACACTCTCATTCAGATAGGGAAATAGTGAGATAGATACATAGGCACATATGCATAGACATGGACACACACACACAGATGGACACACGCAAAGAGAGAGAGAAAGAGAGAGAGAGAGAGAGAGAGAGAGAGAGAGAGATGGACACACACGCAAAGAGAGAGATACATGGAGAGAGAGAGAGAGAGGAGAGAGAAGAGAGAGAGAGAGAAGAGAGAGAGAATGGACACACAGCGCCAAACAGGGGAGAGAGAGTAGAGGACAGAAACATGGACGCGAACAGGTAGAGAGAGGAATGACGATGAGTACGACGCAGAACACAGAGGAGAGAGAGAGGCAACAGATCTATTCAGTCCCGTCGAGAGTTCTCGCTCGTGTCCTGGCGAGTCTTGCTGGCATCGACGTCTTCGCCTCTAGCTAGATCGCTCTAGGTCTCTCTCCTCTCATCGGCCGTCTAGGTCTCTCTCTCTTTTTTCACGTAGCCTAATCAATTTTAGCAAAGCTGTAACCCGAATGGTTTCAATTCTTCTTCTGATCTTCAGTTCAAAGGGTTTTTAGAATAAAATAATCTTTATATTGTGATAACATGTGAATAAAAATTCCCCCAATTTTTCCGGGACCCTTTGTCACAGTCAATTCGATAGTGAGCTTGGTGCTCACAGAGTGCTTTTCTCTCGTACCCTTGAACCAGGCTTAGTAAACTTTAGAAAATATCTCCACACAATGGATGGATGGATGGACATACTTCTGATGCACGAAAAACCTTCGGTACCATTATAGTATGTGGCCTACGAAATCATGTCTCTCTTATAGTATGTGGCCTACCATAAAAAGCATATTATAAGGTTATAATAATAACTGCTAACCCTAACTCTATTTTAGAATTAAATAGATCTCTGATTCATGTAAATTATGGATTAATTCTTTTTTAATTATTCTTAATTACTATATACAGTTTATGACTGAATTGCATTTCTTGAAATTGAATATATGTGAAAAATAATTAGTTTCAATAAATTGTCTCAAAATGGTAGGCCACATACCATAAAAGAATCAAAAAGGTGGGCCACATACTATAACAGAATCAAAAAGTTCACATGCTATAACGAATCAAAACGGTAGGCCATACTATAAAACGAAATCAAAACGGTAGGCCACGTACTATAACGGAATCAAAACGGATAGGCCACATACTATACTATAACAGAATCAAAACGGTAGGCCACATACTATAACAGAATCAAAACGGTAAGCCACATACTATAAAAGAATCAAAACGGTAGGCCACATACTATAACGGCACCAAACGTTCTTATCTCGCGAGCTATTGACAGTGGATTTAATCCTCACCGGGTGCTCGCTATGCGTAGTGCCTGAACTAGATGAGATTTTGTTTAAAATAAACCAGTTCTCGCAGGGAAATATATTTTCGCCCCCCCCCCCGTCCAGATTAACAAAGGGGGTGGGTACGCTTGAAACAAAGCTCCTGCGTGGCCAGTCAACAAAAGAAAAAAATTGGTCCCGTGGACCTTGTCCTTGAGGGGAAGCCTCAGGTACCGGGTAATAAACCTGACCGTTTCTTGGACCATGCAATACGATTCTGAGTTCATCTACTTACCCCGAAGCCGTGCTAGGTAAGTAATTATCCCCAACAGGCCAGATTGGCATCCTTTTTTACATTGTAGTCATACACAATCTAGAGCTCGTTCAATGCCAGTGCCAAAAAAAAAATCGTAGTTCCGTCGGCATTCCTCTGGAGGTACACCTCAGACACCGGCTAATATGCCCCGGTCCTTACACACTTTTGGGCGAATGGGCAGGGCTGCTTGGGGTGGGGGGGTGGGAGAAAGACCCCCAGTTACCACGCGATTTAATTCTTAGCTCATCTACCTGACCCTCCCGCCGCAAACCAGGTAGGTATACACACTTACATACCTATGATTTACCTGTGTCTATTAACCAAATAGTCCTATTCCTATCGACACCACACATTTTTTTTGTGCCAGGTGAGAATTTTCTGTAATCTGCACATTCTCATAAATCTGTTTCTCTTTTTTTTTCTTTTCTTGCCCTCTTCCCCCATTTGGCCCATCTCCACTCCTTTCCCCCATTGGGCCCATCTCCACCTTGCATAGCTGATTCGTCTTCCCTTCTTCTATATTAACCAGGCGTCCACCCCCAAGACCATTAGGACTTCACCCCTAAGCTCCTCGCTATTCTTTCCTGGCAATCACGTTCAACACCAGTTTTTTGGCGTAAATGTTCTCGCCCCCTCACTACATCATTACCCATTTAACATCGGACACCTGCTTGATTGGGAATTTCTTTTTTTTCAGAGAAGGTTGGAGCAGAAATTAGCCATAACACACACACACACACACACACACACACACACACACACACACACACACACACATCTCTCTCTTTCGCTCGCTTTCTGTCCCTCTCCTCTGTCTATTTTGCTCTCTTTCTCTCATCTCTAGCTAGCCCGCTCTCACTCTCCCTCTCTCTATGTCTCTGTCTCTGTCTCTAGGTCTGTCTCTGTCTCTCTATCGAGGTCTCTGTCTCTGTCTCTCTCTCGAGCTCTCTAGTCTCTGTCTCTCTCTCTCTCGAGCTCTCTAATCTCTTCTCTCTCTTGAGCTCTCTAAGTCTCTGTCTCTGTCTCTATCTCTCTCTCTCTCTCTAGGTCTCTAGGTCTCTCTCTCTCTCTCACTCTCTCTCTAGGTCTCTCACTCTCTCTCCCTCTCGCTCTCTCTCTCTCTCCATCTCTCTAGGTCTCTCAATCTCGCTCTCTTGCTCTCATTCTCTCTCGCTCTCCTTCTCTCTTGCTCTCCTTCTCTCTTGCTCACTCTCGCTAGATCACCCTTTCTTTCTTTAGATCGCTCTTTCACGCTCACTTTCTCTCGCTCGCTCGCTCTCTCTACCTCGCTATGTCTTCGGCATAAAATAACCCAACAAGGGTTGACATGCCGTAACATCCAACCAACCAATCAACTACAAATCGTCTCCGTTTGCAGTTAGGTCGTCAGGCGAGTGTCAACCGATCTTTAGTCCCAACACATATCAAACATCAAATATGTCCCTGATGATCACACCTGAATCAAATCGATCAGATTAAACGACGAATATGATTTGGTCAAAGCAGACGACATTCGACGCCATCTTGTCTCTTCGTTTGTCTTTTTCATTTTTTTATTTTTGTTTTTATAATTCATTTTTTTTGTCGCCTGGGAACTTGGCAGATCCATACCGTTGACCAAGGAAGATCAGATTTGTCAACCTTTTTTTTTGTTGTTTTATTTATTTTTTATTAGTATTTTTGTTTTCTTAGAGAAAATCCCTAAACAAATACTCTAAGTCAGACTAAATCATGCCCGTCAAATAAGAGAAATAACGAATAATGAAATAAAATATAGCAAATAAGAAGATTTAAAACCCGGAGGGTCGGGGCTGTTGATATATGAACCTTGTGACAAACTACTTATTCGTTCTCTTCAAACATTTATATAGTTTTTTCTTTTGTCAGAACAATTTTTTTTTTTTTGAAGATTGTCATCTCGCCTGAAAATAGTTATTTATCGATGGGGAAATGGTTGTTACGGTTTAGCTTGATTTGGAGATAAAAGTTTTGGAAATACAATGGAAAGATTTGTCAGAAATAGTGAACGTTTTATTCTAAAACTGTTATATATATATATATATATAATATATATATATATATATATCT
>CM042165.1:52204873-52212373 GCA_023376005.1 Doryteuthis pealeii | reverse complement strand
CTAGACGTATTCTGACTTAATGGGTATATAGGTTTTACTGGAAATTTAAAACGAATGATTTAAAAAACAAGGTTGCATCCCTCAATCTCTTCCTTTCTCTACATCACTTCATGTTCTTTCTTCTGTTCACATTTGTAATTGGAAAGGACTTCAGTGGACCAATGCTCTTGCGTTTTTAACTCAGAATGATCTCTGACCCATAGACAAGCAAAAATCCCAATTCCTACCTAAATACCGCCCTGTAGGCTGGGGTGTTAGAAATCTCCGACTGCACCTCTGCAGAGGGGTAAGACTCCTCGAAATGGGTCCACCTGTTGGCCGTGGATGGCGACCCGTGATGCTTATGGACGGAGTCTTGATGGAGGAGCAGTCCATGACCTGCAATACTCCACTTTGGCCCTTTCTTGGGCTAGACGGGTGATCGGAGGCCCCCCATCAATAGGCTGGTTACGTCAAGCCCTAGCATCTATATGAGTTCCCCAACCCTATTGCCCTTATGGCAACCCCAGCCCCTTTTTATCATATGTATGATAGGCAGTGGCTGAAGGTCTACATGTCCTGGGAATGACGTTATAGTGAGGTTCCAGTTTTGGAGGTTTGGGGAATGTGGAGCACCCATTTATCACCATTGCTCCCTGGTCCACTCTGACCCGGAGTGGCATTACCCGTTAGGGTCCCATTTATGGGTTAAATAGAAAAATGTATTTGTAAAAAAATTGAGTATCCATAAAAAATGACTTTATTTAAATTGACCCACTGAGGTTGAGATGCCATAAAACAAACCAAACCAATCCTACCTAAATAATCCCATGATAACTCTGAGGTCCGACGTCAAGCCACGACTCACGATCAGGAGGATGCGAGTTCAATCTCCCTAATCTCCCGCTACACTCCCCCGGATCTCATTTTGCACGCCAGACATATTCGTGAACACTTTGAGCTACCACGTGCGTGATTTCTCTCGCCACAGAAATATATTAAATTAGAAAAACTAACAAAATTAAATAAGAACGCATATAAGAATATTGCACTTATTCTAATTTTTTTTATTTATATAAATGCATTCATAGGATTAATTTTGATGGAGAATAAAACAATAATATTAGAGATCGATAGCACCACGTAATTATCATTAAACCCGGTTTTGTTAAAACCAGTATGCAAATTAACCACGCCATACATTATGTAAACCTTTATTTGTTAGTGATATATAAGACACATAGGAGGATTTTAAATGCACTAATAACAGGGGCTGTTTTGAGGTAAATCTAACACAGATTTTCATAGACCTCGTTAAAAAATACGATTTATTCTATGTATTAATGATTTTAACCATACATTAAATACTCATTGATAAATGTACGCAATTCATGATGGTATTGTGACGTAGTTTCGGTTACAGACAAGACACCGAATCTCCATTATAAGATTAGACCCACAAAAAATGTTCTGAACGTTTAGAGACGCATCCATAAATTCCCTCACCCCAACCCTTGCAATAAGCAAACATGTCATAGTTATTTATTTATTAGTGATACTAGCAAATATATGCACCCTCCGGGTACAAGTATTTAAGTTTTAATGTAATAAAATATTATATTGAATCAGAAAGGCTAATGAAACTAATTAAGAATTCAAATAAAAGATTTGAAACAGAGGAGGGTATATCGAAAATAGAACAACTGAAACTTACTCTTTCATCACTTCTGTTTTTCAATGCTAAATTTTCCTAGTTTAAACTATTTAGTTAAAATAGGAAGTAAAGAAATAATTTACAGTTATTTCTTCTTGTTAATGAATTTCTTTTAGGATTTATTGAAGAGATTTTTACTCATATTCATTAAGATAAAACCAAACAATTAGAAATCAATAATACCAAGCACATTTTTATTAAAATCAGTTTTTTTAATATCAATATGCAAATTAGCTTTACGTTTACTCTGAAAACTGGTATTTTGTTGTATATATAAATACAATTGCATAGTATTAGTATTTAGGTAAGGCCAACAGTATTAATAATGTCAAACAGTTTTATTATTAATTGAGGTTTAAATAGAAATAGAATCATGGAGAATGTGTCGTTAATAACTAAGGAAATTGTGACATGAGTAGTAATATAGTTTCGGTTACAGACAGAAAAACACACAATCTCCATTATAATAAGATATGACACATTGAAGGATTTTTAAATGCACTAATAACAAGGGCTGTTTTGAGGCAAACCTAATTCAGATTTTCATAGGCATCGTTAGTAAATACGATTTATTCTATGTATTAAAGATTTTGACTATTATAAATTAAATACTCATTGATAAATTTACGCAATACCTGATGGTATTGTGACTTAAGCAGTGACTTAGTCTCGGTTACAGACACCGAATCTCCATTATGAGATTAGACCCACAAAAAAATGTTCTGAACGTTTAGAGACACATCCACAAATACCCCCACTCCCAACCCTCGCAATAAGCAAACATATCAAAGATATTCTTTTTTTATATTTGTAAAGGGGGACAGTTTGAAAGGAAAGACGTTGGTGACGTCTCTCTCTCTCTCACTGCTCCGCACTGTCATGGTCAAACCAATCCACCATGAGAAAGAGCTCAGCTGTTAGAATCGTTTTCTTCTTGCCAGTGATTTAAGGATGCCATTTTTATTTATTTATACATTTACTCGCTTGTAATCTCGTTTCAGATCTCGCGTGTCCGTTGTCACAGTCTCTCGACTACGTGGCCAAAAACACACACATATAGGCTGACCACAAAAACCACAGATCAGTAAAGCTGTGGGTTTTTTTTTATGTAACATTGGGGTTAGTTTGTGTGACGTTATGATGTTTCACTATCGAGCCGCTTGGTGGCGTTTTGTCTTCAGGGATAATTTCTTTGTGAAATTGTGGGTGGGGTGTCCTTTTCTTGGCAATTATTTTTTGGGCGGGGGTGGGTCATTGTTAATTAAAGATTTTTTTCTCAAATTTCTGTTTCTTCTATTTTCTTAAATTGATCTTTCTTTGCATTTTACAATTGGCTTTTTTTTTGTCTTTCTCCGTGGTTTTCGTTCTCTGGTCTTTTTTATTTCTTACGGTTTTCCTTCGTTTTTCTTTCGCTTTTTTTTTTTTTCTTTTCTTTTTTTTTTCTTTCGCTTTTTTTTTTCTTTCGCTTTTTTTCTTTCGCTTTTTTTTCTTTCTTTTTTTTTTTCTTCGCTTTTTTTCTTTCGCTTTTTTTTCTTTTCTTTTTTTTTCTTTCGCTTTTTTTTTTTTCTTTTTTTTTTTTCGCTTTTTTTTTTTCTTTTTTTTCTTTCGCTTTTTTTTTTCTTCGCTTTTTTTTCTTTCGCTTTTTTTCTTTTTTTTTTTCTTTCGCTTTTTTTCTTTTTTTTTTTTTCTTTCGCTTTTTCTTTCGCTTTTTTTTTTTCGCTTTTTTTTTTTCTTTCGCTTTTTCTTTTCGCTTTTTTTTTCTTTCGCTTTTTTCTTTCGCTTTTTCTTTTTTCTTCGCTTTTTCTTTTTCTTTCGCTTTCTTTTCTTTCGCTTTTCTTTTTCTTTCGCTTTTTTTTTCTTTTTCTTTTTTTTTTTTTCTTTTTTTTTCTTTCGATCTTTTTTTTCTTTCGATTTTTTAATCTCTGTAGTTTTCATTCTCTTTTTCTTTTATCTCTTGTACTGTTTTCCTTTTCTTCTTTTGTCTTTGTGGTTTTCATTCTTTTTATCGTTCTTTTTGTTTTTATTGTTTTTTCTGTTATTTATGGTTTCACTAATTTTGCATCGTTCTTTACGGTTTTTTAGATTCCATATCTACTGTATAGCTGCTTAACTTAGACTCTAATAGATCTCTTAAAGAAAATGTAAACCGTTATTTGTTAGTGATATATAAGACACATAGAAGGATTTTAAATGCACTAATAACAGGGGCTGTTTTGAGGTAAATTTAACAGATTTTCATAGACCTCGTTAACAAATACGATTTATTCTATGTATTAATGATTTTAGGTGAGATCTACACAAGGATGTTGCGTGCTGTCTTGGACATGATGACTATGCGTATATATATATATATATATATATATATATATATATATATATATATATATATACACACTAAACACCTACACAAGTGTGTGTATATTTTAGCAGCAAATCATTTAAGCAGATTTTCTTGAAACTCACGGAATATTACTTCATTATAATTTAAGTATAGACGTTCAAGTCTTTTCTGTATAAAGAAAAAATATTCCGTTGTCTTTATCAAAACCAACTTTAATGATTATATACACACAAATAAAGATTAAAAAATAAGTCCCGAGTTTTTTGAAGTATGAATAACTGAATATAGGTGTTTATATATATATATATATATAATGGAGAAAGTAGACAAACACGGGATGTTATGGAAACTGGATGTTTATTGTCGACGATGCAACGTTTCAGCCATTTAGACCATCATCAGGACCAAAAGCCCCGTTCTAGCTTCAATAAAGGACATTTTCAGAATGGTGAAAAACAGTAGGTTGTCAGTAGCGGCAGGGGTGGCTGGGATGGGTGGTGGATTTTAGAAGGAAGAAAATTTACCCCCAGCCACCCCTTCCCCTACTGACAACCTACTGTTTTCACCATTCTGAAAATGTCCTTCATTGAAGCTAGAACTGGGCTTTTGGTCCTGATGATGGTCTAAATGGCCGAAACGTTGCATCGTCGACAATAAACATCCAGTTTCCATAACATCCCGTGTTTGACTACTTTCTCCACATATTGTCGGATTAACCTCCTCACATTTCTCCCATATATATATATATATATATATATATATATATATATATATATATATATATATATATATATATATAAATATATTCGCCGTAGCGCAAATCTTCAGGTATTCTATTCCTACCATCGTTATGTACTTTATAGCTGGGTAGTACCCATTTTCAATACAGCGGGTGTGCTACACACCCTCCTTCACCCCCTATGTAACACCGGAATTTACTAGGCAGAGCTTGTGTTTATTTTTATGCCTACATCTGTTTGTTAAATCTGCTCGCGAGTTCAATATCTGCTCTGGGTCACTAAATTCTGCTGTATTGAAAGCAGGGGTGGCTGGGGGATGGGTGGTGGATTTTAGAGGGAAGAAAATTTACCCCCAGCCACCCCTGCCCCTACTGACAACCTACTGTTTTTCACCATTCTGAAAATGTCCTTCATTGAAGCTAGAACTGGGCTTTTGGTCCTGATGATGGTCTAAATGGCCGAAACGTTGCATCGTCGACAATAAACATCCAGTTTCCATAACATCCCGTGTTTGACTACTTTCTCCACATATTGTCGGATTAACCTCCTCACATTTCTCCCACATATATATATATATATATATATATATATATATATATATATATATATATATATATATATAAAATATAAATATATTCGCCGTAGCGCAAATCTTCAGGGTATTCTATTCCTACCATCGTTATGTACTTTATAGCTGGGTAGTACCCATTTTCAATACAGCGGGTGTGCTACACACCCTCCTTCACCCCCTATGTAACACCGGAATTTACTAGGCAGAGCTTGTGTTTATTTTTATGCCTACATCTGTTTGTTAAATCTGCTCGCGAGTTCAATATCTGCTCTGGGTCACTAAATTCTGCTGTATTGAAAATGGACACTACCCAGCTATAACACACATAACAATGATAGGAAGAAAATGCCCCGAAGATTCGCGCTACGGCGAGAAACTTAAGTCGGTAGTTTTTAAACCATTCGATTTTAATCGTCTATTTAGCTCTTTATATTGAGCACTTTTTAATCGGTTTTAGGAAAAAATCCAGAAGCAAATAAGATTTTATATTTATTTGCTTGGATTTAGTGGTAACCGCGATATATATATATATATATATATATATATATATATATATATATATATATATATATATATATATAAGTAAAGAAATAACAAAAGACTTAGAGATTTAGCTTTATAGTCTATTTCAGGGAGCTTAGACAAATAGTCTAGCTCTCCCGACTTTTTTTGCAACATCAAGGTTTTCGCTTGGAATTCATATCACAGGACTATAAAATTTAAAAAATAAAAAAATAAAAATCTGTTTTCAAATGCCTTTAAAGTAATAAAGAATTCATCATTCGCATCTGATGAGTCGGGAGAGTTAGACAATTTGTCTAAGCTCCCTGAAATAGACTATAATGCTAAATCTCTAAGTCTTTTATTATTTCTTTACTTATATATTTGCTCTGTGACTAACATTAAGAGCACACATTGAGCTCTCAAACTGTGACAGGTTTTTTAAATAAAACTCTTGTGTCGTAAGGAAGATTTCTTCTCTGGACTTTTGGATTATATATATATATATATATATATATATATATATATATATATATATATTAGTCCAAGAAAGGTAATGTCCAACAGATCAGTACATAATGAAAAGAATCGATTGAGATAAACTAATTCGGTGAAAGTTAGAAAGTCAACTATTCCTTTGGGCGATCGACACACTCTCTCTCTGTTTTCTTCTGTTGTTATTCTCCCGCGGGCGATTCGGTCATCGTGTTGCACCTGTTGACTAGTGTCGTTAGTCTGAAAAGAACAATGGCGGACAAAACTGAAAACGAGGCTAACTCGAACACAATGGCGGTCGGCGATAGAACAAAAGACAATTAGTTCGGGATTTTACATTTTTCAGTACATTCATGTGCTAATAAAATCTTCTACAACTGATATCTATTTCTAAATATTTCGAAATCACATACTTAAAAGGTAGTCAATTCCTACGTGTAACTCTTTCTGTGCTGTTCTTTAGCGGAATTAACCGACATGGCGAACAGCTAACTATCGTCGATGAGTCAGCCCGTCTTCGTCGTTCAAAAAGACAACGAGTGGCGTGCGTTATATGTAGTCCGCGCGAACTCTAATCCATTTGATTACGAAGACGGGCAGTCATGGCGCAACCTCCTGGTCGCGAGTGGTAGGATTGTTGTCACCCCTATTAGCTGAAATCGTTCGGTCGCAGAGAAGAATAAATGCCGAGGCAAGTTCTGTCGAAAAGAAGGGCTTTTACAGTGGTGAGAAACGGTTAGACTTAAGGTTTCAAGTCGACTGATGAGGTAGTGTTACTTTTTAAGTGGAAAGATCCGGTTGAAAGACCCAACGGGCTTTTGTACTTGATATAAGTTCACCAGCCTACGAGCATGTATTTCATTTTCATGATATATAGTAAAAAAAAAAAAAAAATTCCCCCACCGGGCAGAAGGACTGAACTTTTATTATAATTAAATATTATATTGAATTAGAAAGACTAATGAAATCAAATACGAACACAAAATCGCCATGTCGTCTGGGACTTTAGTATACACCGGCTGTATCTATGCAGAGAGGTAATACCCCCCCCCGTCAATGAGTCCACCTGCTGGCTGTAGGTGGCGACCCATGATGCTTAATGACGGAAACCTGGTAGATGAGCAGTCTATGAATGTAATACTAAACTTAGGCTCGACGG
>CM042165.1:52187373-52194873 GCA_023376005.1 Doryteuthis pealeii | reverse complement strand
CGTACCAAATAACAGTTGATAGAAACTTCATTTGAATTATACGGGTGTCGACTGAAAAGTTCATAAGCTGACCAAGATACTCTCAAGGAACGTGGTAAGGTTTATTTTTCAACATAATCCACTTCTTCCCTCGGTGTTGCAGTACTTGGACCCTATTGGCAAAAAGACATCAAGACCAGATCTGATGTGATATAAACTTTTCAGCCTATATATATAATATATATATATATATATATATATATATATATATATATGAAGATAGGAGGGTTGGAGTAAAATCCGACAGTATAAGGTAAGGTAAAAGGAAAAGTGGACAAAAATAATGACTCAAACAATTAGAAGTAGGAGAGAAATATTTCGTTCTTCTTTACGCGAAGAACATCATCACTTTCTCTTCTATAAATACAAATGTACGTATTTTTGTTTTGAATAAAGTTAGACTGATGATGTTCTTCGCGTAAAGAAGAACGAAATATTCATCTCCTACTTCTACTTGTTTGAGTCATTATTTTTTGTCCACTTTTCCTTCTACCTTGCCTCATATATATATATATATATATATATATATATATATATATATATGTTGTCAACAGGTGTTCGAGTAAGACCTAGTAGGATGCGACACAATTGTATGTGTTTAACTGGTTTGAGTTCAGTTTTCTTTCTCTTCAGCCAGCTGCCTAACCAAAGTTAAAGCTTCCGGTATACGCTACTATTTACCCATAGATCGGGTTTTGGTTTGGTTTCTTTATTGAATGGCATATCAACCTTTGTGGGTTATCTAATGCCAAAGCCATTTTTGTAGAACATTCTTGTACTATTTAACCAAGAGTTGGGAGGATGAGGGGATTCATACCTTTCCCAAGAGTATTAGTCTGAAAATGAACATAATAGCAAGACTGGAGCTCGAACTCGCTTACTACAAAGTCGCAGCTCAGCACGTCAGCCACTAAGTCACTGTTAGATTTTGTTTTGGAAATGAATAAAACTTTAATTAGTAAATATCGCATTTAACGGCATATAGGACGCACTTTTTTCCAAAATTTTGGCTCAAAGAATTGCCCTGCGTCTTATACATTGTAGATGAAGTTTGAGACCTCCAGTAGGCCTAGGCTAATCTTCTCTATGATGCTCACTAACCCAGCTTACGCTCAGTACTTTTACCTACCCTAAACTCCATGCATCCTTATTTTATTGCTATGTTTCTGCTTGTGTAATGCACAGCTAGACTGTTTTCAACAATATATGCTTAAATACACTAAAACCTTTTTTCCTGAATCTGACCCACTGAAATGAGGTTGCGTCTTATATGCCATCAAATACGGTACTTAATATAATTAAAAATAAAGCTATGGATGAAAAAGTTTACGGCTTTGGAAAACTGTGTTCCAATTAAGGTACAGTGCTGGGTAAAAAGTTAATTCATAAGATGTTTTCTGTTCTAATAGTAGATGAGGACAATAGTCCAAAAATACAAATTATCAAGGCTCACCTCAAAAATTAAGAGAAAATAATTATTTTCTCCTGTCTGTAGAATGAACATACTAAGTTCTAATTACCATCGAATTAGTAAGACAAGGCAACAAGGCACCGTAATTCAATACGGATCTAACCTTGTTGCAGTCCTACTGCAGAATGCCATAGTATTTATGAAGCCTCATAAGATCATAGAAACCAAGCAGACAATCAGAACTCTAGGAATGTAATCACCCAAATACATGAATGGACTATTCTTAAGTTACATAAGTACCAGCTGTTTTGCGCACTAGTTCAGTTGTGTTTAGCCAATTGCTGTTGTCCAAACCAACAGTATACGGACTGACTGGCAGGTTGAGTTGTGTTTAGCCAGTTGCTGTTGTCCAAACCAACAGTATACTGACTGACTGAAACACTGTCCATTTTAACATGGGACTTTACCAATCCAGAAAAAAAGTCATTGATTCCGGGTCATCTTAGATCTGACCCACGACTTCAACCACCGAGCACTCATATCAGAACACCAGCATAAAATTCAGCTCTGTCGGCTGGAGCCTTAGAATACACCGACTGCACCTCTGTAGAGAGGAAGACCCCTCTAATGAGGCCACATGCTGGCCGTGGGTGGAACCCTGTGATGCTTAAGGATGGAATCCTGATAACTGAGCAATTCATGACTTGCAGCACTCCACACTGGTGGGTGAGCAGTCCATGGAATGCAACACTCCACCCCACTTGTGCTAGACAGACGGTCGGAGAGGTCCCCTCCGATCAATCGGATGGTCACGCCAAGCCCTAGCACCTATATGATTGTCCTAACATTATTGCCCTATGACATGCCCCAACACTCTTTATATATGCTAGAAGGCAGTGGCCGAGGATCTTAATGTTCTGGGTATGACGTTAAACTCTATCTGATGAAGTTCCAGTTCTGGAGCTCGGGGAATATGGAGTACCGCTTCATCACCATTACTCCCAGGCCCACTATGACCCGGAGTGGTAGTACCTGTTAGGGTCCCATCTATTGATTAGATAGAAAAGTGCTTAGAAAATTGAGAACCCATCACGAATGAATCAAACAAGAGGTCTTCGGCATAAAATAACCCAACAAGGTTTGACATGTCGTAAAATCCAACAAGCCAACCTAATTTAACTACAAAATTAACTTACCTATGTTTATATACACTTAGACTAGTTCACATACCTAGGTAGTAATATCTCATCTACAGACAGTGATGCTATATATGCATAAAACATGGGTTTTAAAAAATCAAGTTTAAAAAAAAATTGAGCACCCATCAAGAAGGAATAAAACAAAAGTCTACGGTATAAAATAACCCAATAAGGGTTGATATGCCATAAAATCCAACTACCCCCCCCCCGCATAAGCAGAATGTGACAAAATGTCAATTTCTTAAGTGAAATTTAACAGGTTTGAATTCAGTCTTCCTTCTCCTAGACTGGTTGCCTAACCAAGGTTAAAGAGTCCAGTCTGCCCTACTATTTACCTATAACTTGAGGGAGAATGGGGATTGCTTGTACTTGTTGGGGCCTCATCTTTAAAAAATATGTTTAAAATAAAGAATTTTCAATATCCAACAAGAATGAATAAAACAAAACTGGTAATCTGAACATTAGCTACATAAATGAGAGTAACCTCCCCTTGTTTGTTTCACTTTGAGGAAACCGTTTATTTTGGTCGGCGATTTTCATTTCACCCTAAATCTACACTGAAAATACGAATTTGTTCGAATCAATACAACAACATGTTTTAACACGAAAATATCATAAAATTGAGAATCCGTCACGAATGAATCAAACAAGACGTCTTCGGCATAAAATAACCCAACAAGTTTTGACATGCGGTAAAATCCAACCAGGCTGCCAGCACCAAATTCTTCGAGGCGGTAGAGACTCCAGAGGAGATATGTGGTGTAACATGAGAGGGATCGCCAAATACCTAAACCGGATACATGTCAAACATGACGAAATAACTGATGTCATATGATATCCGACCCATCCACCCTGGGGGTCACATATATTGTTGAGTGGGTGGGATGGGGTAAAGGCCGGTGGGGGTGGTGACTGATAAGTTCGAAAGAACTGTCGGTCAAATGTAAGTACTCTCCAAAGCAGTCTAGTAAATATTCATATGTGACAAAATCTTCAACACTGTCCGTCAATTGTAGGGCGTTGGCCGAGGGGGTAGTTTGGTGGGTCGGGGTAATGTAGGTAAGAGGGTCATTGGTACAGGGGGGGGGGTTAAGGGAGTAGATGGTGGGTAGGGAAACCAAGGTAATCTATCGGACATCTTGTGTTACGGACCTACCTCATGCGTGTCACCCATATCTGTCATGACCCCCTGCCCTGCCCCACCCCGCCCCACATTTATATTACGCTGGGCGCCTGCTGTGGATCGATGGCCAGTAAGTTTTTCTTTCGCGGAATGAGTTCAAGGTTAAGTTGTCCTATCGTTTGGGGTGTTAGAATATACCGACTGCACCTCTGCAGAGGGGTAAGACTCCCCCAGTGGGACCACCTGGCCGTGGGTGGCGACCCGTGATGCTTAATGATAGAACCCAGGTGGTTGAGCAGTCCATGACTTGCAATACTCCACTTTGGTCATTACTTGGGCTAGACGGTTTTTCACGTCAAGCCCTAGCACGTATATGATTGCCCCAACCCTATTGCCCTTATAGCAACCCCCAACCCCTTTTTATCATATGGGTGCGAGAAGGCGGTTGCTGGGGTTCTACATATCCTGGGAATTACGTTAAACTCTAAAGTTTGAGGTTCCAGTTTTGGAGGTTTGGGGAATGTGGAGCACCCTTTCATCACCATTGCTCCCTGGTCTACTCTGTCCCGGAGTGGTAGAATGGGTTAAATAGAAAAATGTATTTATAAAAAAAAATTGAGTATCCATTAAGAATGACTTTATTTCAAAACTTTATCGGCATTAAATGACCCACTGAGGTTGATATGCCGTTAAACAAAACAACAAACTTAATGTTAAGTATTACGGTTTGGGTCAAATTAGAAGAGATTCTTACCAGTAAATTACAAAATGAAGGGCTTTTAAAAAAATCATATTTGAGTCTATCATAGAACAATGGGACCAAGTAACCAATAAGCACCCCAAATCATCAACTTAATGAAAGGTTCATATTTTAACTCATCACCGGTAAGTTTTGCTTTCAAATATTTGAAAATAAACGAACAGACGATTTTTGCAATTATATTGTATCTGACAAAAACAAATGTTACAAATTGTGTGATACTATTTCTGAACGACATCTTTTCATTTAAATACGCAAAAAGTAATACCATTTTCTTTTTCATGTGAAGTTTTTATTTATTTATAAAACTAAGGCCTACATTGAGACCCTAACGAGACTCAGCAAGAATCCGACGAGTAAGATCCAACTTGCCAATCGACAATGTCCTCCTCCTTCTGCATGACAATGCTCGACCACACACAAGCATCAGGACAAGGGAGATAATCGCCTCATTCGGGTGGACAACTTTATCGTATCCTACATACTCACTAGATTTAGCGCCTTCAGACTATCATTTCTTTGGCCCCACGAAAGAGTGTTTGAGAAGCAAACATTCCAGTGGTGAAGAAGTGGCTCAAAGAACAGTCAACATAATTTTACGGGGTGGGGATATATGCTCTCATTCGAAAGAGGAATATTGCTATTGAGAAACGGTTACTATGCAGGAGTATGAATATGATCCACAGACGACCGGCTTTATTTTGATGCAGTTTTTTTGTAGAAAGACTTCAAGTGTTTCTCTACGAAAACTGTATATTGTATCGGTCATCGGTAGGTCTTGTGCATGGCATCCAGAATCCGCACAGCTGATGTCGGTTTTTTGTTGGTCAGCCTGGCTACTCGGTGTCCACATTGGAGGTTCCTCAGTAGAATGTTGCTTGCTTTTCTGTGCATATATTGACATTGTGTTCTGTAGATAGGATATTACTACTATGGATCTTTCCGGTCAAGTCACGTTGAAAGCACCAAGTTCTTGCTAGATCACCGAAGTTAAGCAGCGATGAGCCTGTTCAAGTACTTTGATGGGTGATATTTAAGCAACACGCAGGTTACTGAAAGGAACTGATATCCAAATGACTTATTTCAACATTAAATAATCCAAAAGGTTTGATATAACATTAAAAAAAAACCCACCAAACAACATGTTTGATTTGTTTTATTAGACTCATATTCAACTGTAAGCATTTTCTCAACTGGATCCCAACCCCCATTGGAGTGAGGGGAAATAAAAGGAGCTGAGCTCGGCAACCAAATTGGCTTTAGATTTTACCCCTGACATGTTCATATTGTTTGACCCCTGACATGTTTCATATTGTTAAATTTTCTCTAAGTGATTACTCTATCTGACTTTGCTGTCTTAATTGGAAACGAATAAGTGCTTTGACTTGAGTAGCAATATTGCTTCATTTTCATAGTTTCTTTTCTTTTTTCGTTTTTTGTTGAACTCAACGGACAATTCTTGTCTGACGAGTTTTTGTTCGATCTTTCTAAGTGTCTGGCCATCTTTTTAATATCCGGGTGGAATTGGTGTATAAATCTCACTCAAAGGTTTTACCATGGGTGCTTTCTGTACAACTTAGTGCCATCATCAGGTGCTGGAACTGGTGAGGAGGTTCGCATTGGTTTCTTTTAAAACTACAGTAGCAGGTAGAATTAGTTAGGAGGCGGGGATCACAATTTTATAAGAAATTCCTACGCTACTGTATGTTTAAAAAAACATGGAAACATCTCACTAGTTGGCATGCTGATGATTGGCACTAAGTTTGTGCAAAAAGCGCTCGTGTGTAAAATCTGTGATGGATTCATACCACATAATCCACCAGATATTAAAAAAATGCCAACAGTTAGAAAGGATTGAACAAAAACTCGTCTGACAAGAATTGTCCGTTGAGTTCAACGAAAAAGAAAAGAACAAAGAAAAATGCTGCCAAAATATAATTATTTCAACAAGATGGGAGACAATCTCCATACTAGATGGTAAAGCCTCTAAATTAGTAGACCATTATTTAAATGGGCCAGACAGAAAGGATTGAACAAAAACTCGCCCGACAAGAATGTCCGTTGAGTTCAACAAAATATCTGTTTAAAGCACATCAAATTAAAAAAAAAAAACTTTTGAACCTTTTTTCTTCTGTAGATAACCTGTATAAATCATCAGTCACTATTATGCCGTGATAGAGACCCGATGGAAGCTCTTCTGCAATTTTATGAAATAAAGCTTTCTTGTAACTCTATCTGTATATATTCCGTATGTGTTGTGTGGAGGGGTTGGATTTGGTTAGTGTGAGAGGAAGGTCATTGGTGACAAAAAATAATAATTATATTATTATGATATATATTACATACCACAGCACCCCACATATATATATTATAACCACACACAACACACACACCACTACCACAGTCAACACAATGGAAGACAGGAAGAGGTGGCGCGCAAAGAAGAAGGTATCCTTAATAAACATTACAGTGGGCAAACAGTGTTTTTGTCAATAGTTTCTAGTATTACTTAAAGTAAAGAAGAAGAAAAAATAGTACTTGTTTGCCCCCCATCGGCACGTCTAAGTGGGGAGACCGATACCATCTATAACTCAGCATATATGTACACATACACACACATATATATATTTATATATATAAGTATACTTCTCATAAGAAAACATTTTGTGTAACGTTTTTTTTTTTATTTAATGTAGTATAATTTGATGTATATGACAAATGTGTCTTCCTCATATTGAGGTTTAGGAATTCCCATATGCTTATAGGCCACATATATGAAGACGTTCGCTGGTTCGTCTTAGGAAATGGACACGCCAGCAGAATTCGGCATTGGCGCAGATACTTAGGGAATGGGTAAGGCGGGGCCTCATCGTGTTGATAAGGGTTAGCAAACAGTCTCGGCGCACAAACTGAAAAATCGAGTTCTAGTCCTCGATAGATCCCTCATACTTTTAAAACAATCTAAATA
>CM042165.1:52170431-52187273 GCA_023376005.1 Doryteuthis pealeii | reverse complement strand
ATATAATAAAGAGGTATTACCTCGAAAATTCAAGAAAGAATAAAAAAATTACAGGTCAACCACACAACACATTGTTACCGTATTATTATTTTTTATTTATTCCAAACTGCATTGTGATAAGCCGTCTAAATTCAACCTCCCTAACCAATATATATATATATATATAGTATATAATATATATATATATATAATATATACAAGCTTGCCTAGGGCGCCAAAGCATCTTGCCCCGTCCTTGGTAGCAGTGAATGTGGTAAGCTTTAATAACATGATAAAATAATTGATAATTATTAAAAAGAAAAATAGAAGGAAAAATGTTCTGTTATATTTTTACGACACCAAGTTCAATTATGATCAAGCACTTACAGATAAAAAGTTTTTCTAAGGAAATGGTAATATCTGGAGAAACAAAAAAACTACAGTATCGCTGGATGGCATTTTAAAAGCGAGATGGGGAAATATTATATTAAGCGTTGATTTGAGACTTTCTTAGAAAAAAAACATGACATCTTTAACCACGATTAGATCGTCAACAACTGACAGGAGAAACGAATGGCAACTTGCTGTGTGAATAAACGAAAAAGAGAAAAACAAACAGAGAACAACACGTCTAACAGGCTCTCTCTCTCTCCGCCATCTTGTTGAGGTCACGGTGTTTCGCCCTTGTAGTGGAAAGTTATTATTTTTGCTGAAACTCATATCGATGATTTTTTTTTTTCTTCTACACGCAGACAGACGGGTGTTTTTTTTTGTTTTTTTTTGTTTTTTTGTTCAAAGTCATATTGTTTGTTTATTCGCTGGTTTTAGATTCACTTTTCAACAGTTTGGGAGATCGAGTTTCAGGAATCTATCTCGTATAGACGTAAAACAAGGAGAGATGTTGAAAATATGATTATAGATAGGATATATAGATTGAGAGTTCATAATAAATATATTATACTATATATATATATATATTACACACACAAACACACACGAGACTTGTGTATGTATACATATTATATATATATATACACACACAAGTTACTTGTATATATATATATAATATATTATATATATAATATTACACAAGTACTTGGAATATTATATAATATATATATATATATATATATAGACACAAGTACTTGTAATGTATATATATATACACACACAAAGTACTTGTATATGTATAGTAATATATATATATAACACAGTAGTTTGTGTATAATATAGTAATATATATACACACACACGAGTCACTTGGTTACTTATTTATGGGCCAATTGTGTTGGTGATATAATATTATATATAATAGTGTCGATAAAATAATAGGAAACCGCAGTAGAAAGATACGTTGTCTAGTATATATCACAAGTACTCATATTATATATATATATATATACTATATATATATACACATGCACAAGTACTCATATAATATATATATATATACATACACAAGTACTCATAAATATATATTATATATATATATAAATATATATATATATATACAGTTACACAAGTACTCAATATTATATATATATATAATATAATATATATAATACAAGTACTCGTGTGTGTTGTATATATTATATATTCATACACAAGTACTCGTGTGTGTGTATATATAATATATAATATACACAACTACTCGTGTATATATATATATATTAAACATATTACAAGTACTTTGTGTTGTATATATATATACATATACAAAGTTACTTGTGTATATATATAATATATATATATATATAATATATATTCAAGTACTTGTGTTATATATATATATATATATATATTATATATATACAAGTACTTGTGTGTGTAATATTATATATATATTATATGTATACATACACAAGTACTCGTGTGTGTTTGTGTGTGTATATATATATATATATATATATATATATATATATTATATGAAACTACTCAATCTATATATCTATCTATAATCATATTTATCAACATCTCTCCTTGTTTTACGTCTATACGAGATAGATTCCTGAAACTCGATCTACCAAACTGTTGAAAGATGAAGTCTAAAACCAGAAGAAAACAAACAATATGACTTTGACAAAAAAACAAAAAAAAACACAAAAAAAAACAACCCAGTCTGTCTGCGTGTAGAAGAAAAAAAAAATCATCGAATGAGTCTCAGCCAGAAAATAATAAACTTTAGCCACTAACAAGGCGCGAAAAACCGTGACCTCACAAGATGGCGGAGAGAGAGAGAGCCTGTTAGACGTGTTGTTCTTCTGTTTGTTTTTCTCTTTTTCGTTTATTCACACAGAAAGTTGCCATTCGTTTCTCCTGTCATGTTGTTGACGATAATCGTGGTTAAGATGTCATGTTTTTTTGCTAAGAAAGTCTCAAAATCAACGCATTTAAATATATTTCCCCATTCGCTTTTAAATGCCATCAAGCGATACATGTAGTTTTTTTTTTCTCAGATATTACCATTTCCTTAGAAAAAAACTTTTTATCTTGTAAGTGCTTGACTCATAATTGACTTGGTGTCGTAAAATATAAACAGAACATTTTCTTTCTATTTTTCTTTTAGAATTAATCAATTATTTTATCTTGTTATTAGCTTAACACATTCACTGCTACCAAGGACGGTGCAAGATGATTGGCCCCTAGGCAAGCTTTATATATATATATATATATATATTATATATATATATATATATAATTTGGTTAGAGGTTGATTTTAGAAGGCTATCACAATGCAGTTTGGAATAAATAAAAAATAATAATACGGTAACAATGGTGTTGTGTGTTGACCTGTTATTTTTTATTCTTTCTTGAATTTTCGAGGTAATACCTCTTTATCAAAAAGAATTGAACTGAAGCAGTCCAGCTATGGCATTTCTTCCAAATGAATTTTTTTTTGAAATGATGTTATTTTTTAAAAACTGTATTCTCGTGTGAGCTTCAGTTCAATTCTTTTGATAAAGAGGTATTACTCGAAAATTCAAGAAAGAATTAAAAAATACACACAACACCATTGTTACCGTATTATTATTTTTTATTTATTCCAAACTGCATTGTGATAGCCTTCTAAATCAACCTCCTAACCAATACATACACAATGCTTCAAAAATTATGAAAACTCTCTATATATATATATATATATATATATATATATATATATATATATGAGAAGTAAATACACAAGCGATGTGTTTTGATATGGCTTTTTTTTTAGCCGACAATTTTTGGGAGAATATGTGCTTAATTGAAGTCGTACCTAATTTTGAAAGTTAATAAATAAATAATTAATTAATTAGGCGGGCATACCTATTCAAATGTAAGGCTAAACAAATCGAGAAAAATCAATCTCTGTATGTACATTTCGGCCTATTGGGCCTCATCAGCAGAGCTATAGATAGGAAGACCGTCTTGTGCGTGATTCGAACCCTGACTATATATATATATAGTCATCCGCAGACACCGTCTTTCGACGTTTCACGTCTCTTCAGTGTGGCTAAACTTACCAACTACTTCTAGCCGGGAATGAAACCCGACTGACTTTTCATCAGTCAGATTCCTCAACCCCTCGGCTATCTCCAGCTGCTAGTAAGAAGCGCAGTTTTAACTGATAAATACATCAGTATATATATGTTGCGATTACTAGACCTCATATTTGTAAATAACAGACGAGCCTTGCTTTACGTTAACGGTGAAAGTCAAAGTCCCTTCTAGAGAGCTCCACCGGGTTTGGAGCATATAAAGTCATAATCATATATAAGCATCAAACTTACTATATTCAAAATTGATCTGTGATGATTTTTTTTAAATCACTAAGCTATAGAAGTTCAAATATGTTTTAGTAAACCGAAGTTTGGCATAAAATTATTTTGGCGTGATTGAATTTACTCTCGCATAAGCAACTGCTCAAAAAAGTTTTGAAAACTTTTTAAAAATGTTAGTCTCTTATAACATTATTTTGAGTATTTCATGAGTCTCTTACAACATTATTTTGAATATTTATTTTTTATTGTACATCATTTTTTTTTAAATTGATTTTTTTTTTTAAATCGGCAATTTCTGTTTTCTCTATTGTGTCTGTTTAAAAAAAAAAGAAGGAGACCTGAAAAAATCGTTATGACATTATTGGAAGCTTAAAAACATTCACATTGTTGCCTTCTGACAAGACACAAAAGATTAAAAATATTTATCAACACGTTTTTTGTGATAACCCTACTCTTAATTTTGATGTCACTATTTCCTTCTCCCCACCCACGGTTTCTTTTTTCTTGTCTTTCGTTCTATTTCTTTTTGTTGTTATCTTTCTTTGCTAAATAAAATTTCTTTTATGTTTTTATTATATATAATATATTTTTTTCTGTCTATTTCGTATGTCATTTTATTCTTCTGTTTTTTGTTTATATTTTGTTTGTTTGTTTTTTCCTTTATTTCCCAAATGTATTATGTTTATATTTTGCTGTGCGTTTACACGTACCAAATAACAGTTGATAGAAACTTCATTTGAATTATACGGGTGTCGACTGAAAAGTTCATAAGCTGACCAGATACTCTCAAGGAACTGGTAAGGTTTATTTTTCAACATAAATCCACTTCTTCCCTCGGTGTTGCAGTACTTGGACCCTATTGCCAAAAAACATCAAGACCAGATCTGATGTGATATAAACTTTTCAGCCTATATATATATATATATATATATATATATATATATATGAAGATAGGAGGGTTGGAGTAAAATCCACAGTATAAGGTAAGGTAAAAGGAAAAGTGGACAAAAATAATGACTCAAACAATTAGAAGTAGGAGAGAAATATTTCGTTCTTCTTTACGCGAAGAACATCATCACTTTCTCTTCTATAAATACAAATGTACTATTTTTTTTTGAATAAAGTTAGACTGATGATGTTCTTCGCGTAAAAGAAGAACGAAATATTCATCTCCTACTTCTACTTGTTTGAGTCATTATTTTTTCCACTTTTCCTTCTACCTTGCCTCATATATATATATATATATATATATATATATATATATATATATATATATATATGTTGTCAACAGGTGTTCGAGTAAGACCTAGTAGGATGCGACACAATTGTATGTGTTTAACTGGTTTGAGTTCAGTTTTCTTTCTCTTCAGCCAGCTGCCTAACCAAAGTTAAAGCTTCGGTATACGCTACTATTTTACCCATAGATCGGAGTTTTGGTTTGTTTCTTTATTGAATGGCATATCAACCTTTGTGGTTATCTAATGCCAAAGCCATTTTTGTTTAGAACATTCTTGTACTATTTAACCAAGAGTTGGAGGATGAGGGGATTCATACCTTTCCCAAGAGTATTAGTCTGAAAATGAACATAATAGCAAGACTGGAGCTCGAACTCGCTTACTACAAAGTCGCAGCTCAGCACGTCAGCCACTAAGTCACTGTTAGATTTTTGTTTTGGAAATGAATAAAACTTTAATTAGTAAATATCGCATTTAACGGCATATAGGACGCACTTTTTTCCAAAATTTTGGCTCAAAGAATTGCCCTGCGTCTTATACATTGTAGATGAAGTTTGAGACCTCCAGTAGGCCTAGGCTAATCTTCTCTATGATGCTCACTAACCCAGCTTACGCTCAGTACTTTTACCTACCCTAAACTCCATGCATCCTTATTTTATTGCTATGTTTCTGCTTGTGTAATGCACAGCTAGACTGTTTTCAACAATATATGCTTAAATACACTAAAACCTTTTTTCCTGAATCTGACCCGCTGAAATGAGGTTGCGTCTTATATGCCATCAAATACGGTACTTAATATAATTAAAAATAAAGCTATGGATGAAAAAGTTTACGGCTTTGGAAAACTGTGTTCCAATTAAGGTACAGTGCTGGGTAAAAAGTTAATTCATAAGATGTTTTCTGTTCTAATAGTAGATGAGGAAATAGTCCAAAAATACAAATTATCAAGGCTCACCTCAAAAATTAAGAGAAAATAATTATTTTTCTCCTGTCTGTAGAATGAACATACTAATTCTAATTACCATCGAATTAGTAAGACAAGGCAACAAGCACCGTAATTCAATACGGATCTAACCTTGTTGCAGTCCTACTGCAGAATGCCATAGTATTTATGAAGCCTCATAAGATCATAGAAACCAAGCAGACAATCAGAAACTCTAGGAATGTAATCACCCAAATACATGAATGGACTATTCTTAAGTTACATAAGTACCAGCTGTTTTGCGCACTAGTTCAGTTGTGTTTAGCCAATTGCTGTTGTCCAAACCAACAGTATACGGACTGACTGGCAGTTGAGTTGTGTTTAGCCAGTTGCTGTTGTCCAAACCAACAGTATACTGACTGACTGAAACACTGTCCATTTTAACATGGGACTTTACCAATCCAGAAAAAAAAGGCATTGATTCCGGGTCATCTTACATCTGACCCACGACTTCAACCACCGAGCACTCATATCAGAACACCAGCATAAAATTCAGCTCTGTCGGCTGGAGCCTTAGAATACACCGACTGCACCTCTGTAGAGGGAAAGACCCCTCTAATGAGGCCACATGCTGGCCGTGGGTGGAACCCTGTGATGCTTAAGGATGGAACCCTGATGACTGAGCAGTTCATGACTTGCAGCACTCCACTTAGACCCTTAATTAGGTTAAACAGACGGTCGGAGAGGTCCCCTCCGATCAATCGGATGGTCAAGCCATAGCACATATATGATTGTCCTAACATTATTGCCCTATGACATGCCCCAACACTCTTTATATATACTAGAAAGCGGTGGCCGAGGATCTTTATGTTCTGTGCATGACGTTAAACTCTATCCGATGAAGCTCTGGAGCCTGGGGAATATGGAGTACCGCTTCATCATCATTACTCCCAGGCCCACTATGACCTGGAGCGGTAGTACCTGTTAGGGTCCCATCTATTGATTAGATAGAAAAGTGCTTAAAAAATTGAGAACCCATCACGAATGAATCAAACAAGACGTCTTCGGCATAAAAAACCAACAAGGTTTGACATGTCGTAAAATCCAACAAGCCAACCTAATTTAACTACAAAATTAACTTACCTATGTTATATACATTTAGACTAGTTCAGATATTACTACCTAGTAAATATCTCATCTACAGACGGTGATGCCTATATATGCATAAACATGGGTTTTAAAAAATCAAGTTTTTTAAAAAAATTGAGCACCATCAAGAAGGAATAAAACAAAAGTCTACGGTATAAAATAACCCAATAAGGTTGATATGCCATAAAATCCAACTACCCCCCCGCATAAGCAGATGTGTCAAAATGTCAATTTCTTAAGTGAAATTTAACAGGTTTGAATTCAGTCTTCCTTCTCCTAGACTGGTTGCCTAACCAAGGTTAAAGAGTCCAGTCTGCCCTACTATTTACCAATAACTTGAGGGAGAATGGGGATTGCTTGTACTTGTTGAGGCCTCATCTTTAAAAAATATGTTTAAAATAAAGAATTTTCAATATCCAACAAGAATGAATAAAACAAAACTGGTAATCTGAACATTAGCTACATAAATGAGAGTAACCTCCCCTTGTATGTTTCGCTTTGAGGAAGCCGTTTGTTTTGGTCGGCGATTTTCATTTCATCGTAAATCCATACTGAAAATACGAATTTGTTCGAATCAATACAACAGCATGTTTTAACACGAAAATATCATAAAATTGAGAATCCATCGCGAATGAATCAAACAAGACGTCTTCGGCATAAAATAACCCAACAAGTTTTGACATGCCGTAAAATCCAACCAGGCTGGCAAGCACCAAATTCTTAGAGGCGATAGAGACTCCTGAGGAGATATGTGGTGGTACATAGAGGGATCGCCAAATACCTAAACCGGATACATGTCAAACATGACGAAATAACTGATGTCATATGATATCCGACCCATCCACCCTGGGGGTCACATATATTGTTGAGTGGGTGGGAGAGGTAAGGGCCGGTGGGGGTGGTGACTGATAAGTTCGAAAGAACTGTCGGTCAAATGTTAGTACTCTCCAAAGCAGTCTAGTAAATATTCATGTGTGACAAAATCTTCAACACTGTCCGTCAATTGTAGGGCGTTGGCCGAGGGGGTAGTTTGGTGGGTCGGGGTAATGTAGGTAAGAAGGTCGTTGGTACAGGGAGGGTAAGGGAGTAGATGGTGGGTAGGGAAACCAAGGTAATCTGTCGGACATGTTATGTTACGGACCTACCTCATGCGTGTCACCCATATCTGTCATGACACCCCCCGCCCAACATTTATATTATGCTGGGCGCCTGCTGTGGATCGATGGCCAGTAAGTAAATTTTTCTTTCGCGGAATGGGTTCAAGGTTAAGTTGCCCTGTCGTTTGGGGCGTTAGAATACACCGACTGCACCTCTGCAGAGGGGTAAGACTCCCCCAGTGGGACCACCTGTTAGCCGTGGGTGGCGACCCGTGATGCTTAATGATAGAACCCAGGTGGTTGAGCAGTCCATGACTTGCAATACTCCACTTTGGTCATTACTTGGGCTAGACGGGTTTTCACGTCAAACCCTAGCACCTATATGATTACCCCAACCCTATTGCCTTTATATCAACCCCCAGCTCTTTTTATCATATGGGTGCTAGAAGGCGGTTGCTGAGGTTCTACATATCCTGGGAATGACGTTAAACTCTATATGGTGAGGTTCCAGTTTTGGAGGTTTGGGAATGTGGAGCACCCCTTCATCACCATTGCTCCCTGGTCTACTCTGTCCCGGAGTGGTAGTACCTGTTAGGGTTCAATGTATGGGTTAAATAGAAAAATGTATTTATAAAAAAAAATTGAGTATCCAGAAGAATGACTTTATTTCAAAACTTTATCGGCATTAAATGACCCACTGAGGTTGATATGCCGTAAAACAAAACAACAAACTTAATGTTAAGTATTACGTTTTGTGTCAAATTAGAAGATATTCTAACCAGTAAATTACAAAATGAAGGGCTTTTAAAAAAAATTATATTTGAGTCTGTCATCGTAGAACAATGGGACCAAGTAACCAATAAGCACCCCAAATCATCAACTTAATGAAAGGTTCATATTTTAACTCATCACCGGTAAGTTTCGCTTTCAAATATTTGAAAATAAACGAACAGACGATTTTTGCTATTATATTGTGTCTGACAAAAACAAATTTTACAAATTGTGTGATACTATTTCTGAACGACATCCTGTTGGAATTTTTTGGTTATAAGGCGTGTGGTAAATGGTCACTTCTACTTATAGACTCGCCGATAAGCACGTGACCACTATTGTCCAATCACTGGCAGTGCTCTGCTGCTGTTGTTGTTATTTATACTGGCCGATTCTGGTCTTAGCTCACTACTGCTTGGATCTTCTTGGACGACGGACCTAAAGGATTCACCTAAAGGATTCTATACCACAGGACTTATTGACTTACCAAAGGATACTATATCACGGGACTTATTCACTTACCAAAGGATTCTATAACTCGGGACTTACTTACTTACTTATTTACTTTGAGTTCTTTCCAACTGGCCAAGGATGGCGGCCAGATACTTAACACATCCTTTTATTTAAATACGCAAAAAGTAATGCCATTTTCTTTTTCATGTGAAGTTTTTATTTATTTATAAAACTAAGGCCTACATTGAGACCCTAACGAGGCTCAGAGCAAGAATCCAACGAGTAAGACCCAGCTTGCCAATCGACAATGTCCTCCTCCTTCTGCATGACAATGCTCGACCACACACAAGCATCAGGACAAAGGAGATAATCGCCTCATTCGAGTGGACAACTTTATCGCATCCTACATACTCACCAGATTTAGCGCCTTCAGACTATCATTTCTTTGGCCCCACGAAAGAGTGTTTGAGAAGCAAACACTCCAGTGGCGAAGAAGTGGCTCAAAGAACAGTCAACATAATTTTACGGGGTGGGGATATATGCTCTCGTTCGAAAGAGGAATATTGCTATTGAGAGAAACGGTTACTATGGAGGAGCATGAATATGATTCACAGACGACCGGCTTCATTTTGATGCAGGTTTTTTTTGTAGAAAGACAGTGTTTCTCTACGAAAACTGTATATTGTATCGGTCATCTGGTAGGTCTTATGCATGCCATCCAGAATCCGCACAGCTGATGTCGGTTTTTGTTGGTCACCCTATACTCGTGTGTCCACATGGAGGTGTCCTCAGTAGAATGTTGCTTGCTTTTCTGTGCATATATTGACAATGTGTTCTGTAGATAGGATATTACTACCTATGTATGCTTTCGGTCAAGTCACGTTGAAAGCACCAGTTCTTGCTAGATCACCGAAGTTAAGCAGCGATGAGCCTGTTCAATACTTTGATGGGTGACTATTTAAGCAACAGCAGGTACTGAAAGGAACCTGATATCCAAATGACTTTATTCAACATTAAATAATCCCAAAAGGTTTGATATAACATTAAAAAAAAACCCAACCAAAACAACGTAGTTGATGTGTTTATTTAGACTCCATATTCAGCTGTAAAGCATTTCTCATATGCTGGATCCCAACCCACATTGGAATGTAGGGGAAATAAAAGAGCTGACTCGGCAACCAAATTGGCTTTAGATTTGACCCCTGACATGGTTTCATATTGTTTGACCCCTGACAAGGTTTCATATTGTTTGACCCCTGACAATGTTTCATATTGTTTGACCCCTGACATGGTTTCATAATGTTATAAATTTTCTCTAAGTGATTACTCTATCTGACTTTGCCTGTCTTTAATGGAAACGACTTTGACTTGAGTAGCAATATTGCTTCATTTTCATAGTTGATCTGTCTATTTATTCTCCAGCACAGATAGGGTAATCTGATTTGTACGGTAAAGTGGGGAGCGGACGGTAGGTGTGGTGCTCCACCTCAGCAAAAACAATCTCATTGATCTAGCGCTAGCAAAAAGAGCATAGACTCTCTCGCAGTTTGGCTGATAAAGACAATAGGCCACTTCACCAATTCTACTTATTTAAAACTTTACTTTGCTTATACCCCATAAGCATTTCTCATATACTGGATCCCAACCCACATTGGAGTGTAGGGAAATGAAAGAGCTGACTCTGCAACCAATTTGGCTTTAGATTTGACCCCTGGCATGGTTTCATATTGTTTGACCATATTGTTGTAACTCTAATATCAGAGTTAGCAGAGAAATAATCGGAAGAAACACAAGTATTTAGGCTTATGGTCAAGTGATGTTGAAAGCACCGGTTTCACCAAAGTTAAGCAGCGATGAGCCTGTTCAATACTTAAATGGGTGATCAGTTAAGCAACAACAGGTGCTGTAAGCAACATGATATCAAAATGATTTCATTCAGCATTAAATGAATTGAAAAGGGTTGATATACCGTGAAACAAAACCGCAACCAACAGGCATGCGAACTGGTCTACTAATTTTAGAGGCTTTACCATCCAGTATGGAGATGTCTTCATCTTGTTTGAAATAATTATATTTTAGCAGCATTTTTTATTGCTTCTTTTTTTCTTTCGTTTTTTGTTGAACTCAACGGACAATTCTTGTCTGCCGAGTTTTTGTTCGATCTTTCTAACTGTCTGCGCATATTTTTAATATCCGGGTGGAATTTGTGTATAAATCCACCAAAGTTTTTACCCTGAGCACAACTTAGTGCCATCATCAGGTGTGGAACTGGTGAGATGTTTCCATTGTTTCTTTTAAAACAGACAGTAGCAGTAGGAATTAGTAGGAGGAGGGGATCACAAGTTTATAAGAAATTCCTACTGCTACTGTATGTTTAAAAAGAAACAATGGAAACATCTCACTAGTTCCATGCCTGATGATGGCACTAAGTTGTGCAAAAAGCGCTCGTGGTAAAATCTGTGATGGATTCATACCAATTCCACCCAGATATTTAAAAAAATGGCCAGACAGTTAGAAAGGATTGAACAAAAACTCGTCTGACAAGAATTGTCCGTTGAGTTCAACGAAAAAGAAAAGAAACAAGAAAAAATGCTGCCAAAATATAATTATTTCAAACAAGATGGAGACATCTCCATACTAGATGGTAAAGCCTCTAAAATTAGTAGACCATTATTAAATGGCCAGACAGAAAGGATTGAACAAAAACTCGCCCGACAAGAATTGTCCGTTGAGTTCAACAAAATATCTTGTTTAAAGCACATCAAATTAAAAAAAAACAACTTTTTGAACCTTTATTTCTTCTGTAGATAACCTGTATAATCATCAGTCACTAATTATGCCGTGATAGAGACTCCCGATGGGAAGCTCTTCTGCCAATTTATGAAATAAAGCTTCTTGTAACTCTACTTATATATTCGTATGTGTTTGTGGAGGGGTTGGATTGGATTAGTGAGAGGAAGGTCATGTGACAAAAAATAATATATTATATATATATATATATATATATACACACACACACACACACACATATTATATATATATATATATATATATATATATATACACACACACACACACATATATATATATATATACACACACACACACACACACACAATGGAAGACAGGAGAGAGGTGGCGCGCGAGATAGAAGGTATCTTAAATAAACATTACAGTGGCCAAACGTGTTTTTTCATAGTTTCTAGTATTACTTAAAGTAAAAGAAGAAGAAAAAATACTTGGTTGCCCCCATCGGCACGTCTAAGTGGGGAGACCGATACCTATCTATAACTCAGCATATATGTACACATACACACACACACATATATATATTTATATATATAAGTATACTTACTCATAAGAAACATTTTGTGTAAAGTTTTTTTTATTTATGTATATATTTGATGTATATACAAATGTGTCTTCTCATATGAGGTTTAGGAATTCATATGCTATATAGGCCACAAATATATGAAGACGCTCGCTGGTTATCGTCTTAGGAAATGGACACGCCAGCCAGAATTCACATTGTGCTAATAAACTTGGGGAATGGTAAGGCGTCCCATCGTGTTATAAGGGTTAGTAAACTAGTCTCGCACATACTGAAAAATCGAGTTCTATCCTCGATAGATGCCTCATACTTTTAAACATCTAAATAATATTTAAACTACAGAACCATGGGATATTTCGGTGTTGGAAACGTGAGCCTAATAAGCCATTTGCATTTTCCATTGAACCCCCATATGAGACTTTTTTGTTGAAGGACATAGGTTACAATGAAACTGTGAAATTAGAACACACGTATCTTTGAGAATCTGTTGTACGCCTCAAAGATATGTGGTTCAAAGTTAACTGACCTGAAAAAATGTAAATGTTTTGAAATAAAATAACTGCTGCATTATATCTTTTATTTTATAATATATCAACACTGAAAATTTCATTAAATTTGGTTAATTCCCTGATTTTTGTTGTTTTTCTTTTTCGGTGAGGGGACATACGATGGTGGAATTTAGGTCCGTTAAGTTCGATTTAACCGAAAATTGAGTTTAAAGATAAAAAATGAATACCCATCAAAAATGAATAAAACAAAAACGTATTCAGCATAAAATAACCCAACAAGGGTTGACATGCCGTACAATCTAACCAACCATACTTTTCCCAAGGATAATATGGTTTCAACCATTCCTGTCTGTGTGTCCCACAGATGGAACCCTAACAGGTACTACCACTCCGGGTAAGAGTGGATTTGGGAGTAATGGCAACGGAGTGGTACTCCTCTCTCCCCAGCGCTCAAAAACTGGTGCAATTTAATGCCATACCCAGAATACAATTTATGGTTGGGTGGAGTTACCATTCCACAGGGGAATATAGTCAGAGTATTCTAAATCCTGTTAACAGGACTGTTTCTTTCGTGGTATCTTAATTCTTTTTAAGACACTTTTAAAAAAATCGTTTTCTCTGACGATGACCTAAGGTCGAAACTAGTTGAGAATAATCAGAGAGGAATAGGTTCAAAGTTCCGTGTGGCTCACGATTACGACAAGAAGGTTCCCGAGTTCGAAAAAGTTCCCGAGTCCGACAAGAAGAAGGCCGGAGGGCACATCGGCCGAAACGTTTTACAGATAACAATGAAGATGAGGACAATAGTCCGAATAATCCGAATAATCCGAATAATACTAATCAGAGATAAATTAAAAACAAAAGTAATTACAAAGGAATATTACTCAAGTTTGTCTAATAATTTTTGTTCATCTCTCTCACTCGCGCGCGCACACACACAACACACACACACACACACACACACACACACACATATATATATATATATATATTAACATACACATATGAAATTAAATAGTTAAACAATTAATACTTCTCTCGTTTTTAAACATTGATATTTATATGGAATACCTCACACCTTTTCAACATCTCCTCGTGGGCCAATCACGTTTTGGCTTTTCGATTTTACGTGTTCCTATCACATTGATTTTCGCTTTCGCATGCCACAACCACGTGACGAACATTCAACTATAAACGCCAATCAACGAACGGTAACGAACCTTTTTTCTACACATTTTTCAAACTCAACGCATCCATCATCTTTTATCCACATAAATCCTTTTTTCTTAAATAATTTCATTGTCCTGAAGAAGGTTTCCTTTGTAAACCGAAATGTTCGAAAATCGACTAATAAATTACCATCCATTGTAACACCCTGTGTTTGTTCTACATTTTCTCACATACTGTCGGATTAATTTCACCATCTTACTTCCATACACATATGAATATATCTGCATATATACACACACACACACACATGTAAACATATAAATATGCATATATACATACATGTAAACATATAAGTATGCATATACACACACACATGTAAACATATAAGTATGCATATATACATACACACACATGTAAACATATAAGTATGCATATACACACACACATGTAAACATATAAATATGCATATATACACACACACACATGTAAACATATAAATATGCATATATACATACACACACACATGTAAACATATAAATATGCATATACATACACACACACACACACACATGTAAACATATAAATATGCATATACATATATATATATACACACACACATGTAAACATAAATATGCACACATGTAAACATATAAGTATGCATATACATATACACACACACACAAACATACAAATATGCATACACACACACACATGTAAACATATAAATTTGCATATATACATACACACACATGTAAACATATAAATATGCATATATACATACACACACACATGTAAACATATAAGTATGCATACATAAACACACACATGTAAACATATAAGTATGCATACACACACACACATGTAAACATATAAGTATGCATATATACACACATACACATGTAAACATATAAATATGCATATATACATACACACACACATGTAAACATATAAATATGCATATACATACACACACACACACACACACACACATGTAAACATATAAATATGCATACACACACACACATGTAAACATATTTATATATATGCATTATATATATATATATATATATATATATATATATATATATATATATATATATATATAATGTAAACATATATATATATATATTATATATATATATACACACATGTAAACACATATATATATATATATATATATATATATATATATACACACATGTAAACATATATATATATACATATAAACATATAAATATGCATATATACACACACACACATGTAAACATATAAATATGCATATATACACACTTACATATGCAGTTATATGGTAGTGGAGAATGGAATATGGAGAGGATGTTGATACATAGGAATAAAGGGGAAGGTGTAAGAGGTAGGTGGATGGGGTGGGGTTTGGTCAGTAAGGGGGGGGGGAGAAAGGCAACTTTTGGGGGTAAAATGTTTGTGTATGCGACAGTAGTTTTAGCCATTTCCGATTCTGATTTTATTTTCATGTGTGATAGTTTTTGCGATAGTCCAGATTTAAAAAAAAATCCAGGTCTTCCCATCCCCTCTATCTACCTCTTACATCTTCCCCTCTATTCCTATAAATCAAAATCCTCTCCATATTCCAACCTAAATATGCAGTCACACATATATATATATATATATATATATATATATAAAGATAATCTAATGAGTCAGACGAACCTACTATTAGTTTCGCATAAAGCTCTTCAGGGCTAAAATCTGACTCTTTTAGTCAGATTTTAGAGCTTTATGCGAAACTAATAGTAGGTTCGTCTGACTCATTAGATTATCTTTATTATTGGCTCTACTTAGGTATCGAGCACTTTTTACTTATTAGCTTTCTCCTAGCGGTTATATGAATATATATATATATATATATATATATATATATATATATATATATATATATATATATATATATATATATATAAATTGTTTTTTCTTTTGGCCAAATACTACCAATAGATTATTTTTTGTGGTACGAATATCTTGGTCCTTTCTTTTTTTCAAAAATTGTTTTCTTCCTGGTTGATGTTTGGTAGTATATTTTTACAATCAAACTTTCTGCTGGTTTTTTTCTCTCCGCAAGGATCTACCAACACGCTTGGTATATTAATTATATATATATATATATATATATATATATATATATATATATATATATATAATATTCATTCATTCTTATTCTTTGAAAGGAAATAAAGGTTTGTTCTCACGATTCACTCTACACGCCTTAAACTTGTTTCCGGTGTACAGTGTATATATATATATATATATATATATATATATATATATATATATATATATATATAGTGGGGAGAAAGGAAATGGATGGATTAAACAAGTTTAAACTGAGTGTTCTGCACCCGTAGTCAGGAACCTGGGGAAGGGGGTGGCTTTAATGGTGAAAACCGGGCGATGGTTTTTTGGGCTAACGTAAAGCCCCCTTAGACAAA
>CM042165.1:52142931-52165431 GCA_023376005.1 Doryteuthis pealeii | reverse complement strand
GCTAATTTGCATATTGATATTTAAAATTTTATTTTAATAAATATGTGCTTGGTATTATTGATTTCTAATTGTTTGGTTTTATCTTAAGAAATATAAACAAAAATCTCGTGGATAAATCTTAAAAGAAATTTATTTACAAGAAGAAATAACTGTAATATTATCCTTTACTTCCTATTTTAACTAAATAGTTAAATTAGGAAAATTTACCAATGAAACAGGGGAGTAATGGAAAATGATGGAATAGTTAGTTTCAAAGTTGTTCTATTTTTCGATTATACCCCCTCTGTTGCAGATCGTTTTATTTGCATTCTTAGTCAGTTTCATTAGCCTTTCTAATTTAATATGATATTTTATTATATCAAAACTTAAATACTTGCACCCGGAGGGTGCATATATTTGCTAGTATATATATATATATATATATATATATATATATATATATATATATATATATATATATATATATATATATGTATATATCGTTATCCTTAAATTTGTCACACTTTTTCGTTTTATTTTTACCCGAAAATAAGTTTTCTTAAAATATCATGGCATCGCTCCGTAATATTGCCCTGATGATGGTCTGATAGATATGATGGTGAGGCTCCAATTCCGGGGATCTGGGTAGATTACCCCTTCATTGCCATTTCTCCCATGTACACTGACTCGGAGTGGTAGTACCTGTTAGCGTCCCATCTATGTGTTAAATGTACCTGTTTAAAAATTCTTCGTAGTGAATAGGTCCGTATGTAACCCCCCCCAAAGTGAATAGGTTCGTGTGTGCACCCCCCAACTCTTAAACAACTATCCGCCCTGTCGGCTGTGGCGTTAGAATGCACCGACAGCACCTCTGCAGAGGGATAATGCTCCCCCAAATGGGACCACCTGTTGGCCGTGGGTGGCGACCCGTGATGCTTAAGGACGGAGTATTGGTGGATGCGCAGTCCTTGACCTGCAACACTCCACTTAGACCTTTAATTAAGCTAGACGGACGGTCGGAGAGGCCCCCTCCGATCAAGCCCTAGCAACTATATAATTGTCCAACCCATTGTCCTTATGGCAAGCCCCAACCCTTTTTATCATATGGGTGCTATATGGCGGTGGCTGAGGGTCTACATGTCCTGGGAATGACGTTAAACTGTATCTGATGGTGAGGTTCCAGTTCTGGAGGTTTGGGGAATGTGGAGCACCCCTTCACCATTTCTCCCTGGTTCACTCTGACCCGGAGTGGTAGTATCTCTTAGGGTCCCGTCTATGGGTTAAATAGAAAAATGTATTTATAAAAAAAATTGTGTATCGATTAAGAATGAATTTATTTCAAAACTTTATCGGCATTAAATGACCCAATGAGTTGATATGCCGTAAAAAAACTAAACCAAATAAACAACTATGCAAAATGTAAATATAAACGTAATAAAAAGTCATCCGGGTGGCCTAAAGTCCTTATCAGCCAAACAGCGAGGGAGTCTATCCCATTTCCACTAGCGCTAGACCAAGGATATTATTTTAGCGTCTGAGGTGGAGCACCACACATACCATCAGCTCCCATTTTACCGCACAGATCCCTGTGCTACTCATACGCTGAGTTGCCGATTGCCGGTTTCGAACCAGGAACCCTGTGATTCCTAGTCGAACGTTCTATCAACTGAGCTAAACCGGCCCTAACGCGAATTCCTAGCCTCTAGGCATGGCATAATCCTAGAAGGGTTGGCATGTCATTAAAGCCAATTAATTAAGCAATAAAGTAAACTGAATCAAACATGCTACCGATGTTTCCACCGCGTCTCTTCTGTCAGAAAAGTTGAGCAGATTTTTAAAGTTCGAGCCTACTACAGATATGTTATTGGTGAAAAATACCAGAGATTCGATATTAGTGAAAAATACGACCCAACATAAAATAAATTAATATAATAAAATAATATAGAAATAAATAAAAATAAATGTGGGGTGGGTTTTCTGAAATCTGGTGTTGCTGCACTCCCCCCCCCCCGCCTCCGGTCCGTCTGAACAGATTTAGACATTCGGAAGTTTGGGGGGTGGGTACTTACGGCCCAGTTTGAGATTACTTAGACCTGGTCGACGGCAACAATAATGTTTCATTATCACCGATATAAAAATAAATGTACTTAATGACTTCTTTGAGAGCGGGAAAAAGTGAATGAGACGGCGAAGTGGGTGGCTATAAATTTCGCCACAAGCGACGAGTTTTGACCATCTGCGAGAAGACAAGTTTGAATGTTGGACTGGACCAAGCAACCGGTAACAGTGGGCAACCCGTAGGGTCGCACCTGCACACGACAGCGAGAGAGACAGGGTGGGAAAAGGGGGGGGGAAATGGTTTGCGGTACGAAGGTGGGGTGTGTGGGTGGGTGGGTGGTGGGTCCTCGGTTAAGTATGTGCAAAAGTGAAAGAATACATGCACGTGAATGTCGGTAACATGTACAAAACATACGTACATAGGTAACGGATATAGACACATATATAGATGCGGGGAGGGTATGGGGGTTGAAGGTGATAACGAGAGAGATTTAGATGTATGTTAATATGGACTTCATGAATAGGGGCACCTGCTATGGTGCAGCGGGCTAGCATGATATTGGAGCAACCCACCGACACTGAGTTAATTTCAAACTTGCAGAGTTTTTATGAAAATAATCCGAAAGTGTTGAATGATCTATAAAATGTGTGTGTGTGTGTGTGTGTGTGTGTGTGTGTGTGTGTGTGTGTTATGAAGAGACTAAACGGAGAAGACAAAATATCGAGTGAGTCGTAACTTTGACTGTCGATAAAATAATTAACCGAATAAGTCAGGGGTTTTAATGAATATAAAAAGTGCTCAATATATTTGTAGAGCAGGTTTAGTAAAATGGTATGACTGTATAATTTTACTACATACATATATATATATATATATATATAATATATATATATATATATATATATAATCCAAAAGTCCAGAGAAGAAATCTTCCTTACGACACAAGAGTTTTATTTAAAAAAACCTGTTGCAGTTTGAGAGCTCAATGTGTGCTCTTAATGTTAGAGTCACAGAGCAAATATATATGTAAAGAAATAACAAAAGACTTAGAGATTTAGCGTTATAGTCTATTTCAGGGAGCTCCCTGAAATAGACTATAATGCTAAATCTTTAAGTCTTTTGTTATTTGCTGATTATATTTCTTTATATATATATATATATATATATATATATATATATATATATATAATATATATATATATATATATATATATATTTAGTGTCACAAAAGTGGCTTACGTATTAAAAAATAAAATTGTGGTAATGTTTTTAATTTCTTGTACAATGGAAATAAATCTATTTCAATTATGAAAAATTCTAAAGAAAAATTTTAAATTTATAACAATTCAAATTTTTATTCTATTAAAAAAATCCCTTTGTGACTTTAGGTTATACATACATATATATATATATATATATATATATATATATATATATATATATATATATATATAATGTATATATGTATATAATATATAAATAATCCAGAGGATGATCTATTTGAGACATCAAAATTTCACTGTACATTCACACTGTATGCTCATGTATGTACAAACTTGTACATTCATACAAGGATTTTTATAAATCTGTAAGAGAGCTCAATGTATAATAACTAATAGATTAATTATATACAGAGCAGTATTTAACTTTCAAAGAAAGAAAAACTTAACAAACCGACTATAATAAATTTATTTCGACCAGAGATTCAATATGAGTCTAGTTCATCAGATAGTATTTACAAAAGACTGAGAAAATATTCCCAATAAAAATTATCTGTTCTCATACGCCTGCATAAAAAAAACTTATTTGTGATAATAACAACAATTCACATACTAAGAAAAAAAGAAAAAAAAAGGACAGGAAATATTCAATAGATACAATGTAACAATTCCTTCCTTGTCTGACAGATTCGCCTAAAACATTTTTTTCCTTAATAACTGATTTCTAAAAAACCTCATACTATTTAATTCATATATAAATATAATTATATTCCAGGGCTGTCTAGGCATTTTAAAACATTGTTAGATTTATAATTTAAAAAAATTAACATTAATATTGAAATAAAATAAAATAAAAAGGAATCATTATTATAAATTATCAATCACTAAAATGTCCCAGAATATTATTATCATCATCATCAACTTATCATAATAATATATTAATATAATAATATAGGTATATAATAATATAGGTATAATTAATTATCATAATAATATAGGTATATAATAATATATATAATATAATATAGGTATATAATAATATAGGTATAATTAATTATCATAATAATATAGGTATATAATAATATAGGTATAATTAATTATCATAATAATATAGGTATATAATAATATAGTATAATTAATTATCATAATAATATAGTATATAATAATATAGGTATAATTAATTATATATAGGTATATAATAATATAGGTATAATTCATTATAATATAGGTATAATTCATTTTAAACATTATTATAAAATAGTAGTCGTCAAACAATTATTGATATTGTTATTGTTATAATTATCATTGTTATTATAATTTATATTATTTACCATTTTTATAATTGTTACTATTATCTTATTATAATGGAAATTGTGTGTTTTTCTGTCCGTAACCGAAACTATATTACTACTCAAGTCATAATTCTCTTAATTATTTACGTCAAATTCTCTATGATTTCATTCTTTTAAACCTTCAGTTATTAATAAAAATTGTTTTACATTATTAATACTGTTGACCATATCTACTTACTAATAACATGCAATTGTATTTATATATACAAAAAATAGCGGTTTACAGTTTGAATGAGAAGGCTAATTTGCATATTGATATTTAAAATTTTATTTTAATAAATATGTGCTTGGTATTATTGATTTCTAATTGTTTGGTTTTATCTTAAGAAATATAAACAAAAATCTCGTGGATAAATCTTAAAAGAAATTTATTTACAAGAAGAAATAACTGTAATATTATCCTTTACTTCCTATTTTAACTAAATAGTTAAATTAGGAAACTTTACCAATGAAAGAGGGGAGTAATGGAAAATGATGGAATAGTTAGTTTCAAAGTTGTTCTATTTTTCGATTATACCCCTCTGTTCCAAATCTTTTTATCTGCTTTCTTAGTCAGTTTCATTAGTCTTTCTAATTTAATATGATATTTTATTATATCAAAACTTAAATACTTGCACCCGGAGGGTGCATATATTTGCTAGTTATTATAATAACTTATTTACCGTCATTATTATAATAATATTGTTATTACTAGTATCTTTATACTAACACCACATTGTTAGTATAATTACATTGGCATTTCAGTATCGGAAGACTATAATGTAGTTTTTGTGCCCCTCAAGTTACAGCACCTCCTGTGACTGTAAAATCCAACGTTCGAAAAACATTCTCGACCTCAGATGTAGCATGTGAAGGCTGTCCCTGAAGATGTTGATGTGCCACTGCTTTGTTGCCGCTGCTTTCTTCTGAACTGTTTGACTTCATGGTGTTGCGCTAGGGTGGCTTCAGAAATGAACAGTCCGTAACGGAGAGCCTGCCGCAACCGTCTGCTGTAGAGTCAAACTCCAAATAATATAATTATCAATTATTATTATTATTATTATTATTATTATTATTATTATTATTATTATTGTACTACTATCCTTAACGTTCATATTTATTATTATTATTATTATTATTATTATTATTATTATTATTTTATTATTATTATTATTGTACTACTATTAAAACAAGACCGTTCAAAGTGTCGAAGATGAAATGCAAATTTTTAAATCTTGATTATCTGGTGTCATTTACCCGCCGAATTCTTATTTCTTTAGAATGTCGTCACCTCTGCTAAATAATGGGCCTTTCCATTTTTATTATAAAGAAGAGGAAGAAAAAGGACACGCTACTACAAAATATATAAAAGAAAGACAGTAGGGAAAAGATGGAGAGGGGATGAGCGCGTGGAAGCGATACCACTGATAGAACATAATGAAAAGAAAGAAGGAAGAAATTAAACAAGTAAGAACGTTAAATCAAGATTATTATACTTCTTCTATATTGAACAATGAGGAGTGGGGGATTTGAATAAATCCGACAAAGTGTGGATATAACAACACAGACAGCATAAATTCAATTGATATTTCGCCTCATTTTGAATGAAGCTTCTTCGTAGCTTTATTGAACATAAGTACTTGTACATTCGCTTTTATATGTTCAATAAAGCTCTGAAGAAGTTTCATTCAAAATGAGGCGAAATATCATTTGAATTTATACTACCTGTGTTGTTATATCCACACTTTCCTCTATTCTCAACCACATATTGAATTATATAGAAATAGCTCTTAAATGAACCTATCAAACGTAATAATTAATCATACTGTGGTATATCGACAGGCCCTGCTAGTTCTGCCTTATTTCTCACGACCCCCAAACACTGAACCCCCTACCCCAAGTTTCTTATGCACTTCTCGAAATGCTAATTAAACTTAAGTTCGATACCTTTCGCTGCATAACTAATATATAAAACTCACTCTAGCTTTTTTGTTGAGACACTTTCCCGCCCTCCGATGCCATAAACACCTTTTTAATTGTGCAATCATCGCCGATAGAGGAGAGGCGGTCATTTTGCCGCGCCGTAACAGATGGTGGGCCTCGTCATTGTTGAACAAAAGCAGAGTGCGCATGCGTGTCGCACTAGTTGACAGATTTGAGCGCGAAACGACGAACGTTCTATTGATACAAAATGGGCGGTGGGTTGAACGCTGTTTTCTCCGCAGGATTCTTTTATTTATATTTCTTCTTTTTTTTTTTTTTTAAACATTTTTTTTATTTATTGCTATTTATGTTATACTAAAATATTCAAGGTGTTTCTTGTCTGGATTTTCCTTGCCTTAAATTTCTTTTTGAAGCGTTCATTTTGATTTTATTTCTTTCTTTTTCTTTTTTTTTTTTTGCGATTACCCCCCCCCCCCAAAAAAAGAAACAGAATGTAATCCCTTTTTGTCCAGGGTTCGGCAGAATGATCTCTTGTATTGAAATTGCCTCCGCGCAGGCGCTGTTGGCAGTAAACAGGTGGGAGGTATTTCACTGAGCAGTAGCAATGTCATGCCAGTTGCCATCATGGCGTAGAATGGGGAACATCACGAGTTTGTGATTGAAATTTTTAAATGGTGATTATGTGGTTACATTTGATGGTCGGCTCGTTTCAAGTGTCCCTGTTAACACATTTTTGGCTTGTTTGTTTTATAGTATATCAACCCTTTTAAAGTCATTTAATGCCGAAACAAGTCATTTTGATAAGTTTCTATGTTTCAATTTCTTGATATCTTAAAATTGGTATAAATAATTTTTATTAACTTTACTAGCAAATATATGCACCCTCCGGGTGCAAGTATCTAAATTTTAATGTAATAAAATATTATGTTAACTTAGAAAGGGTAATGGAAATAAATAAGATGCCGATAAAAAGATTTGAAACAGAGGGGGAACAACTAAAACTTGCTTTTTCTTCCCTTCCGTCTTTCATTGCTAAATTTTCATAATTTAACTATTTAGTTAAATTAGGAAGTAAAGAATAGAATTACTGTTAATATTGTTAATGAATTTATTGGAGAGATTTTTGCTCATATTCATTAAGATAAAACCAAACAATTAGAAATCAATAATACTGAGCACATATTTATTAAAATCAAATTTTTAATACCAATATGCAAATTAGCCTTCCCCTTCACACTGCAAACCACTATATTTTGTATATATAAATACAATTGCATGTTAATAATATGTAGATATGGTCTACAGTGGCTTCGGCCTCTGGACCATTGATATAATTAACGGCGTCGATCCCAGGGGGCCATCCCCCCAGGCAACACCTGCCCCCTCGATTTAAAGGGGCAGGGCTGGGTTTATTGCCCAGTGCCTGAGGCGCCCCCTTGAGGGGGAATGCCGACGGGATCGACGCAATTTTTCACCTGCCACTCCATGAGTCTCGGCTTGTGGGTGGTCCCACATAAATAGGGCCTTGTGCCTGACCTGTACAAGTGGGGTACGTGGAAAATATCATATGTAGATATGGTCAACAGTATTAATAATGTAAAACAATTTTATTGATAATTGACGTTTGAATGAAAATAAAATCATGGAGAATGTGATGTAAATAACTAAGGGAATTGTGACTTGATTAGTAATATAGTTTCGGTTACAGACAGAAAAACACGCAATCTCCATTATAATAATTTTTATTTAAAAAATTTTTTTTTTTATGGCATATCAACACTTTTCAGGTCATTTAATGTCGAATCAAGTCATTTTGATAAAAAGTTAGTTTCAAAGACTAGTTGCCTAATCAAGATTAAAAAGACCAGGATGTCCAACCGTTCACCCATAGCTGGAGGAAGAATAGTTGGATGCATACCTTTCACAAGGTGACTCGTGTACATTTTCTACGACGATATGCATTGGACCACGGCCTCTTCTACGGCATAAAATAACCCAAGGGTTGACATGCCATAATATCCAATCAACGAATCTTCTTTATAGCCATATCGGCTGGGGCTTTAGAATACACCGACTGCACCTCTGCAGAGGAGTAAGACCCCCCCCTTCAATACCTGTTGGCCGTGGGTGGTGACCTGTGATGCTTAATGACTGAACCCTGGTGGCTGAGCAGTCCATGGAATGCAACACTCCACTCCACTCCACTCGTGCTAGACAGGCGGTATGAGAGGTCCCCTCCGATCAATCGGGTGGTCACGTCAAGCACTAGCTCCTATATGATTGTCCCAACCCTATTGCCCTTATGGCAAGCCCCAACCCTTTTTATCAAATATGCGCTAAAAGGCGGTGGTTGATGGTCTTAGTGTCCTGAGTATGATGTTAAACTCTGATGGTGAAGTTCCAATTCTGGAGCTCTAGGGAATGTGGAGTACCCCTTCATCACTTATTCCCAGGTCCACTGATCCGAAGTAGTACTGCATGTTAGGGTCCCATCTATGGGTTAAATATAAAAAAATGAGTTTTAAAAAATTAATTAAAAAAATATTGAGTGCCCATCAAGAAAGAATAAAACAAAAATGTCTTCAGCATAAAATAACCCAACAAAGGTTGACATGCCGTAATATCCAATCAACCTGCATTAACTATCATTAGACGATATTCTGTTTGATACTGTTGGAATATTTGGGATATATAAGGTGCGCTGAAGTCCACCACTTAAACTTATAGACTCGGTAATCCTTAACTTTTTTCTCGTAAATTCCTACCATAAAATAAACTGAACCTTCATTTTATGTCCGTGTTTTTGCAATAAATGTTTTATTTTTCTTGCACCCGTTATTTTACAATACTAAATATATTTTCTCTATTTGTTAAAGAATAAAGAAAATATATTTAGTATTGTAAAATAACGGGTGTAAAGAAAAATAAACAACTTATTGTAAAAAGACGGACATAAAATGAGGGTTCAGTTTATTTTATGGTAGGAATTTACGAGAAAAATGTTAAGGATTACCATAGACTCTGCGCCAATCAATACGCACGAATACGTGGTTAGTTAACTGCTTAATCGCCGATCTTGAAAGCCGTTCATTTGCAGGTATTCGGCACAGACGAGCGGATCAACCACTGCTTAACACAAAGATTCTTTCACTAGGGAACAACCAAGGATTTTTCACTAAGTAACACCGGGATTTTCCACTGTAAAGTGTTCTCACTTGAAGCCTAAAAATGGCCACAAAAAATCGTAACAGATACAATCCTAGTATTATTAGCGTTATTCGGACTATTGTCTCCATCTTCATTGTTATTTGTACAACGTTTCGCCGATATACCCTCCGGCCTTCTTCAGGTATTTCTTGTCGGACTCGGGAACCTGAGTGAAAGCAGTTAGAAAATAATTAATTAACACAACTCCTACCCCAGCTATGGTTAGCGGAATGAGAACAGGATACCCCCGTGGTATAAATAAAGGGTTAGGTTCAAAGTTCCGTGATGGCTCCCGAATACGACAAGAAAGTTCTCGAGTTCGAAAAGAAAGTCCCCGAGTCCGACAAGAAATACCTGAAGAAGGCTGGAGGGTATATCGGCCGAAACGTTATACAAATAACAATGAAGATGGGGACAATAGTCCGAATAACGCTAATAATACTAATCTTCAAGCCTCATCTCAAACATTCAAAGAAATAGATACAATCCTATTTTATATCCTTTCTCACTCGATACAACAACGTATCACACAGGTTATGATTTCATCACGGTTGTATATCAACCATCGTTAAACGTTGTTCTATTTTATGCATATTGAGTTAAGTCGGTCACATCTGGAGAGTCTTAGTCTCCTTTTATTATAACACGTTGATTAAAGATATAAGTCAACGGAGTGGCCTAAAGTCGGTATCAGCCAGTCAGCGAGGGAGTCTATCCCCTTTTCAATAGCGCTAGACCAAGGAGATTGTTTTTAGCATCTGAGGTGGAGCGCCACACCAGGGCTCAATATTGGGTCTGTCAGAGCAAAGGTTCATAAAGGAAACACCTTAGATCTTTCACATTTGTAGGCGACATTTTGTGTTGCTTATGTCTTTATCTAAGTGTGTGGGGGGTATTTAGGGCTGCGAATGACGACAAGCAGCACTCGACAGAATGTTTGACTTCTCTTCCTAATAGAAACCAACCTTTCCTTGAGAGTCAGCACCTCCCCTTCCAACTCGGAAAGGAATTATAAAAGAACACTGCTATTCGAGGGTTTGTCGAGTATATATATATATATATATATATATATATATATATATATATATATATATGCAATACCTGATTTTTCTTGTCTTTCATTCTTGTACGTTTCTTTTGTTTGATTGTCCAGTCTATCTGTCTGTCTGTCTGTCTCTCTTTCCTCTTCCTTTCCCTTTTTATTTTCTCTCTATTATTTCTCTCTCTCTCTCTATTTCTCTCTCTCTTTTTTTCTCTTTTTTCTCTCTCTCTCTTTCCTCTTCCTTTCCCTTTTTCTTTTCTCTTTTTTCCATCCTCTCTCTCCTCTCTATTTCTTTCTCTCTCTCTCTTCTTTCTCTCCTCTTTCTTTCTCTCTCCCTTTCTATCTCTCTCTCTCTCTCTCTCTCTCTCTTTCTCTCTTTCTTTTCTCTCTTTTCTCTCTCTTTCTTTCTCTTTCTTTCTTTCTCTTTTTCTCTCTCTCTCTTTCTCTCTCTTTTCTCTCTCTGTCTTTCTCTTTTCTCTTTCTTCTTTCTCTATTTTTCTTTCGTTGCGTTAGTATTTTTAAAAAAATATTATGTAACAATTGTATTCAAACAAACGGCATTTTCTTTCTACCTTTCTTTCTTCCCCCACCCCCATCCACTCATTCCACTTCTTTTTCGGCTTTCATTTTCCTTTTGATCTCATCCCGAAAACAATTAACTTTATTAGTCGAGTAACCAGACAAACGCCAATTCGTTACGGATTTCATTCGACAAAGAAATGTTCGATACTTGTTAAACTCTTTTGTTTTCTATTCATCTCTCGCTCTCCCTCCCTCTCTCGCTCTCTCTCGCTAAATTATTCAAATGAGAATATGCCCCAAAGCAAAGTACATCAAAAGAAAAACAAAATTCAAACTTACACCGTCAATCGCTACACATTCTTTTTGCAACTGTATTAGATTACTGCATTTACTTGCATTTACGGCAGGAATTGAAAGAAGTCTGAAAAAAATTGGTCAGTGTTGCTAACAAAGTTAACCAGTGCATCCCCCTCTCTCTCATACACACACACACACACACACACACACACATATATATATATATATATATATATATATATATATATATATAGACACACACACACACATATATATATATATAGGTGATTGCCACTTCTTCACTGAAGAAGGCCATTTCTACAAGTATTTTGGTTGTGAGCACTCAGGTGGTCCACGGATCCAACTTTGTTTATACGTACCCTATCACATGAGCCTCTTCCCCGGTTACCTCTCGTATGCGATTGTACGTGACTTGAGAATCCTAGCCCTTGACAGGCAGGCCCTGCCACACAGGTCACATATATGGTCAGTCTTAAGTGTAGGAAATGTCTCCATAACGTCCGTTATGTGCCGCTTTTGTAGAGACCGCTTCATGATGGAGTGCTCAGGCCGCCTTAACTCAAACCACTTAGAGCTACCATCGGCCTGCCCTTCCAAAAGAAGGTATACCCAGCTCCCACTTCTGTCAGGGGGTCCTCATTGCTGAAGCGGGCTTTCGCAAGGGCCTCGATGTCAACCCCATTTCGAGAGTTCCTTTGCCATGATACCAGTTCGTCGTTTCCCAGTCCCTCAGGATCGAGAACAGTCCGAACATTCCAGGTGGCTGTTGTTAGCCTAGGTTTTTTTTTGTAATATTTTCTTGTTTTCGTTCTATTAATGTTGAACAGCCGCCAAACCGCAGGTTGGTGGCCAGCTTGGTAGGGGAACAGGCATTTGTTTAGGCCACCTTTTCTAGACCCTTCCCAGTTTTCTGAGAGAACAGTGCTACCCAAGGGGCTGCTCAGTCACTCACAATCTCGCCAGTCTAGGAGAGGGAAAACTCTGAATTCAAAATTCCTTATGTCAGTCGTTGATTGGGTTATGTAGCATTGCTTGTGCATCAATTCTTTCCTATCACCTGTGCCCAAAAGTGCGGAATGGCTCAACACAAGCCTTCACCACTATAAACAAATCATTGTGTTGGTTGTTCACTGAATGAACACTCATGCGTAGAAAATCGACGAGAGAGTCCATTAATATATATATATATATATATATATATATATTATATAATATATATAACCAGTTTTTTAAGTTAGAAAAAAAACTTATATATATATATATATATATATATATATATATATGTATTTGACCTAATCTAAGCTACTTATGAAATTTAACATACAAATACATTTAAAATCCCCCATCTCTCTCTCTCCTCTCTCTCTCTCTCTCTCTCTCTCTCTCTCTCTCTCTCTCTCTCTCTCTCAGAGAAACTAATATATCTAATTAGGAGGTAACCGAGATACATAGGGGGGGGGGAGTGATAGGCAGAATGTAAAGTAAAGGACGAGTTTTTGACATAATTGAAAATTACGACTAATTAGAACCAATTAAAATGGATTTTTTCCAAATATAACTCAAAGTAAGGAATAATTTATAACTTTCATGTCATTAAACTAAACAGTAAAAAAAAAAAATATATAGGAGACAACATTGATTCGCTCAGCGTTAGTATTATATATACACATATATATATATATATATATATATATATATATATAAAAGACGAAAAAATTTATAGATGTTAAGATTTTAGTGGACACAGCTGTTTAATTTATATCGGAGTCTGTGATCAATGTATGAGTCTAGGTAATTTTATATATATATATATATATATATATATATATATATATATATATATATATATATATATAATCGCTCTCAGCCTATCGTTTCTCCCAGCTGTATTTTTTGTTTTTATTTCATTAAAGTTAGTAAATATCTATAAACTATCGCGTTATTGAAAGTTAATATTATAATATATAACGTTACTTTTAAACAATAAATATAATTTAAAAAGTAATTTCTATGCCGTTCATATGAATGCTGGAGGCACGTTGGCTAAGAGAATGGATTCGGTGGACCGAGTTCAAATCCAGGATGAGGCAGTCGGCATTTCATTTTGTACCGATTCCCTTTGGAAAGGTATGTGTTTATCATTATTCCCTTCAGCTATGGGTAAAATAGTAGGGGTCTTTAGTCCGGGTATGACTACCGGTCAAAGTGAAGGAAAGATTACAAATTCAAAACACGAAGAGATTTGTTTAAAGATTTTGTGGCATTAAATCAAACAATACATTGTTTGTTTTTTTCATATTAGAAGCGGCTACTCGGCGTCGCCAGGGTAGAGGGAGCAAACCCTGCTGTATTGATTTATTTACTTATGAGATTTACTAATGTTGGACATTTCTAAGAAGAATTTCAATGCTATTTCTATGTATATTTTAATGTTATGATTTATTCCCAAATAAATCAAATCTTCATAATTTTTGCACAAATATATATATATATATATATATATATATATATATATATATATATATATATATATATATTTGTTGTTTTATTTTCGTAGTTTCATCCAGACATACACACACACACACACACACACACACATACATAACTGCCCTTTATATATGCATAGATTTAAATCTTTCATGTGCACCGATACAACGTGCACGTCTAGCTAGAGTCAGGCGTTAAGTTTTATCACACACACACACACACACACACACACACACACACACACACACATATTATATATTATATATATTATATATATATATATATAATATGCGTGTGTACTAAAATGTATGTGAGAGCTAGGCGTGCACATAAATACAGTTTGCTCATATGTATATACCGATCGATCTCAGTTTCTACATATCGCTCTATAGACGCTCACACATGAATAAACGTATAAAATAATTCTCCTATCTTTCTCTCTCTCTCTCTCTCTCTCTCTCACACACACACACACACACACACACACACACATATATATATATATATATATAATATATATATTTATAAACACATGTTTAATTTAAAGGAAATATTTAAGATGTAGGGAGTACTTCGTGATTTATGTATATATATGTATATATATAAGGTATGTCAAAAAGTACAGATTTTAAAGCTGTATTTACCAAGATAGAAATGAAGAATGAATGGAACGTTAATTTTTCAGCATACAAGGGGTGTCAAAAAGTATCTTCAATTAAGTTATTTGTATAACGTATTTCACCTTTAACTTAATCAGATTGCTTTTAATTTTTAATTAATTGCTTTTTGAAATGATGACAAAAAAATGCAGTAATTAATGCGTATTGTGCAAATATAAATGAATAAATTGCACATTTAAACAATTAGGTTTTAAAATTTTAATTCTAATTCTTGTCAGAAATTCTAACCAAAATTACATAACACGTAGGTTCATCGGTTATTAGTGTTGCCCATCTCCTTTCCATGTAGAAATGGACGGATTTTATCTAGTTACTTATTACCAATACATATTTGCATTGGAGATGAGATTTCATTTCCAATTCTATAGACAGGCACATCCCCACTACTTAGAGAATTGACGCATCTATTCATTCCTATTCAATTTCTTATTTTCCTTCACACGCATATAATATATATATATATATATATATATAATATATATATATATATATAATATATAATATATTGTTTGGGTTTAGTATGAAGCATTGGGTGAAAAATATTAGAAACTCAGGTTTTGAAAGTTAAGTTTCGTTTTATTTCGTAATATTTCGGGGATGTTTATTTCCCTTCTTCAGAATGAATAGAAATATATATACATACTAAAAGTTACAAACATTATCCACAAACATTATATATATATATTTATACACTATAGATACGATCATTATCCAAATAATTGTAATATATATATATATATATATATTATATATATATATATATATATATATATATATATATATACATTGTAGATACAAACATTATCCAAATAATTGTATTTGTATATATATATATATATATATATACACACTATAGATACATTATCCAAATAATTGTATATATAATATATATATATATATATAATATATATATATATAGTACAAGCATTATCAAATAATTGTATGTATATATATATATATATATATATATATATATATATATACAACTATAGATACAAGCATTATCCAAATAATTGTATGTAAATATATATATATAATAAATATATTTATATTATATATATATATATATATATATACACTATAGATACAAGCATTATCCAAATAAGCATTATCCAAATTCTGTGTGTGTATGTGTATGGTTGGGTTGCTTGCTTATGTGTGTGTTTGTGTGTGTAAGTGTGTGTGTGCGCGTGCTTGTGTGTGTAAATGTAAGCGTATGTGTGTGTGCGTGGTGCTTATGTCTGTCTGTCTGATCATTTCTTTTTATTTTATTTTATTACACTTACACACACAAACACACACATAAGCAAGCACCCCAACCATACACATACACACACAGAATTTGGAAGACCCAAGGCAGAACGAATGTAGCAGCCGCTAAGACAACTTCAGTTCCAGTATTCTTCTGAGGATGGGAATCTCTTCCCGAAATATTGAGAAATAAATGACAGGTTAACAAAAAACATCATAGTTACCTTCTTTTTTCTTTACACTCGCATTGTGACAGCCTTCAAAACCAACCAACAAACCAATATATATATATATATATATATATATATATATATAATCTCCACACACCACACACACACATGTATAGACATTAACATCCATATCATGATTATTTATGATAAACTAATGTCTATACATATATGTATGCTACTGTATATATTTTTATTTGTATTTGCATATTTATATATATATATATATATATATATATATATATATATATATATATATATATATATGCATGCAGAGAGATTTAACTTTTTCCACTCAATCCTTAACGGGGTATATATATATATATATATATATATATATATTATATATATATATATATATATATATTAGTACCATCCCAATCGTAATTAAACAAAAACTAATGACTATACATATGTATGTTAATTTATCATTGTGTGTTTATATATATATATATATATATATATATATAATATATATATATATATATATATATAATGGAGGAATAGACTCATATTGATTAGTGATTTGTTTCATATAATTGTTAATCAGTAAAATATTTTTTGAATTAATGTGAAGTAATACATATTGGATTTAAATATATTCCATTATGCTGTGTGTCATCAGATTTACATAAAAGCTGTATGATATATAAATAATGAACACACAAGGGGTATCTATCAAGAGATTTGGTGTCAGTCTGTAACCGAATCTACGTTACTGCTTATGTCACAATACTCGGGTTTGATAAATAATTACTTGATGTAATTGATCTCTAATATCATGGTTTTATTTTCCAACGGATTAAAATCAATCCTATGAATTTATATAGAAACCAATTAAAATAATTAATCTTTTTATATGTGTTCTTATTTAATTTTGTTAGTCTTCCTAATTTAATATATTTCATTACATCTGGATGGCCCATATTCTTGCTAGTATATATTCATCTAACTGCTGTAAATCACAGCATTTCAAATTTGATAATGAAAAAATAAATCCCAATAAAATAAAAACTGGGTTTAATAAATAATTACTTATAGTTATTGATCTTTAATATCATGGTTTTATTTTCCAACGTATTAAAATCAATCATATGAATTTATATAGAAACCAATTAAAATATAGTTAAAATAAGTGTAATCTTTTTATGAGTTCTTGTTCAATTTCGTTAGTCTTTCTGATTTAATTTATTGCATTAAAACTCAAATAATTACCCCCGGGGTGTATATTCTTGCTTATATATATATATATATATATAATATATATATATATATATATATATATATAAGAATTTCTATCTTTTCGCTAAGTTCTTTTTTTCTATTTCCCTCCCTTTGAGTGTGTACGTGTGTTTGTGTTCATATTTAAAAGAAAATTTATTCTGCACGAAACTTCATATATCTTCCGTGTTTTTTTCACTTCACTTTTTTAAGATTATATATATATATATATATATATATATATATATATATATATATATATATAGTGTGTGTGTGGGGGGGGGGTTGTATACTTTTCAAGAAGTTTTTTTCACGAATCTTCGTGAATCATTATTTTAGGATTCTTTTTTTATGAATTTAGAATAATAAAAAAAAATCAAAAGTGTGTGCTCCAACGTTAATTCATTTTGAACTATAATCTTTACTATTTATGGTTATTTCCTATAAATCTATCATAAACAAAGGGGAACCACTCTTGACCGATAAATTATTTATTTTCCCATTAAACTAACCCTAACCCCGTCTTCTTTTTTTCCTAGTAGATCAATAAATAAATAAATAATTTATCAGTCATTTGTTTATATTAGAGTTATAGGAAATAACCCTATTTTAATATAAATACATTTATTCCAATCAAAATAAACCTTATAAAAACCTATATGGAAAGTGGGAACAGGAATTCATATTTATTGCCAAATTAATGTACGTAAAATTTTAAATATTCCTATTTTATTTAATTTAAAAAGAATAGGGTGAATTTTGTCTATTCTTTTAAGGTTTAGCAGCGTACAACGATTACTACAACTAATATATATATATATATATAATATATATATTATATATATATATATATATATATATATATATATATATATATATATATATATTATATTATAGAAAATAGAAAACAAAATGTTCCGAAAAAAGATGAATTTATTTTTATGGTGAAGTCGACGTTTAAACGTTACGGTTTATTTTAAATATTCGTCATGACAATACAAAAAAATTGGAAAAAAATATTTTTTCAACAATAATGGGTGTTTTTAAAATAATGTGAATTATGAAATATATTCAGAAAAAAATTTATTTTATTTCATATTCTACACACACCTACACATACACACGTGTATACGTATGTATATATGTATGTATATATATGTTGGAAGCATAAATAAAGGAAAGAAAATGTTGAATGGATAAAATTAATTTAATGAATTACCAATACGTGTTTCGGTCAGGAGTTCATGTATACACGTGTTGGTAATTCATTAAATTAATTTTATCCATTCAACATATTTATTTATTTATTCTTTCAACATATTGTCGGATTCATTACCATTTTTCAACTTGTATGCGTTGTTGTATATATATATATTATATATATATATATATATATATATATATATATATATATGGGTGTATATATGTATTCATTCCATTCAACAATGTTTATGCCACATTACAAGTTCATTTTTCGTCCTTTTTATTGTAGCATGTCAAATCTTTTAAAAACTTCTCTGAGAAAAACTTTTTCTCTTGAAAATGACTTAAAAACTATTCCTATTTGTCTCATTACTTTTGTTTATCTCTTTCTCTCTTAAATGATACAAACCAACCAATTTTTTTATAAGTTAATTATATTATTTCTTGTGGAACATAACCTATACAAAATAATATTAGGTATTATTTATAACCAAACTCTACAGCATTGAAACTCAGTCGGTAGAGCGTTCGCCTAGAAACCACAAGGTTCCTAGTTCGATTCCGGTCCTCGCTAATTCAGCGTATGAATAGCACAGGGATCTGTGCGGTAAATGACCTGATGGTAGGTGTGGTGCTCCACCTCAGATGCCAAAAACAATCTCCTTGGTCTAGCGCAAGTGAAAAGGGGATAGACTCCCTCGCTGATTGGCTGATACCGACATTAGACCGCCCCGACGACTTTTCTTATATGTAGTATATAAAATCTATATATTAATACTTAGGTTCCATAATTATGTGGATGCTTGTATCATAAGTAAGAGTGTGTATACGTATATGATTACATGGATAATCTTGCATCTTTAATGTGTGTGTGTGGGGTATATATATATATATATATATATATATATGTGTGTGTGTGTGTGTGTGTGTGTGTGTGTGTTTGTGTGTGTGTGGAGGGTAATAAATTAAGCATACTTAGAATTATCCTGATGATCCGTTAGGAAAAACCTAGGTAGATATTCTCTAGCTCATTGAGCTTACTTTATTATTATTTAATAGCTCTACTTTTTGTATTGAGCACTTTAGTATATCTAACTTAGGTAACTCGTACAGTATTTTTATAGTACCATCAGATTTCTTTCAGGAAGTTCATATGATTTGGTCTTTTCTGTTTTTTATATACTTTTTTTCTCGAGGCGAAAGTTTGTATTGTGTAATTACAAAATATAAAGCCGGGAGTTTTTTTAAATTTATTATTATGTCGGAGTTTATATATCTATTATTATACTAAAGCCGAGTTAATCAACTTTTACTTCCTAAAGGCTTTTTCTTACTGTTTAGTTTAATGACACGAAAATTATACTAAATTATTCCTTACTTTTAGGATTGAATTATGTTAGAAAAAGATTGTTTTAATTGGTTCTAATTAGTTGTAATTTGCAATTAAGTCACAAACCGACCAATCTCTTACTTTACTCTCTGTCTATCATTTCTTCCCTCTCTGTATCTGTTGACTAACTCCTTGTTATATAATGTTAGTTTCTCTGGAGAGAGAGAGAGAGAGAGAGAGAAGAGAGAGAGAGAGAGAGAAGAGAGAGAGAGAGAGAGAGAGAGAGAGAGAGAGAGCCGGGAGAATTTGAAACGTAATTCTATATTAAATTTTACAACCAGCACCCGTAGCTGAAATGAGGTCAAACATTTACTTTCTAGAAAGCTTACAAAATGATTTTAAGGTTTCGTTCGGCCGTATTTATTTAAAAAAATTCATTCGCTTTGCTAACTCCCCTTTCCCCAATCTCAATTATCTACTAGAGCTGAATGGGTGACCCAATGGGTCACGTTTCTTTCTCAGTCGGTAGAACGTTCGGCTAGAAACCACAAGGTTCCTAGATACCGGTCCTCGCCAACTCAGCGTATGAGTAGCACAGGGATCTGTGCGGTAAAGTAAGGAGCTGATGGTAGGTGTGGCGCTCCACCTCAGATGGTAAAAACAATCTGCTTGGTCTAGCGCTATTGAAAAGGGGATGGACTCTCTCGCTGACTGGCTGATACCGACTTTAGGCCGCCCTGTCGACTTTACTTACTTATATATATATATATATATATATATATATATATAATATATATATATATATATGCGTGCATATATTAATTTAATACTGTCAATTAGCTTGATAATTTCCTCGATGTTTTATGCCTTAAATAAATGCTGAAATAATTTGAATGAATGTTAAAACTAAACTCGCCAATCGTTGTTCGGGTTCAAAATGACTAAAAGAAGACAGACGTTATTTTAATTTATACAAGTAGGAGTAATTTATGTGGTTGAGAGTAGAGGAAAATGTGAATATAACAACACAAACGACTATATTCAATTGATATTTCGCCTCATTATTGGTTGAAGCTTCCTCGGAATTTATTGATTCAAGTGCTTTTACATTCTGCTTTTATAGTGAAAAGGTAAATGGGTGGGGGAGGTAGAGAAACTGGGATGGGTTATTGATGTGTAGTCTAGGGTAATTTATGTGTAAATAATTTGATACAGGAGAAAATTATCATCTTGCAAATCTCTTTAAAATGAGACCGTCCAAATCGTCCGAGATGAAATGCAAAAATGTAAATCCTGATTATCTGCTGTTGCTCATCCACCGAATTCTTATTTTTTTATGAATCTCGTCACCTCAGCTTAATAATGGACCATTTCGTTTTTATTATAAATAAAAGGAAGAAAAAGACATGTAACAGAAACAATATAAGGAAAGAATAGGGGAAGGATAGAGAGGTGGTGTGCGCACGGAAGCGATAACTCTAATCTTTAAATCGAAACATAATGAAAATATAAAAAGTGAGAAGATTAAACCAAATATTATACTTTTACAGATTGGACTATTTAGAAATAGAAAAGGAAGAAAATAAATAAAATCAAGATTATTATACTTTTTACATATTGAAGTATTTTGAAAATAGCTCTTAAATAAACAATATCAAACATAATAATTATTATACCGTGATATATCCAGGTTCCACTAGTGGGGAATATAATACTCCTTTTCAACTCTGAATCTGTTCTGTAAGTAACCTCAGTCCTGTGTTACATCAATGATTGATTTGGCATTAAATAACCTGAAACAGGTTGACACACCGTTACTTACAGATCAAGATTCAGAGTGAAAGGAAGTATTATATTCCCCACTATGTGGAACCTGTGGATATACAAACGGTATAATAATTATTATGTTTGATATGTTTTATTTAAGAGCTAATTTCAAATATTTCAATATGTAAAAGTATAATAATCTTGATTTATTTATTTTCTTCCCTTTTCTATTTGCTAAATAGTCCAATCTGTAAAAAAGTATAATATTGGTTTTAATCTTCTCAGCTTTTTTATATTTTCATTATGTTCGATTTAAAGATTAGAGTATTCGCTTCCGTGCGCACACACCTCTCTATCCTTCCCCTATTCTTTTCCTTATATTGTTTCTGTTACATGTCTTTTTCTTCCTTTTATTTTATAATAAAAACGAATGGTCGCATTAATTAAGGCTGGAGGTGACGAGATTCAATAAAATAAGAATTCGGTGGATGAGCAACAGCAGATAATCAGGAATTACATTTTTGGCATTTCATCTCGGACGATTTGGACGGTCTCATTTTAAAGAGATTTGCAAAGATGATAATTTTCTCCTGTATCAAATTAATTTACACATAAATTACCCTAGACTAACACATCAATAACCCATCCCAGTTTCTCTACCTCCCACCCATTTACCGTTTTTTTTTTTTTTTTTTTTTTTTTTTTTTTTTTA
>CM042165.1:52120453-52140453 GCA_023376005.1 Doryteuthis pealeii | reverse complement strand
AAAAACTTATATGGAAAGGGAACAGGAATTCATATTTATTGCCAAATTAATGTACGTAAAATTTTAAATATTCCTATTTTATTTAATTTAAAAAGAATCGGGGTGAATTTTGTCTATTCTTTTAAGGTTTAGCAGCGTACAACGATTACTACAACTAGTATATATATATATATATATATATATATATATATATATATATTATAGAAAATAGAAAAACAAAGTGTTCCGAAAAAAGATGAATTTATTTTTATGGTAAAGTCGACGTTTAAACATTACGGTTTATTTTAAATATTCGTCAGGACAATACAAAAAAATTGGAAAAAATTATTTTTTCAACAATAATGGATGTTTTTAAAATAATGTGAATTATGAAATATATTCAGAAAATTTTTATTTTATTTCATATTCTACACACACCTACACATACACACGTGTATACATATGTATATATGTATGTATATATATGTTGGAAGGATAAATAAAGGAAAGAAAATGTTGAATGGATAAAATTAATTTAATGAATTACCAATACGTGTTTCGGTCAGGAGTTCATGTATACACGTGTTGGTAATTCATTAAATTAATTTCATACATTCAACATATTTATTTATTTATTCTTTCACCATATTGTCGGATTCATTACCATTTTTCAACTTGTATGCGTGTGTTTATATATATATATATATATATATATATATATGTGCGTCTGTATATGTATTCATTCCATTCAACAAATGTTTATGCCACATTACAAGTTCATTTTTCGTCCCTTTTATTGTAGCATATCAAATCTTTTAAAAACTTCTTTGAGAAAAACTTTTCTCTTGAAAATGACTTAAAAACTATTCCTATTTGTCTCATTACTTTTGTTTATCTCTTTCTCTCTTAAATGATACAAACCAACCAATTTTTTTATAAGTTAATTATATTATTTCTTGTGGAACATAACCTATACAAAATGATATTAGGTATTATTTATAACCAAACTCTACAGCATTGAAACTCAGTCGGTAGAGCGTTCGCCTAGAAACCACAAGGTTCCTAGTTCGATTCCGGTCCTCGCTAATTCAGCGTATGAGTAGCACAGGGATCTGTGCGGTAAATGACCTGATGGTAGGTGTGGTGCTCCACCTCAAATGCCAAAAACAATCTCCTTGGTCTAGCGCAAGTGAAAAGGGGATAGACTTCCTCGCTGATTGGCTGATACTGACTTTAGGCCGCCACGACGACTTTTCTTATATGTAGTATATAAAATCTATATATTAATACTTATGTTCCATTATGTGGATGCTTGTATCATAAGTAAGAGTGTGTATACGTATATGATTACATGGATAATCTTGCATCTTTAATGTGTGTGTGTGTGTGTGTATATATATATATATATATATATATATATATATATATATATATATGTGTGTGTGTGTGTGTGTGTGTGTGTGTGTGTGTGTGGAGGGTAATAAATTAAGTCTACTTAGAATTATCCAGATGATCCGTTAGGAAAAACCTAGGTAGATATTCTCTAGCTCATTAAGCTTACTTTATTATTATTTAATAGCTCTACTTTTTGTATTGAGCACTTTAGTATATCTAACTTAGGTAACTCGTACAGTATTTTTTTTCTTTTGGCCATTTTTTATAGTACCATTTGATTTTTTTTCAGGAGGTGCATATGATTTGGTCTTTTCTTTTTTTATATTTTTATTCTTCAGGCAAAAGTTTGTATTGTGTAATTACAAACTATAAAGCCGGGATTTTTTTATTATTATGTCGGAGTTTATATATCTATTATTATACTAAAGCTGAGTTAATCAACTTTTACTTCCTAAACGCTTTTTTTTACTGTTTAGTTTAATGACACGAAAATTATACAAAATTATTCCTTACTTTTAGGATTGAATTATGTTAGAAAAAGATTGTTTTAATTGGTTCTAATTAGTCGTAATTTGCAATTAAGTCAAAAACCGACCAATCTCTTACTTTACTCTCTGTCTATCATTTTTTCCCTCTCTGTATCTGTTGACTAACCCCTCGTTATATAATGTTAGTTTCTCTGGAGAGTAGAGAGAGAGAGAGAGAGAGAGAGAGAGAGAGAGAGAGAGAGAGAGAGAGAGAGAGAGAGAGAGAGAGAGAGAGCCGGGAGAATTTGAAACGTAATTCTATATTAAATTTTACAACCAGCAACCCGTAGCTGAAATGAGGTCAAACATTTACTTTCTTAGAAAGCTTACAAAATGATTTTAAGGTTTCGTTCGGCCGTATTTATTAAAAAAAAAATTCATTCGCTTTGCTAACTCCCCTTTCCCCAATCTCAATTATCTACCAGAGCTGAATGGGTGACCCAATGTTTCACGTTTTTTCTCAGTCGGTAGAGCGTTCGGCTAGAAACCACAAGGTTCCTAGTTCGATACCGGTCCTCGCCAACTCAGCGTATGAGTAGCACAGGGATCTGTGCAGTAAAGTAAGGAGCTGATGGTAGGTGTGGCGCTCCACCTCAGGTGCTAAAACAATCTCCTTGGTCTAGCGCTATTGAAAAGGGGATGGACTCTCTCGCTGACTGGCTGATACCGACTTTAGGCCGCCCTGTCGACTTTACTTACTTATATATATATATATATATATATATATATATATGCGTGCATATATTAATTTAATACTATCAATTAGCTTGATAATTTCCTCGATGTTTTATGCCTTAAATAAATGCTGAAATAATTTGAATGAATGTTTTAACTAAACTCGCCAATTGTTCAGGTTCAAAATGACTAAACGAAGGCAGACGTTATTTTAATTTAAATTTATACAAGTAGGAGTAATTTATGTGGTTGAGAGTAGAGGAAAATGTGGATATAACAACACAAACGACTATATTCAATTGATATTTCGCCTCATTATTGGTTGAAGCTTCCCCAGAATTTATTGATTTAAGTACTTTTGCATTCTGCTTTTATAGTGAAAAGGTAAATGAGTGGGGTAGGTAAAGAAACTGGGATGGGTTATTGGTGTGTAGTCTAGGGTAATTTATGTGTAAATAATTTGGTACAGGAGAAAATTATCATCTTGCAACACCTTCTGGTTTAAAATGAGACCGTCCAAATCGTCCGAGATGAAATGCAAAAATGTAAATCCTGATTATCTGCTGTTGCTTATCCACCGAATTCTTATTTTTTTATGAATCTCGTCACCTCAGCTTAATAATGGACCATTTTGTTTTTATAATAAATAAAAGGAAGAAAAAGACATGTAACAGAAACAATATAAGGAAAGAGATGGGGAAGGATAGAGAGGTGGTGTGCGCACGGAAGCGATAACTCTAATCTTTAAATCGAACATAATGAAAATATAAAAAGTGAGAAGATTAAACCAATATTATACTTTTTACAGATTAGACTATTTAGAAATAGAAAGGAAGAAAATAAATAAATCAAGATTATTATACTTTTTACATATTGAAGTATTTTGAAATAGCTCTTAAATAAACATATCAAACATAATAATTATTATACCGTGATATATCCACAGGTTCCACTAGTGGGGAATATAATACTCCTCTTCACTCTGAATCTGTTCTGTAAGTAACCTCAGTCCTGTGTTAATCAAAATGACTTGATTTGGCATTAAATAACCTGAAACAGGTTGACACACCGTTAAAAAAAGAATCAACTAGCCAACAGTCATCCTGAATCTGATATCCAGATACAACGTTCTCCTATAAAAGGGATGGAGCACTCTATGGTGGCCTTTACATACATATAGATGTGTGTATTAAAACAGTTAAAATCCCCATCGCATTCTGTGGGTGATGATAGCCGAGTGGTTAATCTGTCCGACTAATGCTGAATCAATCAGTTCTATCCCGGCTGTAGGTAGCTCAAAAATGTCTAGCCACACTGAAGAGATTTGATAAGTCGAAACACGTGTCTGTGGGTGACATATATATATATATATATATATATATATATATATATATATATATATCAAAGGGAAATAATTCTCCCAAGCCCTTGCTGGTTGAACTCTCTAGGTTAATTTGACTATTGACCGCGAATTAAGCTTAAATGGCAAAGCTCTCCAATAAAACGGTTGTGAGCTCTTTAGCAGCAGCAACATACCTATGTATATATTTATCAGTTAAATTCTGATGACTCAGTTGTTAAGAACCCAGAATAATGAAAAATCGGTCAAGTTTCTATCCCGGTCGAAGATAGCCTGCTAAGTCTAACCCCACTGAAGAGACGTGTACACACCAGTGTAGGCCAACTAGCAAAAGATTATATCAATTATCTCTGTACGGATACAGGATGCCGTGCAGGAGACCTATCAAGAGCGATATTGTTGCCCATTCAGCAAAATAATTACATATAGCTGTGTACGGACGCTAGATGCTGTGTTGAGGAATTCATAGAAACGGGTGACGAGAGAGAGAGAGAGAGAGAGAGAGAGAGAGAGAGAGAGAGAGAGAGAGAGATTAAAGGGAATCCACGCTGATATATATATATTTACCAACCCCTCCGCACGAGCAGGATGTGACACAAGGTCAATTTCTTAAGCGGAGTTTAACAGGTTTGAATTCAGAGTTTTCCTTCTCCTAGACCGGTTGCCTAACCAAGGTTAAAGAGCCCAGTCTATCCTACTATTTACCCATAGCTGGAGGGAGAGTAGAATTCATACCTTTCCAAGGGTATTAGCGCTAAGTGAAATGCAGTTATCACGTCCAGGATTTGAACTCGGGGCGACGAGTCCATTTCCTATGACTTTCATCCACGCTGATATAGAATGCTGTAATGAAATACTAATTATCATATATTAAAAAAGATAAAATTTTACCAATGTTTGTAGAGCTTTGTTGTTTATAAAACGAATACGAAGTTTGGAGCCAATAGGCCCCTAAAAATTCCCAAATAAACTGGTAGCCGCAACTAGTTCAGAACAAGTCGAATTCATAAGTAAACATGACTAGTTATCCAACCCACCCCAACACCCGACCGCTAAGAATTATGGGAGGACAAAAGAAGTAAAAGGAAAGAGAAACATTATTACCAATGAGAAATCTCCCCCCCCTCCTCCGCCCTGATGTCGGAACTTTTGTGTCGTCTGTCTTGAAGGCTGATGTGTGTGTGTGTGTGTGTGTGTGTGTCGCATTGTTACTAACCTTTTGGTTGGGCCGGCGCTGATCAGCAGACACCACCCTTGTTGGGTCGGATGACATTTAAAGGACACGGGGACCCGATGTGCAAACTAAATGCGCAGGGAGCGCGGGGGCGGGGGAACTGGCGCCGACCATTCACAATTGGAGTCGGCGGTGGTCGCGTCGGCAGAAATTGGAGGCCATGGAGGAGATTTAAGAACCTGCGTGTTTGTGCGCATGCTCAAACTGAAATGCGCGGGAAATTTATTCACATATACATACTCTCTCTGTGTCTCTCTCTCACACAGATACATATTGTCTCTTACACACAACATTGCCCGCTTTCTCATACACACACACTCACCCTCTCTCTCTCTTTCTTTCTCTCACTCTCTCTCTCACACACACTGCTCTCTCTCTCTCTCACACACACACCAGTGCTCTCTCTCTCTCTCACACACACACCAGTGCTCTCTCTCTCTCTCACACACACCAATGCTCTCTCTCTCACACACACCAGTGCTCTCTCTCTCACACACACCAGTGCTCTCTCTCTCTCTCTCACACACACCAGTGCTCTCTCTCTCACACACACCAGTGCTCTCTCTCTCTCTCTCTCTCACACACACCACAGTGCTCTCTCTCTCACACACACAGTGCTCTCTCTCTCTCACACACACACACACCAGTGCTCTCTCTCTCACACACACACACACCAGTGCTCTCTCTCTCTCTCTCTCACACACACACCAGTGTCTCTCTCTCTCACACACACCATTGCTCTCTCTCTCTCTCTCTCACACACACCAGTGCTCTTTTCTCTCACTCACACACCAGTGCTCTCTCTCTCTCTCACACACAACAGTGCTCTATCTCTCTTACACACCAGTGCTCTCTCCTCACACACACACCATTGCTCTCTCTCTCTCTCACACACACACCATTGCTCTCTCTCTCTCTCTCTCTCTCACACACACCAGTGCTCTCTCTCACACACACACCAGTGCTCTCTCTCTCTCTCACACACACCAGTGCTCTCTCTCACACACACACCAGTGCTCTCTCTCACTCACACACCAGTGCTCTCTCTCACACACACACCCGGTGCTCTCTCTCTCTCTCACACACACACCATTGCTCTCTCTCTCTCTCACACACACCATTGCTCTCTCTCTCTCACCACCTCTCTCTCTCTCTTACACCAGTGTTCTCTCTAAATCTCACCAGTGCTCTCTCTCTCTGTATTTCTTTCTTGCTCACACCATTGTCCCCCCCCTCTCTCTCTTACACACATCATACCCTCCTTTTGCACACATCATTACCCACTCTCTCTCTCTTGCACACATCATTACCCCCCTCTCTCTCTTGCACACATCATTACCCCCCTCTCTCTTGCACACATCATTACCCCCTCTCTCTCTCTTGCACACATAATTACCCTCTCTCTCTCTCTTGCACACATCATTACCCCCTCTCTCCTTCACACCATTCTCTCTCTCTTGCACACATCATTACCCCCTCTCTCTTTGCACACATCATTACCCACTATCTCTCTCTCTCTCTCTCTTGCACACATCATTACCTCTCTCTCTCTCTCTCTTGCACACATCATTACCCCCTCTCTCTCTCTTGCACACATCATTACCCCTCTCTCTCTCTCTCTCTTGCACACATCATTACCCACTCTCTCTCTATCTATCTCTTGCACACATCATTACCCACTCTCTCTCTCTCTCTCTATCTCTTGCACACATCATTACCCTCTCTCTCTCTCTCTCTGCACACATCATTACTCTCTCTCTCTTGCACACATCATTACTCTCTCTCTCTCTTGCACACATCATTACCTCTCTCTCTCTTGCACACATCATTCTCTCTCTCTCTCTCTCTCTCTCTTGCACACATCATTACCCCCTCTCTCTCTCTTGCACACATCATTACCTCTCTCTCTCTTGCACACATCATTACCCCCTCTTCTCTCTCTCTTGCACATATCATTACCCCTCTCTCTCTCTTGCACACATCATTACGCCCTCTCTCTCTCTCTCTCTCTATTGCACACATCATTACCCCCTCTCTCTCTTGCACATCATTACCCCCTCTCTCTCTTGCACACATCATTACCCCCTCTCTCTCTTGCACACATCTTTGCTATCTCTCTCTCTCTCTTTCCCTCTCTCCCTCTCTCTCTATCTTACACACATTACTCTCTCTCTCACGCACGCCATTGCTCTCTTTCTCTCTCATATACAAATAAGATATCTCTCTTACACACACTCTCACATTCACGTACGACGCCCCTCTCTCACCCTCACCCCACCTCTCTCTCACCCCTTTTCACTTCCCCCCCACACTCACTCTCACATTCTCTCCCTCTCTCTCTCTATCGCGCACACATATACGCACGCACATCTACTGTTAAACTATCGTTGTCAATCGATCAACATCGCATGTTTTACATATCTATCCATATCTACCTCTGTTCATACTTGTTCGTATCTGTGTGATGGAACATTTGCATGAGTTTCGGAAGAAAATGCAAAATGTAAGCATTTTACAATAAACATTTGTACCTCGTGGTTATCATAGCACTATTATGGAATGGACTGAGTTGTTATTTGATATCGACCCATGTTCTTTTTTTTCTCGTTAATAAAAGTCGTTCGAAATTGTTAATTAAACGACAATAAAAGAATACCACAGCTTTTAACAATCCGTTTCTTGCCATTCTTCCTTACGTTCCATGATCATAGACCGGAAGGGGGCGTATTTTTCATGTTCTGTAGAGAATTATTACAACTAGCACGACCTGTGGATATACCACAGCATGATAATTTAATTATTACAATCTCTCCCTCCTTCTCTCTCTTACAAACACCATTGCTCTCTCCCTCCCCCTCTCTCTCTTACACTGTTTGATATGTTTACTTAAGAGCTATGTGCCAAACAGTTCAATATGTAAAAAGTATAATAATCTTGATTTAACTCTTTTCTTTCTTTCCTTCTTTTCATCTTTTCATTAACCTCTATCTTTTCCCTAATCTATTTTTCTTTCTTTCTTTCTTAAATTTTGCTTGTGTAGCATGTCCCTTCTTCCCTTTCTTACTAGTAAAAAACGGAATGGTCCATTATTTAGCTGAGCTGACGACACTTATCAGAAATAAGAATTCGACGGACAAGCAACAGCAGATAATCATGATTTACATATTTGCATTTGAGCTTGGACAATTTGGACGGTCTCATTTTTAACCAGAGGGTTTTGCAAGATGATAATGGTCATACTTTTAAGGAACAAGAGTATTATGATAATATTAAAAAGAAAATGCTTTTTCGAGTTTGTATCAAAGTTGGGGTGAGTGGTTTGACAATCGGATAGTAAAAGGTTCTAAAAATGAATCGGTGGACTCCCCATGGCGTTGTGGCTAACGTACTGAACTGCGACAATATATTTCTCTGAATTTTTGAGATGAGGCTTGATAATTAGTATTATTTGTATTATTCGGACTATTTTCTTCATCTTTATTGTTATCTGTACAACATTTCGGCCCATGTACCCTCCGGCCTTCTTCAGCTATTTTTGTCAGACTCGGAACCTTATTTTCGAACTCTGGAACCTTCTTGTCGTAATCGGGAGCCATCACGAAACTTTGAACCCAACCCTTTATTTAAATCCACGGGGGTGTACTGTTCTCATTCCGCTAACCATAGCTGGGGTACAGGAGTTAAGCTGTGTTAATTATTATTCTATGTTACTGCTGGCCCTGACCAGGATTGAGCCTGCAGTCTAGAGATAACTGTCATTTAGAACTTGTCCGAGTCCGAGAAAATTCCCCAGTCCGACAAGAAATACCTGAAGAAGACCGGAGGGCACATTGGCCAAAACGTTGTATAGATAACAATGAAGATGAGAACAATAGTCCGAATAATACAAATAATGCGACTATGTATTACGCGATTTTGTCGTGCTATTACGTTCACTTTCGCCTAATAATACCCTTGGGAAAGGAAAAGAAAACCACTGTCCCAAGCTATGGGTTAAATGGTACCGTTCTTCTACAAGGATGGATTTGGCATCCATGAAAGTTGATATTACATGAAACAAAGAAAATTGAATGAAACCGAAAATAATTAGACTTCTACCATTTTTTTAATAAACATTTATATTTCCACAAAACCAAAATACCAAGATCATATTTCTAGTGGAAAATTTATACAATCAAAATGGATATTATTAGTTATTATTTATTACCAAATTCTACAACACTGAAACGGTAACCAAATATAGAATTAAAATTCCTATCATTTCCTCTCCCCTTCCACGTCCTTTTATCCCCCTTCCCTTCCTTCCATTATCCTTTCCTCCCTCTTCCCTTCTTTCCACTGTCCTTTCCTCCCTCTTCCCTTCCCTCCACTATCCTTTCCTCCCTCTTCCACTGTACTTTCCTCCCCCTTCCTTCCTTCCACTATCCTTTCCTCCCCCTTCCCTTCCTTCCACTTTCCTTTCCTCCCTCTTCCCTTCCTTCCACTGTCCTTTCCCCCTCTTCCCTTTCCCTCCACTATCCTTTCCCCTTCCCTTCCTTCCACCATTCTTTCCTCCCTCTTCCCCTCCTTCCACTATTCTTTCCTCCCTCTTTCCTCCTCCCTATTCTTCCTCCCTCTTTCCCTCCTTCCACTATTCTTTCCTCCCTCTTCCCCTCCTTCCACTATTCTTTCCTCCCTCTTCCCTTCCCTCCACTATCCTTTCCCCCCTTCCACTGTATTTTCCTCCCCCTTCCCTTTTTCCACTATCCTTTCCTCCCCCTTCCCTTCCTTCCACTATCCTTTCCTCCCTCTTCCCTTCCTTCCACTATCCTTTCCTCCCTCTTTCACTATCCTTTCCTCTCCCCTTCCACTGTACTTTCCTCCCTCTTCCACTATCCTTTCCTCTCCACTTCCACTGTCATTTCCTCCCTCCCTCCCTCCCTCTATTCTTTCCTCCCTCGCCTTTCATTGTCTTTTAATCCCTCCCTCCCTTCCACCCTCCTTTCCTCCCTCCCTCCGCCCCCCTTCCACTATCCCTTCCCCTCTCCCTCCCTCCCACTGTCCTTTCCCCTCTCCCTCCCTCCCACTGTCCTTTCCTCCTTATCCCTCCCTTCCTTCCTTTTATTCCACGCTGTCTTATCACTTCCTTTCTATCATTCATACTTTTCTTCCGTCTTTACTTCCTTCTTTTCTTTTCTTAGAAACATTTCCTTCCTTCCTTCTTTCCTTCCTTCCTTCTTTCCTTCCTTTCCTTCTTTTCTTCCTTCTCTATCTCTCCTTTAGACCCAGGCGAGTCACAGAGAGACGAACATTCATTTTATTCTTTTTACTCACCTAAATGCAAGTCACTGCAAAATTTGACGCAATCTTGTGAAAATTCTCCTTTTAATATCGACCCCGCTCTCAAAAGAAGGAAAAAAAAAGAGACTCCGATGCCCTTTTTCTTTTTTCTCTAACCCTACCACTCCCACCCCCACTCGAGACTTTATCGCATTTCCTCTTTTCACTCTCGCCAGAAAAGACACAAAAGCCAATCCCCTTTGCAATGGACAATCGGGACAGAGTATTGTCAATATAGAAACAAGAAAACAGAAACCTAAGTATAGAAACACGAGGAGAGTCAGTCAATAATTATCCACTCTCTTTTAGATTAATATCTTATTATACCGAAACGGGTGGATATTTTCTTAATTGTTGATTTTAATATCAAAATACGTCACCCATAGTTAAAGTAGATATAATCATCGGAAGTACGATAAATCTTTCTGAAGTGGCCAAGTACTAATCCACCCCACTATATATATATATATATATATATATATATATATATATATATATATATATATATATATATATATATGTATATATATATATATTATATAATATATATATATATATATATATATATATAAAGTAATTGGTAATTTGCTTGAAGCATTGTTAAGTATGTTATAATATATTAATGATTTGAAGGCAATTACAATGCGTATAAAAAATAAAAATAAAAAGATGTTATTTTTGTCTTATCGATTTTAAAGTAGAAACTTCATCTTCAGAGGTGAATATCAGAAAAAAAAATTATATTCACCTCTGAAGATAAAGTTTCCACTTTGAAATCGATAAGACAAAAATAACATATTTTTGTTTTTATTTTTTATACGCATTGTAATTGCCTTCAAACCATTAATATATTATAATATATATATATATTAGACAAAACATGACCCATTGGGTCACCCATTCAGCTCTGGGTAGATAATTGAGATTAGGGAAAAGGGAGTTAGCAAAGTGAATAGAATTTTTTAAAAATGCAGTCGGACGAAACCTTAAAATCATTTTGTTAGCTTTCTAAGAAATGACCTCATTTAGGCTACGGGTAGCTGGTTGTAAAATTTAACATAGAAATACATTTCAAATTCTCCCGGCTCTCTCTCTCTCTCTCGCTCGCTACTCTCCAAAGAAACTAACATTATATAACGAGGAGGTAGTCAAGAGATACATAGAGGGGAAGAAAGAGATAGACACAGAGTAAAGTAAGAGATTGGTCGGTTTTTGACTTAATTGCAAATTACGACTAATTAGAACCAATTAAAACAGATTTTTTTCCAAACATAATTCAATCCTAAAATTAAGGAATAATTTAGTATAATTTTCATGCCATTAAACTAAACAGTAAAAAAAACTTTCAGGAAACAAAAGTTGATTAACTCAGATTTAGTATAATAATGATAATATATATATATATATAATATATATATATATATATATATATAGAGAGAGAGAGAGAGAGAGAGAGAGAGAGACAAATGTTGTTAAAGACGACGGAATATTTCTTTTTCATGATTGTTAACTGAAATTTTTTCTAGTCGTCTAGTTATTTTCCGTAGTTTGGTATAGAATTGTCCCATATTCTTTGCCCTAGTGCTTTCCAACCTGTTGACCAACTAAAAAAATAAATAGATAAATAAAATTGATTATCTACTACACTAAATTTAAAACCTCAAACCTCCTCGTCAAAAATAACCCAAACTAACCTAAAACCTCCCTAAATACAACCAATGTAGAGTATAAATTTATTTGCCCATTTTGAGAGTGTCTCTCCGAAAACAAATCAGATATTAATACCTACATTAGACACACTATCACAACACTCTCCCGCCGCCTTACATACCATCTCAACAAACCCAACATTAATAAAATATCATTTAATATTGGTAACAATATACTAAAGTAGGTGGAATGGCCTATTGTCGGTATCAGAGATCGAGAGAGTCTACCCCCTTTTTGCTAGCGCTAGATCGGGGAGATCGTTTTTGCTGCGTTGGAGCGCCACACCTACAGTCAGCTTCCCGTTTTACCGCACAGATCAGATTACCCAATCTGTGCTGTTCATACGCTGAGTTGGCAGGAAAGAGTATCGAACTCAGATCCTTGTGATTCCAAGACTAAATACGTTGCTAAAATATTGCAAAACTTTTGATTCAATTTGATATTTACCCCCATTGTAGTTTTTTAAAAGTCAACCTTTACACAACTATATATGATATTTGAGGAGACACGTGTGATGTAATGGTTATCGTCATAGGACGACACAAGTTCAAATCCTGGACGAAGCTGTTTCCATTATATATACTAGCAAATATATGCACCCTCCAGGTGCAAGTATTTAAGTTTTAATGTAATGAAATATCGTATTTAAATTAGAAAGTCTAATAAGAAGGCAGATAAAAAGATATGTAACAGAGTGGGGGTATAATAGAAAATAGAAATGAAACTTACTCTTCCATCACTCCCGTCTTTCATTGCTGAATTTTTACTTATTTAACTATTTAGTTAAATTAGGAAATAAAGAATAAATGACAGTTATTTTTTTTGTTAATGGATTTCATTTAAGATTCATTGAAGAGATTTTTGCTTATATTCATTAAAATAAAACCAAACAATTAGAAATCAATAATACTAAGCACATATTTAATAAAATCACATTTCTAATATCAATATACAAATTAGCCTTCCCATTCACACTGTAAACCGCTATTTTTTGTATATATAAATACAATTGCATGTTATTTGTATGTAGATATGGACAACACTAATAAAAAGGTGAAGCAATTTTATTAATAATTGAGGTTTAAATATAAATAAAATCATGGAGAATGTGATGTAAATAACGAAGGGAATTGTGACTTGAGTAGTAATATAGTTTCGGTTACAGACAGAAAAACACACAATCTCCATTATAATAAGATATATACACTAACAACGGTCTGCAAATCTTGCTTGCTAACCATTACACCACATGAGGTACCCAAACAAATACTATATATATATATATATATATATATATATGTGTGTGTGTGTGTGTGTGTGTGTGTGTGGTATTTGTTTGGGTACCTCATGTGGTGTTAACCATTACACCACATGAGGTACCTAAACAAATACCATATATATATATATATGTATATGGTATTTGTTTGGGTACCTCATGTGGTGTAATGGTTAGCAAGCAAGATTTGCAGACCGTTGTTAGTGAATTCGATTCTCACTGGGCGCCCCATAATCTAGTATTGTGCTATATCTAAGTAAATAAGTATACAGTATTTATTTACTAGTTCCAAGAAAACCCTGTTTAGAATCAATAGCTTGCGCCTCTGTACTGAACTAATCTTTCGATAGTTTAAATTTGTATTTTTCGTTAAGTGATAATGGTGGTGGTGGTGGTGGGAGGAGAGGATATAGACTTCTTTTTCTTTTCTCTCTCTTTATTTTCACTGCACGTTTTACTCTCGATTTACCTCTCGCCACACCCCGGCCCTTAACCCCACCCCTGAAAATGCTAGCGATCTATTTTTACCGAGCTTCGTCCCCCCCCCTCTTATCCCCGAACCAAAAGCTTGTAATCTCGTCTTGGGTTCGTTACCGGCCTCTGCATAGAGTCGAATTGGAGTCTGTCAATAGACTCTTGCTTATTATGAACCGCTAATAGGCCGAGACGAACGTGTGTAAGACACGGTCCGGACCGTTATAGTCGGGCCCTGAATTTCCTGGGTAAATTTACCCTCACTGTTTATCCACCGTGGGTGTCGGGTTGCAGGGCCGGGCGAACACGACCCGCACGGACGTTCGCGCGTCCAAAAAGTTGGGAGCAAGTTTTAGAGGTTTGGAGGCGGGAAGCGAGAGGCGAGCAAACATAGAGAGTAGGGTAGGAAGGAGAGGGAGGGAGGGATGGTGAGAGGAGAGGTTGTTACTGCCCCTTTTAAGTTTTTTTTTTTTTTTTTTAGGTTCAAGCCTTTCATTTGCTTTCGACCATTGCAGTTTCTTCACCTGTCACTTTGCATTTAAATACCACTTTCGAAAGTTCATTTGCCCGCCATTTGTTTGTCTTTTAGCTTTCAGTTTTCTTTCATTGTTGTTTTTCTTTCTCATGATTCAACCAATATTCATTCCTCCTTTTCTTTCTTTCTTCCTTCTATTCTTTTTCACGATTGAACCAATATTCTTTCTTTCATTCATTTTAATATGGTTTTCTTTCTCAAGATTGATCGAACATTCCTTTCTTTTTCAGTATTGCTTTCTTTTCTTTTTTCCTCAATTTCCTTTTTTTCTTTCTTATTTTTCTTTCTTATTTTTCTTTCTTTGTTTTTTTCTTTCTTTCTTTGTTTTTTCTTTCTTTCATTTTTTTTCTTTCTTTCATCTTTTTCTTTCTTTCTTTCTTTAATTTTTTCCTTTCTTTCTTTCATTTTTTTCTTTCTTTCATTTTCTTTCTTTCTTTCTTTCATTTTTTTCCTTTCTTTCTTTCATTTTCTTTCTTTCTTTCTTTCATTTTCTTTCTTTCTTTCTTTCATTTTTTTCTTTCTTTCTTTCATTTTTCTCTTTCTTTCATTTTTTTTCTTTCGTGCTATTTTTATTTCTTTCTTTCATTTTTTCTTTCTTTCGTGCTATTTTTCTTTCTTTCTTTCTTAAGATTCAGATTATCTTTCTTTTCATTGTTTGGATTTCTTAAGATTCTTCTCCCAATCATTCTTCTTCTTTTTTTTCTTTCTTAAATCTAAGCCAATCTTCCTTGGCTCAACCTGCTACTACTACCCTTCCCAAGTTTTCTTTCCATAAATGTTTCCGCCTTATTTTCTTAACGGATCGGCAACACACAAATTGCCGCCATTTAAAAATTTGCTGATCGGAGTTCGTCACCTGCGACTAGAAAAAAAAAATAGGGGGAAAGACCCATAAAAAAAGGATTGAATTTACACAATCTCTCTCTCCCTCTATCATATATATAGTATTATAGTGTGTACATAAATAAACTACTCGATTTTCACCATAAAGAGCTTCCGAATAACACTTATACCAACCAAAAATTGAGACCAACCCAATATTTTTACCGATAAGTCATTCCTATTATATATATATATATATATATATATATAGAGAGAGAGAGAGAGAGAGTAAACTACAGACACGTGTTTCGAGGTATCACCTCTCATCAGTGCAGTTATACCATTTTAGCAGCTACCTCTGGCCGGGTTCGAGACCCGAACGAACTTACGCTCGCCAATCCTCTTACCCATACGGCCCACAGTCAGCTGCCAAGTATAGTAGGCTATTTAATCACTACATTTCTAAGCGGAAATGAACTCACCTAGAGGTGTCAAACTTTGTAAACAAAGTGAGTCTTAGCTGAACGCCGAATACGGTGAATTTTGCAATTAAATCCCTTTTAAATAAAGTGCTCAACCGAAATTGGGAGCGTAGTTCTGTCTATCCAGGAGCAGTATTTACTACTATCATTCCGTTTGTTTTTCTTTGAGAGAGAATGAATTTAAGATAGTGGTCGAGATTACGCAGAACGTGACTAACCAGCTGAAGGCGATCTCGAAAGAGGGCTTTGCAGACCTATGAAGTCCTAAGGGGAGTAATTCGAAGGGGACTAATGCGCAATTACTCTAGATAGGCTATTTCACTTTCCGGCAAAATCCTATAATTTATGATTCAGTGTTTATATTTTGCCTAGAAAATCAGCTTTCGAAATCACTGATTATTCTCATCTGGTGAGAATTATAACTTTTCCCAACATGAGGAAAGTTAAAATCATAATAATTATCATGTGTCCCATTGAAGGACAGGTGTAAAGTACTCGGTGAGAATCGAACTCACAACAGTATAATAGTCAGAGATATCTTTCAAAACATTATGTTACACACTGACGTTATCACAGTACCAAATCAGCATATATGTTGTATACCCTTTTCTTACTACTTCTAGTCGTCTTCTCTTCTGGCCGGCTTTGCTATTCTGATCGTCTATCATCTTGGTCTGGTCTAGCGTCTGGTGTTGACTTTCTTGGGGACCTCGGGTCTGGTTTCTGTTAGGGATCACTCCTTATCAGAAGCCCTGTGTCATTGTTAGTTTTTAGGTAATAAACACAAGACTTCGATTTACGTTGATGTTACTTTATTTCCAAATCCCCAACCCAGACAATCTGCGCAGATGAGGCTTACATGTTACGAGCTCGGCTTCTAACTTCTAACTGACTGAGTTACTTAGTAACCTTAAACCGGAACAAGGCCTTCTATGGGGGTTCCGGTTCTCACGATTTATCCCCGGAAAGCAAGGTCAGAGTGAGGTCAAGCGCTGTCACTCACTCTCAAGGCCACCAGTTGCACTAATCGCCATTATGATTTCTACACTATTGCCATAATCATTAGGTATCTAATAATTATGTAACAATTATACTGGAGTCAGTTCGAGCCTCACCGGACACCCAACCGTAGTGGCTAATATGCAGGACAGCGACATTTTATATCAGATAAAATGTTTGTGTGTGTATATATATGGGTAATTCCATGTCAAATCATCAAGGCAATGTCACCCACCCCCTTCAACTTTTCTGAAATTTTGTACAGGTGTAGACTAGGTTAAAATTAGACAATCCCCCAAATTTGAGCTTCCAATTCGAAATATTCGCCGAGTTATGTCAATTTTAAACTCGAAAAATTGAGGGAGGGGGGCGAGAGAAATGGCGACATCTTGTAATCTATTTTTGTCTATAAAATGTGTTCTATAGCTCCCAAGCTCCTAAAAATTGGTTTATATAAGTTTTTAAGCCTGAGGAATCCAAAAATGTTATCAAAATAGGTATAAAGTTAACTATTTTCACGTTAAGCTTTCTAAAATCACCAGAAGTTGTTTAAGGTTTCTTCTTTCGAATGGAAAAAACATTTCAAGATAATATTAATTCTTTTGCAAGTTTTATTGTGTTAAATATAGGGGGGTAAATTTCACAGGGAAAATTGGTGGTACCAAGGATATTGTTATCATTTTTGTTACCTTCCGATTTTCAATTCTAAAATGAAATGTGGTGCTGATATTGACGTTTGTATATTGTCAGAATTTTGCAGACAATATGATTAATACATGGGAAATATATTGTTTGTATATTATTTTAAATATACCCAACCACCAACATAATCCTGATAATTTCTATCGAACTCTGACAGTTATTTTGCCCCATATGGTGCTCATTCAATGGCTGTACGTAAATGTGCTAAATCGTAACTGATTGCTTGTAAGCAAAAACCAAATTCCATTTTTGGTACAAATAATGTTCAATATATGTAGAATAATAATTTAAAGGAAAAAAGAAAATTATATGTAGTGCCACATTGTGATTTTTTCACTTATTGGTCTTGCATTGAAAAAATCAGAAATCATTAATAACGTGAAAGGGTTTAACTTTATGCCTATTTTGATAACATTTTTGGATTCCTCAGACCTAAAAACTTCTATAAATCAATTTTTAGGAGCTGGGGAGCTATAGAACACATTTTATAGACAAAAATAGATCGCCCCCCCAAAAAATTTGTCGAGTTTAAAATCGACATAACTCGGCGAATATTTTGAATTGGAAACTCAAATTTGGGGGATTGTCTAATTTTAACCTAGAAGATATATTCTTTTAACCTATATATATATATATATATATATATATAATATATATATATATTAATTAGCTCAGTCGGTAAGAGCATCCGCCTACGAACCACAAGGTTCCGGGTTCGAAACTGGCCCTCGCCAACTCAGCGTGTGAGTAGCACAGGAATATATGCGGTAAACTGAGGAGATGATGGTAGGTGTGGTGATCCACCTCAGACGCCAAAACAACCTCCTAGGGGAAAAGGCATAGACTCCCTCGCTGATACCGACGTTAGGTCAACCCCCGACTATATATATATATATATATATATATATATATATATATATATACCTTATTGGTAAACCCTTGCGGTCAGAAAAACCCGCAAATAGTTTGATAGTAAAAATATACTACCAAATTTTATCTGGGGGAAAAAAACCAAGAGGGTCGTACCAAGCAAAAATAGATTAATAACATAATAACTATAACACTTGGCCAAAAGAAAATATATATATATATATATATATATATATATATATATATATATATATATATATATACATACCGCTAGGATTATCTAAAGCTAAAATATAAAAAGTGCTCAATACATGAGTAGAGCAAATAACAAAGTTAAACCTAATGAGCCAGATATACCTGCGAAACTGTTGGTATATCTGACTCATTAGGTTTAACTTGAGAGAGAGAGAGAGAGAGAGAGAGAGAGAGAGAGAGAGAGAGAGAGAGAGGTGAATAGAAAGTTATGAATAATGACAAAGATACAAATAAAGATTTATCATTTAAAAGCAAAAAATAAATTAGTTGACATGAGAATATTTAAGATTTATCAAGTCATCAGTTTAGTGCCACAAGATAAGATAACTTTTCTTTTAGAATATTGTGTTATTCTTATTCCCAACGATGGGAGTATCTCGTTGTGCACACAAAGGCAATTTCCCTATTTATTTTCGATTTATGACAACTAATGAATGTTTGGAAATTTATTTATTTTTTTCCTTAAAAATGATAAATCCTTATTTTTCTCTTTGTCATTATTCGTAACTTTTTCACACACTAACACACTCGCACACATATGACTGGATCTCACTGGTGATCGTAAAATATATAAACAAAAGTACGTATTTAATAGTTTAAACATCGCTCCTTAACAGAAGCTGTCAAATGGCCGAGAGGTTAACGAATCGGGCTGACGAAAAGTCAGTCGAGTTTCGCTCCTGGATGACTTATTATATGCTCCCAAACTTAAATTAACTTTCACTGTCAGCATAAAGCAATGATCCATACTTGTTACTAACTGGATCTCCCTGGTGATCGTAAAATATATAAACAAAAGTATTTATTTACTAGTTTATATATTGCTCCTTAACAGCAGCTGTCAAATGACCGAGAGGTTAACAAATCGGGCTGAGGAAAAATCAGTCGGGTTTCGCTCCTAGTCAGAGGTAGGTGTTGTGTCTAGCCACACTGAAGAGAAACACGGTTTCTGTGGAGGAGTTTATATATATATATATATATATATATATTATATATACTAGCAAATATATGCACCCTCCGGGTGCAAGTATTTAAGTTTTAATGTAATAAAATATTGTATTAAATTAGAAAGGCTAATGAAACTAAATAAGAATGCAGATAAAAAGATTTGAAACAGAGAGGGGGTATAATCGAAAAATAGAACAATTGAAACTTACACTTCCATCACTCTCGTCTTTCTTTGTTATTTTTTCTAATTTAAGTATTTAGTTAAAAGAGGAAGTAAAGAATAAATTACAGTTATTTCTTCTTATTAATGGATTTCATTTAAGATTTATTGAAGAGATTTTTGCTTATATTCATTAAAATAAAACCAAACAGTTAGAAATCAAGAATACTAAGCACATATTTATTAAATTCGATTTTTTGATATCAATATGCAAATTA
>CM042165.1:52097953-52112953 GCA_023376005.1 Doryteuthis pealeii | reverse complement strand
AATTGAAGTGCAAAATTTTAAGAAATTTTTGCAAACTGTTGTAGCTTCGGTTGTGAGCAAAAATCAAACCGTCTTTTTGACATAAACAAAATTTCATGGAAATTGAAGGGGGTGGGTGACATGGTCTGGATTATTTGACACGGAATTATCCGACTGGCTATTGGTACCATGTAGCTCAGTACTTCTTGTGTAAACGACATGTCGGCGTCAGCACTTAAATTGAATGAACACTGCTGACACAACGTGAAGTAGAACCTAGACTTGATCTATAAACCTTACAATTACAAAATCTATATATTAATACTCGTGTTCTTGAAAAGTACACACTCTTTCTTATGTTTCTGTGTAGCATGTCCTTTTTCTTCCCTTTATTTATCTGAGGTGACGACATTCATAAGAAATAAGAATTCGGTGGATAAGCAACACCAGGTAATCATTTTTACATTTCACATGGGACCATTTGAACGGTCTCCTTTTTAACCAGAGAGTGTTGCAATATTACAATTAAGGAACGCCAGTATTAATATATATATAATAATAACGCTGGAGGAAACTTCTGGCTTGACTTGCACTGGATACGTAAACATAATCTCTCTCTCACACACACATACACACACTTATATATATATATATATATATATATATATATATATATATATATATAATGTATGCTCTCTTTTTTTTCATTCCTTTCCCAGTGTTCAAATGCAAGCGGAAGTTGTACGCCAATATCTTTCTACACATAAACAACTGCTTCGACAGAGAGTAAACAATTTTTTCTGATCAACTACAGGCCTTTCATTTGGATCATGTCTTTTCAGACATATGGCTGCATATATATATATATATATATATATATATACGCCGTAGAGTGTGTGTATATAATTATATCTCTGCGCGCGAGCACACTCACACACTCCTATATGTGGATGGTGGTAGGGGGGTTAAATATATCCCGAATACAGTAGATACGTCTTACCCGATATATAGATTGACAGATACATACATAAAGCGCCTGGCACATCTCGATCCTCACAGTATTTATTTTCTTTTCATATCTCTTTTTTTAAAATTCTTTCTCTAATGGCGATTTGTGTATCTCTGCTAAAATTGTCACTTTCTGAGCGGAAATATTGTTCGACAAGTATCAATTGGCTGTACTCCATTTTGATCTGATTTTGTATCTATAGTTATTTAGTCGAAAATAAAATGGCCATTCTAGCTTTCCAGTGTATTGTTTTTGGCAGCGTGTGCAATCCACTAAATGAATTACATTTTTGCTTATGCAATTTGATTCATAGTAAATTTTGAATCTTTTCAGTTGTGAAATTAGTTATATATATATATATATATATATATATATATATATATATATATATTAAATATTTTATATTTTTGCTTGAAGGCAATTACAATGCGAATATCGCATAAATTCGATAATTATAGAAGATAACATTGACAAGTGAATTTCGCAAAGAATCACTCGGTGTGTAGAATATCGTACATTGTTATGTCATTGTTATCTTCTATAATTATCGAATTTATGCGATATTCGCATTGTAATTGCCTTCAAGCAAAAATATAAAATATCTAATATACATACTTTATTCAGCAATGCTTCTATAAATAAACAAACATCCAAATAAACAAATCATGTATATATATATATATATATATATATATAATATATATATATATATATATATATTATATATATATATATATGGACTCGTCGATTCGAGTTCAATTCCTAGACGAAGCCGTTGGCATTTCACATAGCGCTAATACCCTTGGGAAAGGCATGAATCCATATATTCTCCCTCCAGCTATGGGTTAAATAGTAGGGCAGACTGGGCCCTTCAACCTTGGGTAGGTAACCAGTCTAGAAGAGGGATAACACTGAATTCAAAATTCCTGAGGTCGGTCGTTGATTGGGTTTGTGGCAACCCTTGATGCACCAATTCTTTCCTATCGACTGTGCCAAAAAGTGTGGATGGTCCAACACAAACCTTCACCACTATAAACAAATCACTGTGTGGGTGTTCATTGTGTGTGTAACCCTCATGTGTCGACAATCGACGAGAGAGTCCATAATATATATATATATATATATATATATATATATATATATATATATATAGGCAAAAATCTAGATAAAAAGATCAAAGGAAACACAAGAAGGCATAGACCAATGTACACAAGACACTACTATAAAAACAACGTAAGTCACGTACACACAAAAAATATATATAAAAGTAAGAACCATCCATGTATTACTTCACAGGTGATTTGTCGTGATGAAGGGCAGCAAATATGCTGCCTAGAAACCAGTGGTAACAATTGCACCTTAAATGTATTGTACACTATAATAAATAAATATATACAGCTCTTACAAAAGTAATCGAGCACTTTATTCTCAATTCTCCAATACTAACAAAGGACTAATATATATATATATATATAATTAAAGTCGGTGGAGTGGCCTATTGTCGGTATCAGCCGAACAGCGTTTTGTTAGCGCTTGACCAGAAAGGTTGTTTTTTGTTGAGGTTGAGCACCATACCTATTATCATCTCCCATATGCTTTGCCACACTGATCAGATTATTAAAGCTGTGCTACTCATGCGCTGTGGGCGAGTTCTGGTATCGAATCCAGATCCTTGCGATTTCGTGGCAGATTCTCTGCCGACTGAGATAAACCAGTCATATATATATATATATATATATATATATATATATATATATATAGACCGACCTCATAAAAATACCATTCCCCACTCCCCACATACTAAGCCCTACTTCTTTCTCATTCCTCTATACTACACACCAAAAACCCTCCCTTTCTCTCCCCCTTACCCATTCACCTTTTCACTATGAAAGCAGAATGTACAAGCACTTAAGTCTATATATATATATATATATATATATATATATATATATATATATTATATATATATATATATATATATATATATCTTTAAGTATAGTTTCGCTTGTATTATAGTGAAAGAAATTTTACTATTTACTCAATAAAAAACAAAAAAACAAACAAATAATATAATTATTAAATGAATAGATCATATTAATTTAAATATTGAGGCATACTACTGCATTACCCATATAGATGTCTATGTGCCGTATTATTGATATCCCATACTGGAAAGTTGCTTTCAACTGACTGACGCGTCTGAAGTGGTACGAGTAGCAGACGAATTGTTAAAAGCCGAACAACGCGGACAAATTGCCCCGGGGTCAGTTGATACGTTATTTGGATCAGACCCCGCCCCCTTTGATTCTCTCTTTACTCCCCATTCTCCCCCCCCCCGAATTAACATCCGTCTCGAAGCTGACCTTTCCGGCCACAGAATAATAGCCTAGAAGATCTGTTAATTGTGTTAATGGAGTATTTTCAATCAGGATTCGATGTCGGATCGCATATTGAGGGTGCGGGGTGGGTGTTTGGGGGTCGTCGCCGAGACTGATTGAAAAGTTCGACGCTAAACCCCAGGCCCCAGGGAACGAGCATCCATTTCGCCCCCCCCCCCCCACCGCCCTTCCTCTTGAGATGGCTCCGTCCGCCAGCGCTACTGTAGGATCCGAATCTAGCATAAGAAGGAGTTTTCTTCTCAGAGGTCGAACAGTTCTTCAGTAATAATAATTATGTTTCATTAATCGCTACAATGGATCCTTCTCCCTCTATGGGCTTGTTTTACGTGGTTCCGTTTATAAACAATTCATTAGTTTTATTAGAAGTTGCTACCCGGCGTCGCCTGGGTGGAGGATTTTTTTAAAAGTTAGTCTCGCAGATCCATTATTACGTATCGCGAGTGAGATCCTCGTTGGTTGACCCATAAAACTCCCCACGGAAATATATAACAATATATAGTAAGAAATTTCCATTTAATGATGTACATTTAAAAAAAAAGAAGATATAAATGATGCAATTAATTCAATCAATCAATATCATATTTCAAAGCGAAAAAAAAAAAAACCCCATAAAAAATGATAAACAAAATAACACACTAATGACTTTCCCTTCTGTTACTTTTCAAATTTGAATTTTTAAATATCTTCCCAAACATAACTCAAGTCTTCATTATTTTTGCTCAAAAACCAAGCCCTGGTAATACTTAATGTGTATATATATTTATTTTGTCGTTGTTTTATTTTCGAAGTTTCCTCCGGACATACAGATACACACAATTGCCCTTTATATATGTACTAGAAGCGGCTACCCGGCATCGCCTGGGTAGAGGGCGATTTTTTAAAAGTTAGTCCTGCAAATCCATTATTATTGAATCGTGAGTTGAATCCTCGATTGATGCCACAATCAAATCCCTATGTAAAAAAAAAAAAAAAATAAAAAAAATAAAAATAGACCTTGCATTGATCCAGCTACTCTGAAAAGAAATGTTAATGTCTACTATCTAAAATATCAAAAGAAAAAAATCCATGCTGTTATCATTTAAATTTTATTTTTTAATTATCTTCATGAATATAAATCAAATCTTAATTATTTTTGCTCCAAAACCAAGCCCTGGTGATATTTAATATATATATATATATATATATATATATATATATATATATATATATATATACTTTGTCGTTAATTGTCTTATTTTTCGAAGTTTCCTCCGGTCATACATATACATACAACTGTCCTTTATATATGTATAGAAGACTAGAAGCGGTTACCCGGCGTCGCCTGGGTAGAGGGGGGATTTTTTAAAAGTTAGTCTCGCAGATCCATTATTACTTATCACAAGTTAGATCCTCAATGGATGCCCCATAAAATTCCCACATAATATAGTAAGAAATCTTAATTCAATAATTTACAATTAAAAATATATATATATATAAATGAGGCGATTAATTCAATCAATCAACATCATATTTCAATTACCTTCTGTTACTATACAAATTTTAATTTTTAAACATTTTCACAAATATGAATAAAATCTTCATTATTTGTGCTCAAAAACCAAGACCTGGTGATTGTGAATGTATATATACATTTACTTTGTCGTTAATTGTTTTATTTTCGAAGTTTCCCCCGGACATACACAACTGCCCTTTATATATGTACTAGCAGCAACTACCCGCGGCTACCCGGCATCACCTGGATAGAGGGGGATTTTTTAAAATTAGTCCGCAGATCCATTATTACTGAATCGTGAGTTGAATCCTCATGGGATGCCCCATCTAAATCCCTATGTAAAAAAAAAAAAAATAGACCTTACATAGACAGCTACTCTGAAAAGAAATGTTAATGTCTACTATCTAAAATATTAAATGGAAAAAAAATCCACGCTGTTATCATTTAAATTTTATTTTTTAATTATCTCCAAGAATATAAATCAAATCTCTATTATTTTTGCTCAAAATCCAAGCCCTGGTGATATTTAATGTATATATATATAATTACTTTGTCTTTAATTGTTTTATTTTCGAAGTTTCCTCCGGACATACATATAAACACAACGGTCCTTTATATATGTATAGATAGATGATCCCGAAATGTAAGAATAATAATGTTACTTATTAGGATACGCGAAACTGAAACTGGAAAAATACTTTTTATTGTTTGTAAATTCTTGTGTAATATTATAAAAATTGAAAAAAACATGAGTTTAAACTTGTATTTTTTCAATTTTTATAATATTATTTTCAATATATTTTCAATTCTTATAATATTACATATTGTCGGATTTCCTTCTATTTTTTCTTCATATCAGATTTGAAAATACACATAACGAAAAAGGAAACATAAACAAATATGGATAAATTTGTGTTTTTTCAATTCTTATAATATTACATATTGTCGGATTTACTTCCACTTTTACTCCATAAATTCTTATGTCTAAATCATATATACTAGCAAGAATATGCACCCTCCGCCGGGCGTAAGTATTTAAGTTTTAATGTAATGAAATATATCAAATCAGATATGGGTATACAAAAATGTCACATGGCCTACAAAAATGCATGGACCGAATGAATGGTGATTATGTATAAAAATAGATACAGGTTGACGATAAACGTTTCTATGATTTCTAAATACGAGGTATGTCAGAAAAGTTCCAGGACTGGTGTCACAACGTTCCAACTGATGTGTTTAGATAGTTTACATGGTTTTTCATGATTTCTGGTAGTTGGCAAGTTCAAAAGACTTTTCCATCTAAACTTTAAAAAATTGAATCACGGTTCATGTATTTAAAGAAATAAATTTATTTTAATCTGTTTTCGTGCAATTAAATCAAAATGAATATGAAATAATTATAATTTCAATTACAGCAAGTTTATATTTTCTTTCCATCAAAAAATCTACATCAAGATTTTATTACTGCAGAGCAAATTCTTGGCATCCTTTCTCGTAACTTGTAAAAGTCTTTTGGTGAAAGTGAAAGTAACTTGTAAAAGTCTTTTGGTGAAGGTGAAGGTAACTTGTAAAAGTCTTTTGGTGAAGGTGAAGGTAACTTGTAAAAGTCTTTTGGTGAAGGTGAAGGTAACTTGTAAAAGTCTTTTGGTGAAAGTAACTTGTAAAAGTCTTTTGGTGAAAGTGAAAGTAAGTTGTAAAAGTCTTTTGGTGAAGGTGAAGGTAACTTGTAAAAGTCTTTTGAAGGTGAAGGTAACTTGTAAAAGTCTTTTTGTGAAAGTGAAAGTGAAAGTTGTAAAAGTCTTTTGGTGAAAGTAACTTGTAAAAAAGTCTTTTGGTGAAGGTGAAGGTAACTTGTAAAAGTCTTTGGTGAAGGTGAAGGTAACTTGTAAAAGTCTTTTGGTGAAGGTGAAAGGTAACTTGTAAAAGTCTTTTGGTGAAAGTGAAAGTGAAGTAACTTGTAAAAGTCTTTTGGTGAAGGTAACTTGTAAAAGTCTTTTGGTGAAGTTGTAAAAGTCTTTTGGTGAAGGTGAAGGTAACTTGTAAAAGAAAGTGAAAGTGAAAGTAACTTGTAAAAGTCTTTTGGTGAAGGTAAGTGAATAACTTGTAAAAGTCTTTTGGTGAAGTTGAAGTAACTTGTAAAAGTCTTTTGGTGAAAGTGAAAGTAACTTGTAAAAGTCTCTTTTGGTGAAGTGAAGGTAACTTGTAAAAGTCTTTTGGTGAAGGTGAAGGTAACTTGTAAAAGTCTTTTGGTGAAAAGTGAAAGTAACTTGTAAAAGTCTTTTTGGTGAAAGTGAAAGTAAGTTGTAAAAGTCTTTTGGTGAAGGTGAAGGTAACTTGTAAAAGTCTTGGTGAAGTTGAAGGTAACTTGTAAAAGTCTTTTGGTGAAAGTGAAAGTGAAAGTAACTTGTAAAAGTCTTTTGGTGAAGGTAACTTGTAAAAGTCTTTTGGTGAAGTGAAAGTAACTTGTAAAAGTCTTGGTGAAGGTGAAGGAACTTGTAAAAGTCTTTTGGTGAAAGTGAAAAGTTGTAACTTGTAAAAGTCTTTTGGTGAAAGTGATTCATACACAGTGTGTAAATGTGTAAACAATTCTTGCTTATTCTTAGATAGTTCACTTCAGATTTTACGATCAATTTAATCTCAGACTTATTAAATTGGTGAAAGATCTGAAGACTGGTTGAGTCAAGTTATTATTTGAAAAATTCCTTGATCTTCTTTTGATTTTAGGTAATTTGTATAGTTTTGAGCTATATTTTAGATCTTTATTCTGTTGCAAAACAACATTTTGTTCAATAGTTCGTCAGCCAGAAAGAATTGCATGCCTCTGCAGTATTGAACGATACTCTCCCTTTCGCATAATGGATTTAATTTGAACAAACTCTCCGGCAATATCACCCTCAAAACACCCGTAAACCATTGCAACACCACTACCATGCACAACAAGCTTGGAGGAGGGGATTTAAAAAAATTTGGCTGTGTGCTACACTAAGCTACCCTTAGTTAAGATAAAGAATGGAAAATGGAAATTAGTCGTTGACCCAATTTTAATCTAAACTTCCATTGTTCTATGGTGGTCGGTCACAGAAGACGGACGTTGACACTTTTGTCGATCGGAAACGTGAGTGTTTCAAATGTCATTTAAAATAAAGATTCAATAATTACACCAGGTTATTGGAACGAGAGGTTTAAAGACTTGAATTAGTCTTGAATAAAGCGGCTAGTTAATATACAAGATATAAAGCATTAAGTGCTGAGTTCACACAACGTATAAGGAGACAACTGTACTGACCCGCTGTTACGATTTTTGTGGCCATCCTTTAAGCTTCAAGCAAGAGTGCTGTCAGTAGAGATCCTTTGTGTTAAGTAGAGCGCGATCCTTAGGGAAGAATCCTTGCGTTCTTCTTTAGTGTTCCTTAATATTGGTTGCTTCTTGGTGCTCCTTGCAGGTCCTTCGTCAATGATTGCAAATGGACGTCTGTCAGTATCAGCCGATTAAGTAGTTAACCAACCACGTATTCGGGCTGTTGATTGGCTGAGGTTATATAGTTATAGAAACAGGGTTTTCTTTATACCACAGTTTCGGTGTTCAAAGTACTCTAACTCCACTAGTATACACAAATAAGATATAAACAAAATGAATAAATGTGAAAAATAGGTGTGAGCTGAAGATAGACGAAAGAATTACAAATTACTTTTGTCTGAATAAGATAGACATGCAAGTTCATATGAAAAACAAATTTTTGATTTCAAATGAAAAAAGTCTCCACCTAGAAACTAAAATTCAGACAAACAAATCAAGGACCAGAAATGATAATAAAAATAGTTCCAAACCAGACAAGTATATATAAAATGTAGCAACCCATAATTTTTAGTTCTCCTGAAGGTGTACATTAAACATCGAAATCGTGGTGGAGAGAGAATTTTTCTAACACACACACACACACACACACACACACACACACACACACAACCTTGAGGTTTATTTCCGCTGTCGTTTATCGCAAAAGATTTACACACACACACACACACACACACACACACGCAACCACACACCTAAAAAATGCACAATGTTTCCTTTCGATACACACACTTACACCGTCCCATGCTCACACCGTAAAAAAAAAGAAGAATATTTGGCGTTATATTTCAAACCGTCCCCTTTTTTCAAACCTCAAAATTTTTTTTAAAACAAACTGAATAACAAGGACTACCACTCGCTTTTCTCGTTATTCTGTGATAAAAAAAATTCTTATTACCTTCCATATACCAACAAATGCCCTGAAGATGATCTAATTAATAGATTGAAACACTGCAGCGTCGGACAATAAACTCACCACTTAACCCATTTAAACCTGTGTTTTTTCATTTTTCTTGATATATTACATACCGTCGGATTCATTTCCTTCTTCACACACACACACACACACACACACACACACACACACACACATATATATATATATATATATATATATATATATATATATATATATATATATATATATATATATATTAGGTATATTGGCTCATTAGGTTTAACTTTATTATTTGGTCTAGTTAGGTATTGAGCACTTTTTACATTTTTAGCTTAGATAATACTAGCAGTTATATATAATTTCTTTTTGCCAAGTGTTATAGTATTAATCGACTATTTTCGGTTGGTATTTTCTTGGTCTTTTCTTCAATTTTTTCCCCGGGTGAACTTTGGTAGTATATTTTTACTATCAAACTATTTGCTGGTTTTTTTTCTTGCCGTAAGGGTTTACCAATAAGTTTGGTATATATATATATATATATATATAATAATATATATATATATATATATATTTCAAGCAATAATGAAATCACATTCTTCATTATATACACTGTAACTTTTAACTTAACATAATCTGCAAATACAAACATATACACAGCCAAACAGAACCATCTTATGAAAACATCAAAATTAAAAAAATAACATATAAAAAAAAGTATCTATTATCAAAGTTAGGTTATTTTTATCAACGATTACTTTTTTGATACTTCACCGTTTTTTTCAAAACAATAACACAAACTAGGCTCCGAGAAAAATTTTCAACATGTTAGGGATAAATAATAACACTTTATTTTTGCAATACAAAATTATTTTCTACCATAACCCCTAGAAAAATCAAAATATCCAAATTCTAACGGTCTATTTCAGCGTTCCAAATGTGATTTAAAAAAAAATCTATTCGAACCTTTCCAAAAATTCTCCGTTGTTCCCCAACGAATTTTTTCATTCAAAATAAAATTTCACTCTGATGAAGGTCGAATCTTCTCTGTGTGCGAAATATTTTCTCACAGATAAACTGACCGAAACACATGTGTAAGTGATATTGATTAAATTCATCTTTTATTATCCATTCTATTCTTTCTTTTCTTTATTCATTCTTCCTCATATATATATATATAATATATATATATATAATATATATATATCACCCAAGGCACACACAGGTGTTCCTTTCTGACTGACCATTTTCTACGCATTCTGTCCACACCTAACTATTATGTTTACATATTTATTCTGAAAAAAGAAAAAACTCGTCGTTTTCTCGCAGCTGGTGGGGGTGTTAGTGGTGGCATTTGATGTGAGGGGAGGAAGGAGACCCGTGGGGAGTGCTAAGTTACCTTTACACAACTTATTTGGTTGGCTGACAGAGGTCAAAGGTTTGTAACCCGGACTAAAGTGCCGAATGGTGGACAAGGAGCTCTTCAGTGTTTGGAGGAAAATTAAATAGTCTCAAGAGCGACGGACGAATTCCTTAAATTTAGCGCCTCACGTTGTATCAATAATAACGGACAGGGACATTTATTTTGGTTGGGGGTGCTAAGGTGACACGAAGGAGAAAAAAAAAAAGGTCTAAAAAAAAAAAAAAAAGACAGAAAGAGAAAATATTTTTGTGGTTTTTTATTACAAAGTTTTGGACAAAAAAATTAGCAAAAAAGAAGACACTTAGCCTAGTGGATAAAGGAGTTAGGTTAAGACAGTTTTAAGTGACAGTTATCTCTAGAAGGCAGGTTCAATCCTGGTCAGGGGCAGCAGTAACATAGAATAATAATGAACACAGCTTAACACCTATAACCCAGCTATGGTTAGCGGAATGAGAACAGGATACACCCGTGGACTGAATAAAGGGTTAAGTTCAAATTCCGTGATGGCTCCCGATTACGACAAGAAGGTTCCCGAGTGCGAGAAGAAATACCTGAAGAAGGCCGGAGGGCACATCGGCCGAAACGTTGTACAGATAACAATGATGAGGATATAGTCCGAATAATCCGAATAATCCAAATAATACTAGAAAAAATGTGTACTTCCCGCCTTAAATTTAGTTGGTTGGTTGATTTTTACGGCATATCAACCCTTGTTGGATTATTTTATGCCGAAGAGGTTTTGTTTTATTAATTCAGATACTCAATTTTTTAAAAACGCAATTCTTTTTCTTTATACACATTTTCTTAAATTCATTTTGTTCTATTCAACCCACTGACAGGACTCTAACAGGTACCACTCCTACGGGTTAGAGTGGACCTGGGAGTAATGGTGATAAAAGAGTACTCCATATTCCCCACAGCTCCTGAACTGGAACTTCACCATCAGATAGTTTAACGTCATACCCAGGACAATAAGACCCTCAGCCACCGCCTTTTAGCACATGTACTAGCAGAACTTTGCAAAATTCTAACTGAATTCTAGCTTCGGTTCTGAGCAAAAATCAAAACTATCTTTTTGATACAAATAATGTTCAATATATGTGAGATAATAATAGAAATTTTTTTGTCATAGACGCAGGCCACATCGGGATATTGATCTTGCTATGAAAAAATCATCAATAACTTAAAATTGGTTAACTTTAAGACGGATTCCTTGGGCAAAAATGTTTTTTATAAAACCAATTTTTAGGAGTAGGGAAGCCCTAGAACTCATTTTACAGACTAAATTAAATGACAAAAAGTCACCATTTTTCGCGAACCCCCACAAATTTGGAGCGCTAAAAATTGACATAACTCCGCCAGTTTTTGGAATTGGAAATTTTGGAATTGTCTAACGTTAACATAGTCCACACCTGGAAAAAATTCAGAAAAATTGGAGTCAGTTAGTCTACTGTTGGTTTGAATAACAGCAGCTAACTAAGCACAACTGAAGCATTGTCCAAGACAGTTGGTATTTATAGAAATCAAGAATGATCCATTCATGAATTTGGGTGATTCCATTCCCTGAGTTCTGATTGGCTGCTTGGTTTGAATGATATTGTGGAGTTTTATAAATACCCTGTCATTCTGCAGTAGACTTTGCAACTATTCGGGTTTGTATTGGGTTACAACCGTTTGTTGCCGTGTCTTCCCAATTCGACGGTGTTGGTTTTTTGTGGATATAAGGTGTGTGCCAGATGGCTACTTGTACTTATAGACTCGCCGACTGCCATGTGACCAACCTATTGTCCAATCACTGGCAGTGCTCTGCTGCTGATATTATTATTTATACTGGCCTTTTCTGGTCATACTAATCATTACTACTTGGATCTTCTTGGACGACGGAACGTAGTATTATACCACAGGACTTATTGACTTACCAAAGGATTCTATATCACAGGACTTATTCACTTACCAAAGGATTCTATAATTCTGGACTTACGTATTTATTTACTTTAAGTTCTTTACAACTGGCCAAGGATGGCGGCCAGATACTTAACAGACGGTAATTGGAAACTTTGATTATTCTTCAGGTGACAATTGTACTTTTTTTTGGACGATTTGACATGAAATTACCCCTACACCATGCGCAGCTCTTAGATTTAAAAGCCAAAATTGTGAATTAAATACCTAAACAAGGGTGTATGGATTTTATAGGGTCAATGTTGAAACAGATATATGGTAAACTATGCTTCTTAGCATCATTACTACAGAAATGCATTGTAAAATGATATTAACATAGAAGTAAATTGCAAAATAGCGTTACTATAGAAATGCATTGGAAAAAAAATATATTAACGTAGAAGTAAATTGCAAAATAGCGTACTATAGAAATTCATTGGAAATAATATCAAACATAGAAGTAAATTTGCAAATAGCATTACTATAGAAATGCATTGGAAATAATATTAACGTAGAAGTAAATTGCAAATAGCGTTACTATAGAAATTCATTTGGAAATAATATCAACATAGAAGTAAATTGCAAATAGCGTTACTATAGAAATGCATTGGAAATAATATCAACATAGAAGTAAATTGCAAATAGCGTTACTATAGAAATTCATTGGACAAAAATATCAACATAGAAGTAAATGCAAATAGCGTACTATAGAAATGCATTGGAAATAATATCAACATAGAAGTAAATTGCACATAGCGTTACTATAGAAATGCATTGGAAATAATATTAACGTAGAAGTAAATTGCAAATAGCATTACTATAGAAATACATTGGAAATAATATTAACATAAAAGTAAATTGCAAATAGCGTTACTATAGAAATGCATTGGAAATAAAGATAATTTGTATTATTTAGATTTTTCGGACAGTTTTCCTAATCTTTATGTTTATAAACACAACCTTTCGGCCGATGTGCACTCCGACCTTCTTCATGTGTTTTTTTTCTTCTTTTTTTTTTCGAACTCAGGGACCTTCTTGTTGTAATCGAAAGCCTTCACGGAACATTGAACCGAACACTTTATTTAACCCATTGGGGTCGATTGTTCTCATTCCATCAACCATGACGAGGTACAAGTGTTAAGCTATGTTAAGTAATTTATTTTTCAGTCTCCCATAGTCAGGATTGAACCTGCAGCTTAGAAATGTATTAACTCATCCCTTATATACGATGCGCCATGTGTACAAATCATCAAGCCTCATCTCAAAAATTCAGACAAATAATGAAGATGATATCAAAACACAATATAAATAAAATGGTAAACCATGTTTATCTTGCTTCTTAGGAATACACGCCATTGATTATTATATTTACTAGCAAAACCTGTGGATATACCACAGTATGATAATTTATCTATTACAACATTTAATATGTTTACTTAAGAGCCTATAGCAAGATTATAGTTCAATGTGTAAAAAGTATAATAATCTTGATTTAACTCTTTTTCTTTCTTTTCTTTCTTCATTTCATCTTTTCATTTTATGTTCGATTGAACAGATTAGCGTTTATCGCTTCCACGCGCTCACCCCCTCTTCATCTTTCCACTAATCTTTCATATACTATTTTTATGTGAGAATAACAGTCATAATCATCGGCGTTTCGTAATCTTCGTTAAAAATTCCTCCCATTGGCCCTGTCCAGTATCTCCCTCCGCGTTTTCAGATACCATCGTTCACTTTCTACATACAACCAAGACACGACTACAGTGGTAAATCACAAACCCCTGCTAACTCCATCGAGCTCTCGTGAACACTCAATACGAGACCGTAACCAATACACCGACTGCATCTCTACAGAGGGGTAAAAATCCCCCCCCCACCAATAGGACCACCGTTTAGCAACGTATAGTGACGACCCCATGATGCTTAAGATTAGAACCCTGGTGGATGAGCTTCTGATGATACTGCCAGAGACACCTCACTTTAGAACCTTTTTAGGCTAGCACGAGCACCCCGTCGGGGGAGGGGCCTCGATCAATCGGCGCGTGGTTCACGCCAAGCTCTCAGTACACCCATTCACCTAATTGTCACCAACCTTTTGTCAAATACGTAAGCCCCAACCTCCTCTCTACCTATCCTAAATCACACACCCACCTCAGCCTCGCATCATCAAATACTCTACGCAGGACGTCCAGCCATAGAAGGGCAAGTACTGAGGGTCTTAATTCTCGCCGAATTATATCTAATATCGAAGTTCCAATCCATTTTAAACAACCATTAATACTCATCATGGTGATGTCCAAATACATCGTTGAGCCGAATCATCGGTCATAAAAATGTCCCAAGAGAGATGAATGTCCTACATACAATATCGCACTAGGAAGGGAGACGATCTACAACTATACGATCCACCAATATACTCCCAGGTCCTATATTACATCACAACACTATCAGTACAGACCTCACGCTAGTCAATACATATAACACCGACAATAATTCTCTCTCCT
>CM042165.1:52096275-52097853 GCA_023376005.1 Doryteuthis pealeii | reverse complement strand
AAAACATTTCTTGAAGTTGAAGATATTTATATATATATATATATATATACTATATAATATAATATATGATGATGCTCAAGTTTCATATGACTATATACTATATGTTTTATATTTACATATGTCTATAATATATATTTAAAAATTTTTTTTGTGAAGCATGTGATGTTAAATAAATAAGGAAACTTCGTTGGATGTTAAGTTTCATTTTATTTCGCTCAATATTTCAGAAGCATGACCTTTCTTTATCAAGAAAATCTAGACTGTTATATATTGTTGACGCCTTTATAGTTGTGATTGCTGGAACTCCGCGTCAACTGTGGGGTTTGGCTGGGGCGGGGTGTCCCTCTGTCGTTGGTTCATTGATGTTTGGATTACCTCTTTATATATATATATATATATAATATAATATATATATATATATATATATATATATAGGCAGCTGCTAAAACCGTATAACTATTACTGATGAGAGGTGATACCTCGAAACACGTGGCCTATAGTTTACCCCCTATATATATATATATATATATATAAAGAAAGAAGTTCCCCTAAAATGGTTTGAATTATAAACCATTTGCGGGACCTTATTTTCCTAATAAGATATTTGATTTTCTCCCGTTTGACGCATAACATTTATTCCTATATATATATATATATATATTATATATATATATATATAATATATATATATATGCACCTGGTAGTTAGGATCTTTCCATATGTGGTTTTATTCAATAAGTGAAGGAAAAAAACTTTAAATTTGCGGTTAAAATAAATTATTGTAATGAAGCAAATTTAAAGTCTTTTTCCTTCATTTATTGAAGTGTATATATATAATATATATATATATATATATATATATAATATACTATATATAATATATATATCCCTGAGTATTTAGAATGTGCAATTTAACCTTGTATCAGACTAAGCTCATTTTAGTATCTACTTAGTATACACAAATATTACATGTATAGACACACACAACATATTACGTAGCACCCCAGGGTGTAGAATGTGTATTGTGCATAGATACATGTACGCACACACACCACACAGACACACCACACCACGTACACAAATGCCGGGATGCACGCCAAGCGTCGTCCTTGGCATTCGCTTGATAATCGTTTTATTTGTGGTTTTTCTATGAAGCGTGATCGAAGTCGGGTCAAATAGCCCGAGTGACTTTTCACGATTGAACTAATTGCGTGACTATTTGTGGGTTCTCCAATGCAGGAGAGTTTCACAGTATGGAGCAATGAAAATGTGCACGAGAAAAACCAAAAGACTTACTTGCTTGTCTTGACAGTCGACAAAATGCCTGTCTTACGCGACTGCGCAGTAGCGACATTTTTTTTTTGTTTTGGTTGGAAGGGGAAGGGCGAGATATCGAAAAGTGTCTGTGTGTTTGTGTAATAACAATTTGAGTGGGAGTTTTGCGTGTAGTGTCGCATTTTGCATTGTACAAATCATTCAGTTGCATTTGTGTGTGTGTATGTGTGTAATATATATATATATGTATATAAATTATATATTATATATATTATATATATATATATATATATTGCGTGTTCG
>CM042165.1:52063775-52091275 GCA_023376005.1 Doryteuthis pealeii | reverse complement strand
GAGCAAAAATCAAACCGTCTTTTTGACATAAACAAAATTTCATAGAAATTGAAGGAGGTGGGTGACATGGTCTGGATTATTTGACATGGAATTATCCGACTGGCTATTGGTACCATGTAGCTCAGTACTTCTTGTGTAACGACATGTCGGCGTCAGCACTTAAATCGAATGAACCTAGACTTGATCTATAAACCTTACAATTATAAAATCTATATATTAATACTCGTGTTCTTGAAAAGTATACACTCTTTCTTGTGTTTATGTATAGCATGTCCTTTTTCTTCCCTTTATTTATAATGAAAAAGGAATGGTTCATTATTTATCTGAGGTGACGATATTCATAAGAAATAAGAATTCGGTGGGTAAGCAACACCAGGTAATCATTTTTACATTTCACATTGGACCATTTGAACGGTCTCCTTTTTAACCAGAGAGTGTTGCAATATTACAATTAAGGAACGCCAGTATTAATATATATATAATAATAACGCTGGAGGAAACTTCTGGCTTGACTTGCACTGAACACGTAAACATAATCTCTCTCTCACACACACATACACACAAATTATATATATATATATATATATATATATAATATATATATATATATATATATATATATAATGTATGCTCTCTTTTTTTTCATTCCTTTCCCAGTGTTCAAATGCAAGCGGAAGTTGTACGCCAATATCTTTCTACACATAAACAACTGCTTCGACAGAGAGTAAACAATTTTTTCTGATCAACTACAGGCCTTTCATTTGGATCATGTCTTTTCAGACATATGGCTGCATATATATATATATATATATATATATATATATATATATATATATATACGCCGTAGTGTGTGTGTGTATATAATTATATCTCTGCGCGTGCGCGCACACACACACTCCTATATGTGGATGGTGGTAGGGGGGTTAAATATATCCCGAATACAGTAGATACGTCTTACCCGATAGATAGATTGACAGATACATACATAAAGCGCCTGGCACATCTCGATCCTCACAGTATTTATTTTATTTTCATATCTCTCTTTTTTTAAAATTCTTTCTCTAATGGCGATTTTTGTATCTCGGAAATATTGTTCGACAAGTATCAATTGGCTGTAATCCATTTTGATCTGATTTTGTGTCTATAGTTATTTAGTCGAAAATAAAATGTCCATTCTAGCTTTCCAGTGTATTGTTTTTGGCAGCGTGTGCAATCCACTAAATGAATTACATTTTTGCTTATGCAATTTGATTCATAGTAAATTTTGAATCTTTTCAGTTGTGAAATTAGTTATATATATAATATATATATATATATATATATATATATATATTAAATATTTTATATTTTTGCTTGAAGGCAATTACAATGCGAATATCGCATAAATTCGATAATTATAGAAGATAACAATGACAATTGAATTTCGCAAAGAATCACTCGGTGTGTAGAATATCGTACATTGTTATGTCATTGTTATCTTCTATAATTATCGAATTTATGCGATATTCGCATTGTAATTGCCCTCAAGCAAAAATATAAAATATCTAATATACATACTTTATTCAGCAATGCTTCTATAAATAAACAACATCCAAATAAACAAATCATGTATATATATATATATATATATATATATATATATATATATATATATATATATATATATATATATATATGGACTCGTCGATTCGAGTTCAATTCCTAGACGAAGCTGTTGGCATTTCACATAGCGCTAATACCCTTGGGAAAGATATGAATCCATATATTCTCCCTCCAGCTATGGGTTAAATAGTAGGGCAGACTGGGCCCTTCAGCCTTGGGTAGGTAACCAGTAGGTAAGAGGGATAACTCTGAATTCAAAATTCCTGAGGTCGGTCGTTGATTGGGTTTGTGGCAACCCTTGATGCACCAATTCTTTCCTATCGACTGTGCCAAAAAGTGTGGATGGTCCAACACAAGCCTTCACCAATATAAACAAATCACTGTGTGGGTGTTCATTGTGTGTGTAAACCCTCATGCGTCGAAAATCGACGAGAGAGTCCATAATATATATATATTATATATATATATATATATATATATATATATATATATATATATATATATATAGGCAAAAATCTAGATAAAAAGATCAAAGGAAACACAAGAAGGCATAGACCAATATACACAAGACACTACTATAAAAACAACATAAGTCACGTACACACAAAAAATATATCTAAAAGTAAAGACCATCCATGTATTTCTTAACAGGTGATTTGTCGTGATGAAGGGCAGCAAATATGCTGCCTAGAAACCAGTGGTAACAATTGCACCTTAAATGTATTGTACACTATAATAGATAAATACAGCTCTTACAAAAGTAATCGAGCACTTTATTCTCAATTCTCCAATACTAACAAAGGACTAATATATATATATATATATATATATATATATATATATATATATATATATAATTAAAGTCGGTGGAGTGGCCTATTGTCGGTATCAGCCGAACAGCGTTTTGTTAGCGCTTGACCAGAAAGGTTGTTTTTTGTTGAGGTGGAGCACCATACCTATTATCAACTCCCACATGCTTTACCACACTGATCAGATTATTAAAGCTGTGCTACTCATGCGCTGTGGGCGAGTTCTGGTATCGAATCCAGATCCTTGCGATTTCGTGGCAGATTCTCTGCCGACTGAGATAAACCAGTCATATATATAAATATATATATATATTATATATATATAATATATATAGAGAGAGAGAGAGAGAGAGACCGACCTCATAAAAATACCATTCCCCACTCCCACATACTAAGCCCTACTTCTTTCTCATTCCTCTATACTACACACCAAAACCTCCATTTCTCTCCCCCTTACCCATTCACCTTTTCACTATAAAAGCAGAATGTACAAGCACTTAAGTCATATATATATATATATATATATATATATATATATATATATATATATATATTCTTTAAGTATAGTTTCGCTTGTATTATAGTGAAAGAGAAATTTTACTATTGTTTAATCAATAAAAAACAAAAAACAAAAAAAAAAAACAAATAATATCATTATTAAATGAATAGATCATATTAATTTAAATATTGAGGCATACTACTGCATTACCCATATAGATGTCTATGTGCCATATTATTGATATCCCATACTGGAAAGTTGCTTTCAACTGACTGACGCGTCTGAAGTGGTACGAGTAGCAGACGAATTGTTAAAAGCCGAACAACGCGGACAAATTGCCCCGGGGGTCAGTTGATACGTTATTTGGATCAGACCCGCCCCCCCTTTTATTCTCTCTTTACTCCCCATTCGCCCCCCCCCCGAATTAACATCCGTCTCGAAGCTGACCTTTCCGGCCACAGAATAATAGCCTAGAAGATCTGTTAATTGTGTTAATGGAGTATTTTCAATCAGGATTCGATGTCGGATCGCATATTGAGGGTGAGGGGTGGGTGTTTGGGGGTCGTCGCCGAGACTGATTGAAAAGTTCGACACTAAACCCCAGGCCCCAGGGAACGAGCATCCATTTTGACCCTCCCCCCGCCCTTCCTCTTGAGATGGCTCCGTCCGCCAGCGCTACTGTAGGATCCGAATCTAGCATAAGAAGGAGTTTTCTTCTCAGAGGTCGAACAGTTCTTCAGTAATAAATATTATGTTTCATTAATCGCTACAATGGATCCTTCTCCCTCTATGGGCTTGTTTTACGTGGTTCCGTTTATAAACAATTCATTAGTTTTATTAGAAGTTGCTACCCGGCGTCGCCTGGGTGGAGGATTTTTTAAAAGTTAGTCTCGCAGATCCATTATTACGTATCGCGAGTGAGATCCTCGTTGGTTGACCCATAAAACTCCCCACGGAAATATATAACATATATAGTAAGAAATTTCCATTTAATGATGTACATTTAAAAAAAAGAAGATATAAATGATGCAATTAATTCAATCAATCAATATCATATTTCAAAGCGAAAAAAAAAAAAACCCATAAAAAATGATAAACAAAATAACACACTAATGACTTCCCTTCTGTTACTTTTCAAATTTGAATTTTTAAATATCTTCCCAAACATAACTCAAGTCTTCATTATTTTTGCTCAAAAACCAAGCCCTGGTAATACTTAATGTGTATATATATTTATTGTCGTTGTTTATTTTCGAAGTTTCCTCCGGACATACAGATACACACAATTGCCCTTTTATATATGTACTAGAAGCGGCTACCCGGCATCGCCTGGGTAGAGGGCGATTTTTTAAAAAGTTAGTCCTGCAAATCCATTATTATTGAATCGTGAGTTGAATCCTCGATTGATGCCACAATTAAATCCCTATGTAAAAAAAAAAAAAATAGACCTTGCATTGATCCAGCTACTCTGAAAGAAATGAATTGTAAAATATCAAAGAATATCATAAACATCTGTTATCATTTTTTTTATTTTTTAATTATCTTCATGAATATAAATCAAATCTTAATTATTTTTGCCCAAACAAGCCCTGGTGATATTTAATATATATATATATATATATATATATATATATATATATATATATATATATATATATATTAATTTTCGAAGTTTCCTCCGGTCATACATATACATACAACTGTCCTTTATATATGTATAGAAGACTAGAAAAAAAGTTAGTCTCGCAGATCCATTATTACTTATCACAAGTTAGATCCTCAATAGATGCCCCATAAAATTCCCACACAATATAGTAAGAAATCTTAATTCAATAATTTACAATTAAAAATATATATATATATAAATGAGGCGATTAATTCAATCAATCAACATTATATTTCAATTACCTTCTGTTACTATACAAATTTTAATTTTTAAACATTTTCACAAATATAAAAAAATCTTCATTATTTTGCTCAAAAACCAAGACCTGGTTATTGTGAATGTATATATACATTTACTTTGTCGTTAATTGTTTTATTTCGAAGTTTCCCCCGAACATACACAACTGCCCTTTATATATGTACTAGCAGCAACTACCCGCGGCTACCCGGCATCACCTGGATAGAGGGGGATTTTTTTAAGTAGATCCATTATTACTGAATCGTGAGTTGAATCCTCATGGGATGCCCCATCTAAATCCCTATGTAAAAAAAAAAAAATAGACCTTACATTGATCCAGCTACTCTGAAAAATGTCTAATTAATGAAAAAAAATCCATGCTGTTATCATTTAAATTTTATTTTTTAATTATCTCAAGAATATAAATCAAATCTCTATTATTTTTGCTCAAAATCCAAGCCCTGGTGATATTTAATGTATATATATATAATTACTTTGTCGTTAATTGTTTTATTTTCGAAGTTTCCTCCGGACATACATATAAACACAACGGTCCTTTATATATGTATAGATAGATGATCCCGAAATGCAAGAATAATAATGTTACTTATTAGGATACGCGAAACTGAAACTGGAAAAATACTTTTTATTGTTTGTAAATTCTTATGTGTAATATTATAAAAATTGAAAAAACATGAGTTTAAACTTGTATTTTTTCAATTTTTATAATATTATTTTCAATATATTTTCAATTCTTATAATATTACATATTGTCGGATTTCCTTCTATTTTTCTTCATATCTTGTTATTTGAAAATACACATAACGAAAAAGAAAATATAAACAAATATGGATAAATTTGTGTTTTTTCAATTCTTATAATATTACATATTGTCGGATTTACTTCCACTTTTACTCTATAAATTCTTATGTCTAAATCATATATATTAGCAAGAATATGCACCCTCCGCCGGGCGTAAGTATTTAAGTTTTAATGTAATGAAATATATCAAATCAGATATGGGTATACAAAAAATGTCACATCGCCTACAAAAATGTATGGACCGAATGAATGATGATTATGTATAAAAATAGATACAGGTTGACAATAAACGTTTCTATGATTTCTAAATACGAGGTATGTCAGAAAAGTTCCAGGACTGGTGTTACAACGTTCTAACTGATGTGTTTAGATAGTTTACATGGTTTTTCATGATTTCTGGTAGTTGGTAAGTTCGAAAGACTTTTCCCTCTAAACTTAAAGAATTGAATCACGGTTCATGTATTTAAAGAAATAAATTTAATCTGTTTTCATGCAATTTAATTCAAAATGAATATGAAATAATTATAATTTCAATTACAGCAAGTTTATATTTTCTTTCCATCAAAAAATCTACATCGAGATTTTATTTCTGCAGAGCAAATTCTTGGCATCCTTTCTCGTAACTTGTAAAAGTCTTTTTGGTGAAAGTGAAAGTAACTTGTAAAGTCTTTTGGTGAAGGTGAAGTAACTTGTAAAAGTCTTTGGTGAAGTGGTAATTGTTGAAGTGAAAGTAACTTGTAAAAGTCTTTTGGTGAAAGTGAAAAAACTTGTAAAAGTCTTTTGGTTGAAGTAACTTGTAAAGTGAAGTAACTTGTAAAAGTGAAGTAATTGTAAAGTCTTTCGGTGAAAGTAAAAAAGTCTTTTGGTGAAAGTGAAAGTAACTTGTAAAAGTCTTTTGGTGAAAGTAAGTAAAAAAGTGTAACTTTAAAAGTCTTTTGTGAAAGTGAAAGTAACTTGTAAAAGTCTTTTGGTGAAAGTAACTTGTAAAGTCTTTTGGTAAAAAACTTGTAAAAGTCTTTCTAACATGTAAAAGTCTTTTGGTGAAAGTGAAAGTAACTTGTAAAAGTCTTTTGGTGAAAGTAACTGTAAAAGTCTTTGGTGAAAGTGAAAGTAAACTTGTAAAAGTCTTTTGGTGAAAGTGAAAGTAACTTGTTTGTAACTTGTAAAGTCTTTCGGTGAAAGTAACTTGTAAAAGTCTTTCGGTGAAAGTAACTTGTAAAAGTTGTGAAAAAGTAAAAGTCTTTTGGTGAAAGTAACTTGTAAAAGTCTGAAAGTAACTTGTAAAAGTCTTTTGTAAAAGTAACTTGTAAAAGTCTTTTTGAAAGTAACTTGTAAAAGTCTTTTGGTGAAAGTAACTTGTAAAAGTCTTTTGGTGAAAGTGTAAAAAAGTCTTTGGTGAAAGTAACTTGTAAAGTTGGTGAAAGTAACTTGTAAAAGTCTTTTGTGAAAGTAACTTGTAAAAGTCTTTTGGTGAAAGTGAAGTAACTTGTAAAAGTCTTTGGTGAAAGTAACTTGTAAAAGTCTTTTGTGTGAAAGTGTAAAAGTCTAAAAGGTGAAAGTAACTTGTAAAAGTCTTTTGGTGAAAGTAACTTGTAAAAGTCTTTTGTGAAAGTGAAAGTGTAAAAGTCTTTGGTGAAGTAACTTGTAAAAGTCTTTTGGTGAAAGTAACGTGAAAGTGAAGTAACTTGTAAAAGTCTGAAAGTGAAAGTAACTTGTAAAAGTCTTTTTGAAAGTAACTTGTAAAAGTCTTGTAAAATGTAAAAGTAACTTGTAAAAGGTGAAAGTAACTTGTAAAAGTTTTTGGTGAAAAGTGAAAGTAACTTGTAAAAGTCTTTTGGTGAAAGTGAAAGTAACTTGTAAAATGAAAGTAACTGTAAAGTTTTTGGTGAAAGTGAAAGTTGTAAAGGTAAAAGTCTTTTGGTGAAAGTAACTTGAAAGTCTTTTGGTGAAAGTGAAAGTGAAAGTAACTTGTAAAAGTCTTTCGTAACTTGTAAAAGTTTGTAAAAGTAACTTGTTGTAAAAGTCTTTCGGTGAAAGTAACTTGTAAAAGTCTTTTGGTGAAAGTTAAAGTAACTTGTAAAAGTCTTTTGGTGAAAGTAACTTGTAAAAGTCTTTCGGTGAAGTAACATGTAAAGTCTTTTGGTGAAAGTGAAAGTAACTTGTAAAAGTCTTTTGGTGAAAGTAACTTGTAAAAGTCTTTTGGTGAAAGTGAAAGTAACTTGTAAAAGTCTTTTGGTGAAAGTAACCTGTAAAAGTTTTTGGTGAAAGTGATTCATACACAGTATGTAAATGTGTAAACAATTCTTGCTCATTCTTAGATAGTTCATTTCAAATTTTACGATCAATTTAATCTCAGACTTATTAAATTGGTGAAAGATCTGAAGACTGAGTGAGTAAAGTCATTATTTGAAAAATTCCTTGATCTTCTTTTGATTTTAGGTAATTTGTATAGTTTTGAGCTATATTTTAGATCTTTATTCTGTTGCAAAACAACATTTTGTTCAATAGTTCGTCAGCCAGAAAGAATTGCATGCCTCTGCAGTATTGAACGATACTCTCCCTTTCGCATAATGATTTAATTTGAACAAACTCTCCGGCAATATCACCCCAAAACACCCGTAAACCATTGCAACACCACTACCATGCACAACAAGCTTGGAGGGGGGATTTAAAAAAATTTGGCTGTGTGCTACACTAAGCTACCCTTAGTTAAATTAAAGAATGGAAAATGGAAATTAGTCGTTGACCCAATTTTAATCTAAACTTCCATTGTTTTATGGTGGTCGGTCACAGAAGACGGACGTTGACACTTTTGTCGATCGGAAACGTGAGTGTTTCAAATGTCATTTAAAATAAAGATTCAATAATTACACCAGGTTATTGGAACGAGAGGTTTAAAGACTTGAATTAGTCTTGAATAAAGCGGCTAGTTAATAGACAAGATATAAAGCATTAAGTGCTGAGTTCACACAACGTATAAGGAGACAACTGTACTGACCCGCTGTTACGATTTTTGTGGCCATCCTTTAAGCTTCAAGCAAGAGTGCTGTCAGTAGAGATCCTTTGTGTTAAGTAGAGCGCGATCCTTAGGGAAGAATCCTTGCATTCTTCTTTAGTGTTCCTTAATATTGGTTGCTTCTTGGTGCTCCTTGCAGGTCCTTCGTCAATGATTGCAAATGGACGTCTGTCAGTATCAGCCGATTAAGTAGTTAACCAACCACGTATTCAGGCTGTTGATTGGCTGAGGTTATATAGTTATAGAAACAGGGTTTTCTTTATACCACAGTTTCGGTGTTCAAGGTACTCTAACTCCACTAGTATACACAAATAAGATATAAACAAAATGAATAAAGGTGAAAAATAGGTGTGAACTGAAGATAGACGACAGAATTACAAATTACTTTTGTCTGAATAAGAGAGACGTGCAAGTTCATATGAAAAACAAATTTTTGATTTCAAATGAAAAAAAGTCTCGACCTAGAAACTAAAATTCATACAAACAAATCAAAGACCAGAAATGGTAATAAAAATAGTTCCAAACCAGACAAGTATTTATAAAATGTAGCAACCCATAATTTTTAGTTCTCCTGAAGATGTATATTAAACATCGAAATCGTGGTAGAGAGAGAATTTTTCTAACACACACACACACATACACACACACACACACACAACCTTGAGGTTTATTTCCGCTGTCGTTTATCGCAAAAGATTTATATATATACACACACACGCAACCACACACCTAAAAATGCACAATGTTTCCTTTCGATACACACACTTACACCGTCCCATGCTCACACCGTAAAAAAAAAAAGAATATTTGACGTTATATTTCAAACCGTCCCCTTTTTTCAATCCTCAAATTTATTTTTTTAAACAGACTGAATAACAAGGACTACCACTCGCTTTTCTCATTATTCTGTGATAAAAAAATTCTTATTACCTTCCATATACCAACAAATGCCCTGAAGATGATCTAATTAATAGATCGAAACACTCACCACTTAACCCATTTAAACCTGTGTTTTTTCATTTTTCTTAATATACTACATACCGTCGGATACACTTCCTTTCTTCACACACACACACACACACACACACACACACACACACAACACATATATATATATATATATATATATTAGGTATATTGGCTCATTAGGTTTAACTTTATTATTTGGTCTAGTTAGGTATTGAGCAGTTTTTACATTTTTTTTTAGCTTTAGATAATACTAGCAGTTATATATAATTTCTTTTGGACAAGTGTTATAGTATTAATCGACTATTTTCGGTTGGTATTTTCTTGGTCTTTTCTTCAATTTTTTCCCCGGGTGAACTTTGGTAGTATATTTTTACTATCAAACTATTTGCTGGTTTTTTTTCTTGCCTTAAGGGTTTACCAATAAGTTTGGTGTATATATATATATATATATATATATATATATATATATATATATATATATATATATATATATATTTCAAGCAATAATGAAATCACATTCTTCATTATATACACTGTAACTTTTAACTTAACATAATCTGCAAATACAAACATATACACAGCCAAACAGAACCATCTTACGAAAACATCAAAATAAAAAAATAACATAAAAAATTATCTATTATCAAAGTTAGGTTCTTTTTATTAACGATTACTTTTTTAATACTTCACCGTTTTTTTTCAAAACAATAACACAAACTAGGCTCCGAGAAAAATTTTCAACATGTTAGGGATAAATAATAACACTTTATTTTTGCAATACAAAATTATTTTCTACCATAACCCCTATAAAAATCAAATATCCAAATTCTAACGGTCTATTTCAGCGTTCCAAATGTGATTTAAAAAAATTCTATTCGAACATTTCCAAAATTTCTCCGTTGTTCCCCAACGAATTTTTTCATTCAAAATAAAATTTCACTCTGATGAAGGTCGAATCATCTCTGCGTGCAAAATTAATTCACACAGATAAACTGACCGAAACACGTGTAAGTGATATTGATTAAATTCATCTTTTATTATCCATTCTATTCTTTCTTTTCTTTATTCATTCTTCCTCATATATATATATATATATATATATATATATATATATATATATATATATATAATCACCAAGGCACACACAGGTGTTCCTTTCTGACTGACCATTTTCTACGCATTCTGTCCACACCTAACTATTATGTTTACATATTTATTCTGAAAAAAGAAAAATTCGTCGTTTTCTCGCAGCTGGTGGGGGTGTAGGTGGTGGCATTTGATGTGAGGGGAGAAAGGAGACCCGTGGGGAGTGCTAAGTTACCTTTACACAACTTATTTGGTTTGGCTGACAGGGGTCAAAGGTTTGTAACCCGGACTAAAGTGCCGAATGGTGGACAAGGAGCTCTTCAGTGTTTGGAGGCAAATTAAATAGTCTCAAGAGCGACGGACGAATTCCTTAAATTTAGCGCCTCACGTTGTATCAATAATAACGGACAGGGGACATTTATTTTGGTTGGGGGTGCTAAGTGACACGAAGGAGAAAAAAAAAAAGGTCTAAAAAAAAAAAAAGACAGAAAGGAGAAATATTTTTGTGTTTTTTATTACAAAGTTTTGGACAAAAAAATTAGCAAAAAAGAAGACACTTAACCTAGTGGATAAAGGAGTTAGGTTAAGACAGTTTTAAGTGACAGTTATCTCTAGAAGGCAGGTTCAATCCTGGTCAGGGGCAGCAGTAACATAGAATAATAATGAACACAGCTTAACACCTATACCCCAGCTATGGTTAGCGGAATGAGAACAGGATACACCCGTGGACTGAATAAAGGGTTAGGTTCAAAGTTCCGTGATGGCTCCCGATTACGACAAGAAGGTTCCTGAGTGCGAGAAGAAATACCTGAAGAAGGCCGGAGGGCACATCGGCCGAAACGTTGTACAGATAACAATGATGAGGATAATAGTCCGAATAATCCGAATAATCCAAATAATACTAGAAAAAATGTGTACTTCCCGCCTTAAATTTAGTTGGTTGGTTGGATTTTACGGCATATCAACCCTTGTTGGATTATTTTATGCCGAAGAGGTTTTGTTTTATTAATTCAGATACTCAATTTTTTAAAAACGCAATTCTTTTTCTTTAACACATTTTCTTAAATTCATTTTGTTCTATTCAACCCACTGACGGGACTCTAACAGGTACCACTCCTACGGGTTAGAGTGGACCTGGGAGTAATGGTGATAAAAGAGTACTCCATATTCCCCACAGCTCCTGAACTGGAACTTCACCATCAGATAGTTTAACGTCATACCCAGGACAATAAGACCCTCAGCCACCGCCTTTTAGCACATGTACTAGCAGAACTTTGCAAAATTCTGAATTCTAGCTTCGGTTCTGAGCAAAAATCAAACTATCTTTTTGATACAAATAATGTTCAATATATGTGAGATAATAACAGAAATTTTTTTTGTCATAGACGCAGGGCCACATCGGGATATTGATCTTGCTATGAAAAAATCATCAATAACTTAAAATTGGTTAACTTTAAGACGGATTCCTTGGGCAAAAATGTTTTTATAAACCAATTTTTAGGAGTAGGGAAGCCCTAGAACTCATTTTACAGACTAAATTAAATGACAAAAGTCACCATTTTTCGCGAACCCCACCAAATTTGGAGCGCTAAAAATTGACATAACTCCGCCAGTTTTTGGAATTGGAAATTTTTGGAATTGTCTAACGTTAACATAGTCCACACCTGGAAAAAATTCAGAAAAATTGGGAGTCAGTTAGTCTACTGTTGGTTTGAATAACAGCAGCTAACTAAGCACAACTGAAGCATTGTCCAAGACAGTTGGTATTTATAGAAATCAAGAATGATCCATTCATGAATTTGGGTGATTCCATTCCCTGAGTTCTGATTGGCTGCTTGGTTTGAATGATATTGTGGAGTTTTATAAATACCCTGTCATTCTGCAGTAGACTTTGCAACTATTCGGGTTTGTATTGGGTTACAACCGTTTGTTGCCGTGTCTTCCCAATTCGACGGTGTTGGTTTTTTGTGGATATAAGGTGTGTGCCAGATGGCTACTTGTACTTATAGACTCGCCGACTACCATGTGACCAACCTATTGTCCAATCACTGGCAGTGCTCTGCTGCTGATATTATTATTTATACTGGCCTTTTCTGGTCATACTAATCATTACTACTTGGATCTTCTTGGACGACGGAACGTAGTATTATACCACAGGACTTATTGACTTACCAAAGGATTCTATATCACAGGACTTATTGACTTACCAAAGGGTTCTATACCACAGGACTTATTCACTTACCAAAGGATTCTATAACTCGGGACTTACTTACTTATTTATTTGCTTTAAGTTCTTTACAATTGGCCAAGGATGGCGGCCAGATACTTAACAGACGGTAATTGGAAACTTTGATTATTCTTCAGGTGACAATTGTACTTTTTTCTGGATGATTTTACATGGAATTACCCCTACACCACACGCAGCTCTTAGATTTAAAAGCCAAAATTGTGAATTAAATACCTAAACAAGGGTGTATGGATTTTATAGGGTCAATGTTGAAACAGATATATGGTAAACTATGCTTCTTAGCATTATTACTACAGAAATGCATTGTAAATGATATTAACATAGAAGTAAATTGCAAATAGCGTTACTATAGAAATGCATTGGAAATAATATTAACGTAGAAGTAAATTGCAAATAGCGTTACTATAGAAATGCATTGGAAATAAAGATAATTTGTATTATTTAGATTTTTCGGACAGTTTTCCTAATCTTTATGTTTATAAACACAACCTTTCGGCCGATGTGCACTCCGGCCTTCTTCATGTGTTTTTTTTTTTTTGTCGAACTCAGGGACCTTCTTATTGAACTCGAGAGCATTCACGTTGTAATCGGAAGCCTTCACGGAACATTGAACCGAACACTTTATTTAACCCATTGGGGTCGATTGTTCTCATTCCATCAACCATGACAAGGTACACGTGTTAAGCTATGTTAAGTAATTTATTTTTCAGTCTCCCATAGTCAGGATTGAACCTGCAGCTTAGAAATGTATTAACTCATCCCTTATATACGATGCGCCATGTGTACAAATCATCAAGCTTCGTTTCAAAAATTCAGACAAATAATGAAGATGATATCACAACACAATATAAATAAAATGGTAAACCATGTTTACCTTGCTTCTTAACAATACGTGCCATTGATTATTATATTTACTAGCAGGACCTGTGGATATTTAACTATTACAACATTTAATATGTTTACTTAAGAGCTATAGCAATATATAGTTCAATGTGTAAAAAGTATAATAATCTTGATTTAACTCTTTTTCTTTCTTTCTTTCCTTCATTTCATCTTTTCATTATGTTCGATTGAAACAGATTAGCGTTATCGCTTTCACGCGCTCACCCCTCTTCATCTTTCCACTAATCTTTCATATACTATTTTTCTGTGAGAATAAAAAGTACAGTCAGAATCATCGGCGTTTCGTAATCTTCGTTAAAAATTCCCCCATGGCCCTGTGCCAGTATCTCCCTCGCTTTAGATACATCTTCTACATTACCCAAAAGTGTCAGCCCTGTCGGCTGGGACTTTAGAATACACCGACTGCATCTCTACAGAGGGGTAAAAATCCCCCCCCCCAATAGGACCACCTGTTAGCCGTAAGTGACGACCCATGATGCTTAAGGATAGAACCCTGGTGGATGAGCTGTCTATGATATGCAACACTCCACTTAGAACCTTTTTAGGCTAGAAGAGCGGTCGGGGATGGCCCCTTCGATTAATCGGCTGGTCACGCCAAGCCCTAGTACCCATATAATTGCCCAACCTTTTGTCATTATAGTAAGCCCCAACTCCCTTTATCATATATGTGCTAGAAGGCGGTGACTGAGGGTCTTAATGTCCTGGGTATGACGTTAAACTCTATCTGATGGTGATGTCCAAATTTGGAGGTCTGGGGAATATTGAGTATCCCATTATCACCATTACTCCCAGGTCCACTCTCACCTGGAGTAGTGGTTCCTGTTAGGGTCATATCCATGGGAAATAGAAGAAGATAAGTTAAAAAAAAAAATTGAGTACCCATCAAGAATGAATAAAACAAAACATCTTCGGCAAAAAATAACCCAACAAGGGTTGGCGTGCCGTAAAATCCAACTAACCAACACCAAAATTGTGTGGCAGCCAGTGAGAAACAAACTGAGTACAGTCGTAATGATCGGCGTTTGTGAAATCTTCGTTAAAAATTCCTCCCCACGGCCTTGTGCCAGTATCTCCCTATCTTAAGATATATCTTCTACATTACCAAAAAGTGTTTGGTTGATATTAGGGAACGAGGAAAGACCCCCCCCCCTTAGTAAGCAATGTTTTCCCGTTGACTTGGCCTAAAGTGTCAGTCACCCTCCGCACCGAAAGATGCGCATCTTTCTACACCAACCCAACTGTCAGCGTTGGCTCGCCGCACACTTTCGAGAGAGCGAGAGAGAGAGTGAGAGCTCATGACACAGACATTTCGGACACGAAATTGCTTCTTTCCCCACCGCCATGAATTTCCAAATATTTGTACACGGCGTCTATTTCAATAAACACGCTGACCACTCAATGGAGTTAAGATCGGCACAGTTTAGTAAAAATGCGTGAGTCTCGTTTAGAGTGAGATTTTTGGCTTGGGCTATTTGTTTAACGGCATATCAACACCTTATGGGTTATTTGATGCTGACTTTTGATTATTTTGTAAATGTTTGATTGTAATCATAACTATATTTTCTTTAGTGTTATTTGTATTATTCGGACTACATCTTCATTGTTATCTGTACAACGTTTCGGCCTTCTTTATTTCGTATTATTTGTATTTATTGTCGGACTCGGGGAACCTTCTTTTCGGACTCGGGGAACCTTATTACCTTTTATGTACCGTGATTGCTCCCGATTACGACCAGAAGGTTCCCGAGTCTGACAAGAAATACCTGAAGAAGGCCGGAGGGCACATCGGCCGAAACGTTGTACAGATAACAATGAAGATGGGGACAATAGTCCGAATAATCCAAATAATACTAATTATAGTCATCTAAAAAATTCCGCGATATATTTTCTTTTTCTTGCTTTTTGGATTTTACGGCATGTCAACCCTTGTTGGGTTATTTATGACGAACGCGTTTTGTTCTCTTCATTCTTAATGGGCATTGAAAATTCTATTCTTGAATTCAATTTTTCTTTTGAATGCATTTTTCTTAACTCATTTTCTTCCATTTAACCCATAGATGGGACCCTAACAGGTACTACCACTCCGGGTCAGAGTGGACCTGGGAGCAATGGCGAAGAAGGGTTTCTCACACTCACCAGAGCTCCACAATTGGAAATTATTATTATATATATTTACCAATCCCTCCGCACGAGCAGGATGCGACACAAGTCAATTTCTTAAGCGGAGTTTAACAGGTTTGAATTCAGAGTTTTCCTTCTCCTAGCCATGGTTAAAGAGCCCAGTCTGTCCCAAGGGTATTAGCGCCATGTCAAAAGCAAACAGCTTCGCCCAGGAATTGAACTCGGGTCGACGCGTCCATTTCTTTCGACTCTAACCATTACACCACACACCACGGAAGTTATTATTATATGCAGTATAACGTCATACCCAGGATACTACGACCCTCAGCCACCGCCTACTAGGACATATGATAAAAATTGTGGCGGATTTGCAATTGGGTCGGGGACAATCATATAGGTGCTAGGGCTTGACATAATCAGCCGATTGATCGGAGAGGCCTCTCCGACCACCGTCTAACCTAAGTAAGGGCCAAAGTGGAGTATTGCATGTCATGGACTGCTCAACCACCAGTTTGTCAGCATCACGGGTCGCTACCTACGGCCAACAGCTGGTCCCATTGGAGGGGGTCTTACCCTCTACGGAGGTGCAGTCGGCGTATTCTACAGTACCAGCCGAGGCGGGGCGGTATTTGAAATGTCCCATTGCATTAAAATGTCTTTGTCTAAAATCATTTGGCACCCTGTCGGTGTGGTTTAGCATATGCCGACTATATCCTTTGCCGGGGGATAAGATTAAAGGTGTGTTCTAGGTGTGGCACTAGATTGTATCAGATGGTGAAGCCCCATTTCTAGGGAGTGAGGAGTAGAATTTTATTGCCATTACTCCCATGTCCACTCTGATCGTTTAAAGATATGTATTTGATTAAACTGTGTGCAAAAATAAAAAAATAAAAATAAACGCTTAAGATACAACTGCATAAATAAAGTAAAGTCGTCAGGGTGGCCTAAAGTCGGTGTCAACCAATCAGTGAGGGAGTCTATCCCCTTTTCACGAGCGCTAGACCAAGGAGATTATATTTTAGCGTCTGAGGTGGAGCGCCACGCCTACCATTAGCTCCTTACTTTACTGCACAGATCCCTGTGTTACTCATACGCTGAGTTGCGAGGGCCGTTATTGAACCAGGAACCTTGCGATTCCTAGTCAAGTGCTCTACCGACTGAGCTAAACCGGCCCTGTGAATGACTCGATTCCCTGATAATCCCTATACGGCTTGACATGCCGTTAAAATCAATTGTTTGCACATAAAGTACTCTTATCTATTCTAATGATTTATACAGAGATGTTTTAAAGTGATTATTAAAATTACCGTATTTGACGGCATATAGGACGCACTTTTCTTTCCAAAATTTTGGCTAAAAAATTGCCCTGCGTCTTATACATCGTAGGTGAAGTTTGAGACCTCCCGTAGGAGGTTATTATTATTATTATTATTATTATTATTATTATTATTATTATTTATTTCCTGCTATTGAGATATCTTGTGTATGCTTATTGCTTGCCTTTTATTCAGCTATGTTTCTGCCTGTGTAATGCACAGCTAGACTATTTTCAACAATATATGCTTAAATACACTAAAAACTTTTTTTCCTGAATCTGACCTGCTGAAATGGGGGTGCGTCTTATATGCCATCAAATACGGTAAATAATTTCCTTGGTAAAATAGGAGGGAAGGGAGGAGAAGCTCTCAAAATAATTTTGACTAAAGAGAAGAGAGCCCCATTAGTTCGAAATCAGTTTTCCTTCTAAAAGACCAGTTGCGAATTTTGTGGCCATCCTTTAGGCTTCAAGCAAGAGCGCTGTCCAGCGGAGATCCTTTGGGTTAAGCAGAGCGTGATCCTTAGTGAAGAATCCTTTAGTTGTTCCTAGGTGCTCCCCAGTCTTGCAGGTCCTTCGTCAATGATTGTAAAGGGACGTCTGTCAGTATCACCGATTAAGTAGTTAACCAACCACGTATTCGGGGCTGTTGATTGGCGTTAAACCACGTGACCTCGCTTAGTCTATAAATTTAAGTGGTAGATTGCAGCACGGCTTATATACCAAAAATAATCCAACACATACCGAGGTTAAAGAACCCAGTCTGCCCTTACTATTTACCTTGAGCTGGTAAAGGATATATATAGTGATTGCCACTTCTTCACAGAATAAGGCCATTTCTACAAGTTCGGCTGTGAGCGTGCAGTGCCCAGGCGTTCAGCTATATATATATATATATATATATATATATATATATATATAATGCGAAAATCAAACCCTTCGCATGTGCAGGATGTGACATATAGTCAATTCCTTAAACGGAGTTTAACAGGTTTGAATTCAGTTTTCCTTCTCCTAGACTGGTTACCTAGCCAAGGTTGAATATCCCAAAATGCCCTACTATTTGCCCATAGTTGGGTGGGGAGAGTAATTGGATGCATAGATTTCCCAAGGGTATTCGCGCTATGTGAAATGCAAACAGTCTACTCCACACACACCATATATATGGTTAAGTTAATACAGTCCTAAGTGACAATCATCTGTAGTTTGCAGGTTCAGTCCTGGCCAAGAGCGATAATAACATAGAATACTTAACATAGCTTGTCACTAGTACCCGGTCATGGTTAACGGATTAAGAACAGACTACCCCCATGGATTCAATAAAGGGTTCAGTTTGAAGTTCCATGAAGGCTTTCAAGTTCAACCATATACACCTGAAGAATACCGGAGAGCATATCGGCCTAAACGTTGTGTATAAACAAAAAGGATGAGGAAAATAGTAAAAAAAATCCAAATAATGCAAGTCATCAAGCCTCATTAAAAAAATTCAGACAAATAGTAAAAAAGAAACCTAAAAAAAAACTCTAGTAAAACTTCGAGTTGTATTTTTTTTTATGCGAATCAGTTAGTAACAAATGTGACCGACCCAGCACTTATAAAAAAATTCTGCCCTCTTCGTGAAAGACACCATCTTACAAATAAGAAGTGAGGCTAATTAGTATTATTTGTATTATTCGGACTATTGTCATCTTCATTGTTATCTGTACAACGTTTCAGCCGAAGTGACCTCCGGCCTTATTCAGGTATTTCTTTTCGGACTCGGGAACCTTCTTTCGGACTCGGGAACCTTCTTTTCGACTCGGGGAACCTTCTTTTCGGACTCGGGAACCTTCTTTTCGGACTCGGGAACCTTCTTGTCGTAATCGGGAACCTTCTTGTCGTAATCGGGAGCCATCACGGAACTTTGAACCTAACCCTTTATTCAGTCCACAGGGGTATCTGTTCTTATTCCGCTAACCATAACTGGGATACAGGTGTTAAGCTGTGTTCATTATTATTCTATGTTACTGCTGCCCCTGACCAGGATTGAACCTGCAGTCTAGAGATAAATGTTACTTAGAACTGTCTTAACCTAACTCCTTTATCCACAAAATAATCCAAATAATACTAATTATCAAGCTCATCTAAAAAATTCAGAGAAGAAGTGAGGCCTTATAAACCTATCAAAATTTCTGTCCCACCTCCCACCCCATCACAACCGAATGAATTTCAATAATGCTCTTGACCCCGTGACCTTTAATTTCGGCAATCACTATGCAATTACTGATTTGATTTTCTTCACTCGTCAGTAAACAATGAAGCATTAAGTGGATATTTACATCTCGTGTTGACGGCGGCCATTGCCGTTTTGACGTCAAGAATGTGAGCGGGAAGAACTTCAGGAATTTTCTTTCCTTTATTTTCTTTCTTTGTATTGAACATCTTTAACTATGTCGTCAGGAGTTGCTGAAAGGTTCTCAGCCCGACCAGAAGCAATCTGATACCATTTACGGCGGCTGCAATTAACATGACCTGTATACACTCGGAAGGTCCTCTGCGGAGCATCCAGTATCCGCGCAGAGCTGGTCAATGTACGTCTTTTCTATCCTTTATTTTCTTTCTTTGTATTGAACATCTTTAACTCTTATTATCTGCGTTATTCGGACTATTGTCCTCATCTTCATTGTTATCTGCACAACGTTTCGACCGATGTGCCCCCCAGCCCCTTTCAGGTATTTCTTTTCGGACTCGGGAAGTGATAGGAGGTCAATGGCCGTACAGTTGTTCTCTCGTGGGGTGCTGTTTCCGCGATTTATTCAAGATTGCACATATAATTCTTGTGCAGCCCACATCTAGCTTATTATCTAGTCGTTTTGTTAGAGTAATGCATATACATATATTATTGCAGAGGGAAGGGGGGGGGGGTAATATTTTCTACAATCTTTCAGACATGCCGAAGCGCGTTAAAATGTGCTAAGTCTGTTCTTATCTCTTTATCTATCTTAGTATACCCTTATCTATCTGCTCTATCTATCTATCTATCTATCTATCTATCTATCTATCTATCTATCTATCTATATATATATATATATATATATATATATATGCTCTTTATTTATCTGTCTGTTCTTTATCTATCTATCTACCCGTTATCTATCTATCTTTCTATCTACCCGTTATCTATCTATCTATCTATCTATCTATCTATCTATCTATCTACCGTTATCTATCTATCTGCCCGTTATCTATCTATCTATCTATCTATCTACCGTTATCTATCTATCTATCTATATTATCTATCTATCTATCTATCTATCTATCTATCTATCTACCCGTTATCTATCTATCTATCTACCTACCCGTTATCTATCTACCTACCTACCCGTTATCTATCTATCTAACCGTTATCTATCTATCTTTCTATCTAACCATTATCTGTCTATCTACCCGTTATCTATCTATCTTTCTATCTAACCGTTATCTATCTATCTTTCCTTCTATCTATCCGTTATCTATCTATCTATCTATCTATCTATCTACCCGTTATCTATCTATCTACCCGTTATCTATCTATCTATCTATCTATCTATCTACCCGTTATCTATCTATCTATCTAGCTAGCTATCTACCCGTTATCTATCTATCTATCTAGCTAGCTATCTACCCGTTATCTATCTATCTATCTATCCTTTATCTATCAACCTACTCATTATCTGTTCCTTATCTATCTCTCTGCTCGTTATCTATGTATCCTATATATATATATATATATATATATATACTACCTATCCTCTTCTTGTGACCCCGTTACAAAAAATGTTTCTGATAAAGAATAAGATAACATTAATATCTTCACTACTCTAACACCAAACATTACCCGACAACACAACACAACACCGCCCCCCCCAAAAAAAAAAAACACCCAGAACAATATTCTTCCCACTTATCACCGTCGTTTAATTTCTGGCCATTCCAGAAGGTGGCGTTGTCAGGATCACGTGAAAGCGGACACTACTGATAAGTGAGCCGCCTTCAAGCCTCAAAACCCGGACCGATTTTCGCGCTTCTTGGGGCCCACCCAGGCGGGGGCAGATTAGTTACGCCCAACCCCCCCCCCCCCCAATGAGAAACGCCACCTCCTTGCAAACTCCTCTTCTTCGAAAAGACTCACAACCTCTTATCAGCCTTATCGACAACAACTGATCCAGTGATGGTCAAATCATTATACACGTCTCGCGTGTCTCTCTCACTCTCTCTTTCTCCCATCTCTTTCTCCCCCTCTCTTTCTCCCTCTTTCTCCTCCTCTCTTTCCCCTCTCTTTCCCCTCTCTTTCTCCCTCTTCCTCTCTTTCTCCCTCTTCCTCTCTTCTCCCTCTTCCTCTCTCCCTCTCTCCTCTCTTCCTCTTTCTGAGACAATTTCTTCTGACGCCATTCGAGCGTATCTGCTGATTTAGGTTTGTGGTTAGAGCTACGGGCCAAGCCACAGACACATTTTTTCTTTATTTCATTAACCGGAATCCATTCATTTTATTAATGAAGATAAGATTAATTTGTTTCTTTCGCTTATCTCTTTTATAGCACAGCTCCCGTGAGAAAGGTCGAGAATATCTAAGCGTGGATATGAACTTTTGCATAGGATCAAAGTGTAGTATCTGTGCGTTTTGCCTTGCATAAAATCGTCACTACCAAGAACTATTGCCAACAATTTTTTTATTTTTTTTGGTGTGCCTCAGCTAACTTAATTGTCTTTATTTATTTATTCTTTAAAAAATAAATGGTCTACTTACCGGTAGGCCAAGCCATGCCAATGAATTATTTTAAAAATTGTCTTAGCAACGTGAACCTGTTTTTTAACACCTACTCTGAACGCAGATTGCCTTTAGCATTAACCAACCCGATGTACAGAAGCAGAGGTCTGCGTTGGAAAAAATATATTTAAAGTCAGTTGTTCTCTTAGCGTTGGACAAGACGGGTGGCGCATTAGAGTTGATAATCTCTAATGGGGTCTGGCGAGGGAGGTATTATGTTGAAATCCGACCCCCCCAATGAACCAGTTAATAACAACAAATGATGACGCTACCCAGCGCTGTTTAGTAGCACAGGCGTATCTTAAACAAAACAGTGTAGTATCTATCTAGACACACACACACACACACACACACATATATATATATATATATATATGTGTGTGTGTGTGTGTGTGTGTGTGTGTGATAAGCAGACTGGAATGATAATCAATCACTGTTGAACAGGTACACACACATAATCAAACACACACACACAGTATGGAAAACATGAGACAAAACCAAATGGGCAGCCACTAGCAAAACTTTCAAAGAAAGAAAAACTTAACAAACAGTCATTCCGTTATAATTTTATTTCGACCAGAAACTAAAAAAAATGAGTCTAGCCTCATCAGACAGGTTTTACAAATACAGTCTTCTCATTGCTCACAAAAGAAATAAATTTTATGGTGATATATTTGATTTATGAATTATTATACATTGAGCTCTTTTTAGGGATTTATAAAAATCCTTGTATGAGTATATATGTTTGCACCTACAAGAGCATACAGTATGGTTGTACAGTGAGATTTCGATGATTCCAAATAGAAATCCCTTACTTACTTGAGATTCCCTGTATTTGTAAAACCCATCTAATGAGACTAGACTCATTTGTTTTTGAGTTTCTGGTCGAAATAAATATCATAAAGGGATGACAGTTTGTTAAGTTTTTCTTTTTGTGAAAGTTAAATATTGCTCTGTATATAAGTTAATTTATTGATTATTATACATTGAACTCTTTTTAGGGATTTATAAAAAAATCCTTGTAAGAGTATATATGTTTGCACCTACAAGAACATACAGTATGGTTGTTCAGTGAGATTTCAATGATCCCAAATAGAATCATCTCTTATTTGAGATTCCCTGTATTTGTAAAGCCCGTCTGATGAGGCTAGAAGTGAAATATAGGCTCACCTGTCCTCCGTATATACACGTTGGTTTGTACGGTGGTCCCTTAGATAAAAACTGACCATCACGTGGACACGTCCAAAATCCGTCCGTTTTAATCCAATCCGATTTGTAAATCTGTTTATTCGGCTGGATTTGTCTGGTCAGTCTTTACATTGTCCGAATTTGTCAGGAGAACAAAAAAAAAACGGCTGTTTGTATCCACACACAGCTAGACAAACAAACTGAACGCAAATCAATCAATCAATGGATAGATTATTATTATCATTATTATCATTATTATTATTATTATTATTAGAGTTCTTCACACCAGCGTTAGCTAATGGTATTTCACTGGAGACTGAGTGACAACAAGTCTCCTCAGGTCTTCAGGACTCTTCTGAGTATTCTGGCAGATTGCAGCAGTGCAGTATTCTGGATGGTCTCAATTCTTCCTCTGATTTCCAGATTTTCCAGTCTTTTTTCTAAGCTTTTTGGAACCGTTCCAAGTGCACCAACTACAATTGGTATCACTTTGACTTTCATATTCCATAGCTTTTTCAGTTCTCTCCTGTGATCTGCTGGAACCGCAAAATCCACCTGTTGACAAGTTCTTTATTTTTGTTAATCAATACTAGGTCTGGTCTTCTTGCCGGGATAAGGTGATCCGTTTTTATCTCAAAGTCCAGAGAATTTTATGCGTTCCATTCAAGAACAGATTTGGTTTATGCATATACCATTTTGTTGTATGGTAAAAATTTTTTGCATAATTCCAGTTGATCACCTTCCCAACCCAGTCGTACCTAGTTTTGTATTCCCATTATTATTATTATTATTATTCACTTCATTCGAGTGTTTCACACCTACCCTAGCTGGTGGTTCACAGGAAACTGAGTAACAGCAAGTCTTCAGAACTCATCCGAGTATTCCAGCCGATCCAACAGTGCTGTAGTTGGATGGTCTCGATTCTTCCTCTGATTTCTAATTCACCCAAACTCTTTCCAGGGCTTTGGGGACCGTCCCAAGGGCACCAATTACAATTGGTACGACCATCACCTTCATGTTTCACAGTTACCTCACTTCTCTAGCAAAGTCCAAGTATTTGTCTATCTTTTCGCTTTCTTTCATTTCAATAGCTCTTAAGTAAACATATCAAACGTTGTGATAATCAAATTATCATACTGTGGTGTATCCACAGGTCCTGCTAGTAATCATTATTGTTACTTCTACTTCTACTTACAAAAATGCGTCTTCCGCATTTAAATTTTAATATAATTATATTGAATTAGAAAAACTAATGAAATTAAATAAGAACACAAAAATATTACTTATTTTTACTTTATTCTAATTGATTTCAATAGAAAATTATACATAGGATTATTTTTAATACGTTTGAAAATCCGCCCTGTCGGCAGGGGCTTAAAATACACCAACTGCACCTCTGCATTGGGCCCCCAATGGGGCCTACCTGTTGGTCTTGGGTGGTGTGCCGTGATGCTTAAGGACGGATTCTTGGTGGATGAGCAGTCCATGACCTGCAACACTCCACTTTAGGCTTTTCTTGGGCTAGACGGATCAATCGGCTGGTCACGCCAAGCCCTAGCACCTATATAATTGCCCCAACCCTATTACCCTTATAGCAAGCCCCAAGCCCTTTTTATCATATGGGTGCTAAAAGGCTGTGGCTTTTCATGTCCTGGGTATGACATTAAACTCTCTGATGGTGAGGTTCCAGTTCTGGAGGTTGGGGAATGTGTAGCACCCCTTCATCACCATTGCTCTCTGGTCCACTCTGAGCCGGAGTGGTAGTACCTGTTAAGGTCCCATCTATGGTTAAATAGAAAAATGTGTTTATAACAAAATTGAGTATCCATTAAGAATGAATTCATTTAAAAATTCTGTCGGCATTAAATGACTCACTGAGGTTGATATGTCGTAAAACAAACAAACGTTTGAAAATAAAACAATAATATTAGAAATCAATAACACTAAGTAATTTAATTAAACACGGTTTTATTAAAGCCGGTATGTAAATTATTCACATCATCCACTATATAAACATTTATTTCTTAATGATATATAACACACATGTCGCAGGATTTTAAGCACATGAATAACATTGGCTGTTTTGAAGCAAATCTATCTCAGCTAAACCTTGATAGGCATTGTTGATAAATAAGATGCTAATTAAGATCAAATAATAATTATCTAATAAACATTGAGAATAAAACTAAGGGAATTGCGACATTGGTGATGACGTAGTTTTTGTTACAGATACACATAGACTACATGATAATAACATTTTTACTAAGCATAGATTAGTCTAGGCATAGTCAAATAGAGGGAAAGTGTAAAAATAGGAAGATCGTGTAGCCCCCCCCCAAAAAAAACAAACAAAAAACAAAAAAAAAAAACAAAAAAAAAAAAAAACAATGTTGTTAATCAGCATTCCAAATCTTGGATTTTTACCTGGGACGAGCATTGTTGGAGGCGCGTGGTATATTGGTTACCGTCGCCGTAAATGGACACAATAACAATAATCTGGCGATGGGTGTGTATGTTGATTGGTTTATTGATTTTAACGGCATATCAACCCGTCTGGGGTTATCCATGCCTAACGGTTAGGAAATAATATATGTTGTGTATTTATATTTATACTTTTTAATATTGGTTTTAACAATGTGTTAGCACCATTGGGGATCATGTTGTATTGATTAGGTTCATGTTTATATTCTATGGTATAATATTATTTCCCTCGAAAAGGACAGAATGTCTTCTATGTTGACTTTTCCAAATAGATTTTCATATTGTTTGCATTAAAATAACAGTTTTGATGTGAGCAAAAAACCTACATTCCATGAATAAGTGTTTAACAGTCAAAGGTGTTTGACATGTTTCACACTGTGGTTGTTGTTCTTGTTTGAGTATGTAGAAGTGTGTTAGTCTTGTTGCGTATGTTGAAACTGTGTTTAATATACTATGTTTATGTTAAATTATATAATACTAACCAGTTTAACAGTGATTTTACAAGTCTTAAAAAAAAATCATGTTCTCAAACGTAGTAAAATTAATTCTATATATAATTTTACGTAGAAATCAATAAAAATTACATTGAAATAAGTGTAACATTTTTATATCTTCGTCCTATCAATTAATTTCATTGTAATAAAATGCATCCGAATTTTAGATTAGATGAAAAAATACTCAAAAATATAATAAATTGATATATATCCCTTATAGATAATAATGATAGAATAAGATTTATGATTTACTATAAAAAATAAAACTTTAAATTTAGTGGTTAATAATAATTATTTCCCTTCCAAAAGACAGTGGGAAAACCAGCAATTAAATTTATATTTAAAGAATGCATCTCCGACAATGATGATATAAACTAGCAAAGATATACACCCTCCGGGCGCAAGTATTCAAGTTTTAATGCCATGAAATATATTAAATTAGAAAGACTATTGAAACTTAATAAGAATGCAGATAAAATGATTTGAAACAGGAAATTTTCAATTTATTAATAGAAAAATAGAACAATTTTCGTTTGTCTTTCTTATTTAATATATTTTAATACTTGCGCCCGGCGGAAAGCGCGTACTTTTGCTAGTATATATAATTTAACTTTTTGATTTTATCCGCACTCTTGTGCTTTCTCTTCTTCCATCATTTCTTTTTGTTGTCGCCTTCTGCCTCTGTTTTTTTTTTCCTGCCTCGCCCGGTTTTCGTCTTTCCACACCTTTTTTAATATGATGTCATTGTTTGGTCAATATGGCGGCTAATGAGTCAACACACCAAGCGACCCCTGGCGCCAATAGCCAATGCTAATCGGTGCAAAAACATCCAAATGACCAATCAGAAAAGGTGGCGCTGTAGATAGATCCGAGTGAGAAGCGTGTTCATTTGGCCCTGTTTGCCATTTAAGAACATTCAAGTGGTTTACTAATATTTGGTCTCTGGCGACATTCACAATCAAATTCAGAAGAGGAGTCAAATACTTGGCATTTTTTTTCGATTATTCAAATCAATTATCCAATTTGCGTGTCTGTGTGAGGAGTATATATATATATATATATATATATATATTATATATATATATATATATATATATATTATAAGGAAGAGAGAAACGGAATAAATTGATAAAGGATATAAATATATGGATCTTTATTTTCTTGTCCCTTTCATTCCATTTGAGTTTGTGTATCTATTCTGTATATATATATATATATATATATAATATATATATATATATAATTACAATAATACACA
>CM042165.1:52056275-52058775 GCA_023376005.1 Doryteuthis pealeii | reverse complement strand
ATAACAAACAATTACATTCAATCGATATTTCATCTCTGTTGGTCTTGAAGTCTTCAACAGAATGCATCTTTATTATTTCAAAACAGAATAATATATATAGACGATGAAAAGGTAAGAGGTGGAGGAAGGGGATAGAGAGGAAGAAAGTAAAAAGGGGATGCCATAGATGTATGGTAGATCACAACTTTGGATGGGGGGATAGAAGGATCAAAGGATTTAGGGTAAGTAAAGCAGTAATAAGTAATCTGTAATTTTTATATATATATATATATATATATATATATATATATATATATATATATACTAATAAAATTATTGTTAGATGTAAAATAAAGGGTCTACCATGGTTTCAATCAAAAATGATCTCAGGACCCCACTCTACATTAACCAAGTTGATGTAATTCCTCAGTTAAAATTGAATATATTTATCGGACAATAACGGTTGAACGCTACCTTATTTTTCTCTCAATCTTTGCGTGTGGCCTGCACGTGAAAATTGAGAAAAAACAATGTATCGTTCCACACGTGTATTCATTCCTTAATTCTAATTTCTATATTGTTATCAATTTAATTCTAATTCTAAATAAGCTATATATATATATATATATATATATATATATAATACTAAAGCTGAGTTAATCAAATTTTACTTCCTAAAGGCTTTTTTTACTGTTTAGTTTAATGACATGAACATTGTACTAAATTATTCTTTACTTTTAGGATTGAAGTATGTTTGAAAAAAATCTGTTTTACTTGGTTCTAATTAGCCATAATTTGCAATTAAGTCAAAAACCGACCAATCTCTTACTTTACATTCAGCCTATCACCTTTTACCCCTCTATGTATCTCTTGATTACCTCCTCATTATATAATGTTAGTTTCTCTGGAGAGTAGAGAGTAAAAAAAAGTAATACCTCAAATTATATATATTATATACACTTCACCCATACGTAAATATACGTCTTTGTGTGTGTGTGTGTGTGTGTGTGTGAGAGAGAGAGAGAGAGAGAGAGAGAGAGAGAGAGAGAGAGAGAGAGAGAGAGAGAGAGAGAGAGGGGGGAGAATTTGAAATGTATTTCTATGTTAAATTTCACAACCAGCAACCCATAGCTTAAATGTGGTCAAACATTTCCTTTCTTAGAAAGCTAACAAAATGATTTTAAGGTTTCGTCCGGTCGTATTTAAAAAAAAAATTATTCGCTTTGCTAACTCCTTTTTCCCTAATCTCAATTATATACCCAGAGCTGAATGGGTGACTCAATGGGTCACGTTTTATCTAGTATATAAATATATATAAATATATATTTATATAATGAAAATAATTCCGACAGTATGTGAATATAAAAACAAAAGAAATATGCAGAGGGTGTACTTTTTTTTATATATGATGCAAACGTACCTTTGTTTTTTGTTTATTTTTCTAAACCATCTTCAGTGTGATTATGAAGCACTCAATGTCTTCTACTGATTAATTGCCTTGAAGATGGTTAAAAAAAAAACGAAACTTACGTTGGCATATCATTATGTATAAAGAATACACCCAAAATATTTTTGTTTTTTCCTTTTATTATTCGTGTCAACGTGTGTGCATCATTATCTAGTGAGCACGGCACATGTTTAAGATTTCTTAACCCTTATCTTGCTTGTGTGTGTGTAATGATATATATATATATATATATATATATATATATATATATATATCATCATCATCATCATGTCGCGCTGTTGGCACGGATATCCATGACAATGCCTCTCCATCCGTCCCTATCGCTCATCATTCTCGGGAGGTCCTCTGTGCAGCATCCTGTATCCGCACATGGAAATAAATCCGACAATATTAAGAAATTTGAAAAACGAAGTATTCCAAAAATAAGATGAATTTATTTATCGACGCTTAAACGTTTCGGTTTATTTAAACCATCACCCCATAATCTATTCTGATGAATGTTTAAATAAACCGAAACGTTTAAACGTCGATAAATAAATTCATCTTATTTTTGGAATACTTCGTTTTTCAAATTTCTTATTATATATATATATATATATATATATATATATATATATATATATATATATATGATTGTGTGTGCATAGTTATATATTAACACGCACACACATAGATACTACTTCACTTGTACAGACGTGTACTGAGGGAGAGGTATGAAAAGATAAATCAGTGGGGAGTGGTTTCCCTTCAAGCGGCGTCTAAAAATGGTTAGGACTGCGTTTATTCCCCCAGCGCCCGAGGCGTTCTAAAATAGAATATTAACGGTACTGAACTATTTTAGGCTTTTTCCTCCTTAGGAGTCTTGCTTCCCGCGGAGTCACCGCACTAAAGCGAACCTTGTCACATTCCAGCAACGTGAGAGGTTGGATAAACACACACACACACACACACACACACACACACATATATATATATATATATATATATATATATATTATAAATTTGAGTCGGTCGAAAAGTACATTAGCTGATCAAGATACAGTCATGGAATGT
>CM042165.1:51988775-52048775 GCA_023376005.1 Doryteuthis pealeii | reverse complement strand
TTGTTCTTATTTCTTTTTCCTCTCTTTCTCCAGAAATCCGATACCGTTTTATTTTCAATCCCCAAATTCCCCGTAGACAAATAATAATTACGCTACACTGTTATCTTTATCGTTGTTGTTTGTAATAAGTTGCTTCGATATATTACACTGGCCTGTGATGTTTTCAAGGTCGTATATATATAATAGCAGATTTTAAGGGAGTTTTTTTTAACGCTGCATCCAAAAATCATAGTTATCTTTCTAATCAGATCAATTTTTTAGATTCAAACTCTAACTTGAAATGTATAGAAAAATATTCCAATTATTTGTGACAAGTAGAGTCAACAGGATTTTGAATTAGTGTTATTATGAAGTGCAACTTTTGAAGTATTCAAGCACATCTTAAAAACCAGACCTGACTAAACAATGCATGGTACTTTTGAATTCAGCATTAAATGGCGGTCATATATCACTTGGTACACCTTTGACCTTTAGGAAAAAAAATTAAATGCAGATCAGTATTATTTGATTTTATTTGCCTGAAGGGTTTATATCAATATGTTCATTATTTCCAATTGTGATTTTCATCTGCATTGTCTTAACTACATTTCAGTCGATGTGTTCTCCGCCTTCCTCAATAACAGAAGTTTTGAAATTAACTATATTCATTAATATTTTCATTATTATGACGTTTGTATTGTTTTCAAACATTTCGGCGTATGTATTCTTCGGCCTTTCTACGTTGTAAGAACTTGTGTATTTGTTTAATTATTATTCCGACCGTTGTATTTAACTTTGTAGCATTTTGGCCAATATTGGGGTTGCTTGATGGTAGGTGACCAAGGACCAATTAATACAATCCGTTGTATACTAACGGTGAATAAACGGAAGAAAGACAAGCGCATTTACACATACAGAAACATTTAATACGTCGGGGTGGCCTAAAGTCGGTATCAGCGAGGGATTCTATCCCCTTTTCACTAGCGCTAGACCAATGGATTATTTTTAGCATCTGAGAGGGGACGTCACTCCTACCATCAGCTCCTCACTTTACCGTACAAATCCATGTGCTACTCATACGCTGAGTTGGCGTGCGCCAGTATCGAACCAGGAACCTTGAGGTTAAGAGCCAAACACTCTACCGACTGAGCTATTTATTAAGGGCTATTGCTAAATAGTTTTAATATGTAAAAAGCGTAATAATCTTTTAACTCTACCGCACCCACCTCTCTCCATTTATCTTCGCCTACTATTTCTTTTTTCTTATACTTTTCTGTGTAACATAATCTTTTTCTCCTCTTTCTTTCTTTATAATAGTGTTGGAATGGTCAATTTAATCAGCTGAGGTGATGAAACTCGTAAGAAATAAAAATTCGGCGAATAAGCAACACCAGATAATCAGGATTTACGTTTTTACATTTCATCTAAAACGATTGAACGGTCTCATTTTTAACCAGTATGTGTTACGAGAGGATAACGGTCGTGCTTTTAAGGAACACGAGTATCAATATATATGATATATATATGTAGTATATGTACATATTCTTCTACGAACAAGCATTGTTTGAAAGGGAGTACAAAAACTTATTTGATAATGAATAGCAAAATGGTCATGTTGACTTTCCCGTTCCGTAGTAAGGCCAAAGATAACGTCGATACTGTTCAAAGAACAGAGGCAAAAGAGAGCTAAAAGTTTTTTTCTATTTTCAATCTTTTTTTTATCTGCACCCAAGTCACTGAAATGTGATACAATTTTTTTTAAGTCTGAATCTTGCCGGAAGATCGGTGCTAAAAATGGCTCCCCTTCTGAGACTCTTTGGGCACCGGGCAATAAACTCAGCATTTGCCTATATAAACGAGGGTGCAGGTGCTACCCAGTGGGAAGGCACTCTGTAGCTGATTTTTTTTTACATCATTTAGCATAAATGCCAGGTGTGTATGTAATTGTGTGTATTTCTATATAATTACCGATTAATCATGTTATTCCATCTCTTTCTCTTTCGTTTCGTTGTGAATTTTCATTCATTTATTTATTCTTTTTATTGGTTTTGTTTTCAGTTTTCCCGCCCTTTTTGCAACTTAATCCATTTGAATTTCATTTCATCTTTTAAACTTTTCCTGGGTTTAAAAAAATTGATCTAGTTCAATTTCTTTTTTAATTTTATTTATTTTATTTCAATTTTATTTCCTTTTATAATTTAATTATTGTCGTTAGTATATGTTCTTTTTGTGTCTTATTTATTTGCTTATGATTTTTTGTCTCATTTTAAAATATTTTATTAAAAAAACGTCTTTCCTTTAAAAAAATTCTTCGTTTCTTTAAATTTTTTCTCTCTCCTTCATTATTCTCTTTCGCTTTAACTATGAACTTTCTCCTCTCTTTCTTTCCTTCATTGTAACTTTCTCTTTATTTCATTGTAACTTTTTCTCTTTCTTTTCTTTCATTGTAACTTTTTCTCTTTCTTTTCTTTCATTGTAACTTTTTGTCTTTCCTTTCTTTCTTTGTAACTTCTTCGCTTTCTTTCTTTCATTGTAACTTTTTCTCTTTCCTTTCTTTCTTTGTAACTTTCTCTCTTTCCTTTCTTTCTTTGTAACTTTTTGTCTTTCCTTTCTTTCTTTGTAACTTTCGCTTCTTCTTTCATTGTAACTTTTTCTCTTTCCTTCTTTCATTGTAACTTTTCTCTTTTCCTTTCTTTCATTGTAGCTTTTTCTAATACCTTTCTTTCATTTGTAACTTTTTCTATTTCCTTTCTTTCATTGTAACTTTTTTCTTTCCTTTCTTTCATTGTAACTTTTTCTCTTTCCTTTCTTTCATTGTAACTTTTTCTCTTTCCTTTCTTTCATTGTAACTTTTTCTCTTCTTTTTTCATTGTAACTTTTTCTCTTTCCTTCTCTTCATTGTAACTTTTTCTCTTTCCTTTCTTTCATTGTAACTTTTCTCTTTCCTTTCTTTCATTTAACTTTTTCTCTTTCCTTCTTTCATTGTAACTTTTTTCCTTTTCTTTCCTTTCTTTCATTGTAACTTTTTCCTTTCCTTCTTTCATTGTGTCTTCATACTTTTTCGCTTTTTAAAAAAACATTTCTTTCTCCGTAACTTTCTCCTTTTCTTTCTTTCTCTTCGTTTTTAAAACTCTTTTTCCTAATCTTCCTTTCTTTCTAATTGTACCATCTTTCATCTGCAGTTGGCTCCATTCAAACATAATGGCCGTTTTTTATTGGGTAAAAATAAACTTATCTAATGTAAACGGCAATCACCTGTAAAAAAAATGACCCCCCCCGAAAAGACTACATTAAAAACCGTCGTCTGAATAAACTTGACTCTTTCTACCCCCCCCCAATTTCTCATCTTGTTTCACTTTCGTTTTCTCTCTCCTCCCGTTCCCTTGGCAACCAATGGCCAATTGAATGCTTTTTGTGTGCTTAGAAAAAGACGCTGTATTTAGTGGAGCGGAAATTGAATTAAAAAGTGAATTGTTAACAAAAGAAGACAAAGAACAAATAAAAAAAAGACAATGAAAAGAGAACAAAGAAAGGAAAGAAAAGAAAGTGCAAAGAGAAAGAAAGAAAGAAAAAGAAAAAAGAAAAAGCGCAAAGAGAAAGAAATAAGAGTAAGGAGAAAAAAAGAAAAGAAAGAAAGAAAATCACAAAGAGAAAGGAAGAGAAGAAAGAAAGAAAAAAGAAGAAAAGCGCAAAGAGAAGAAAAAGAGAAAGAAAGAAAGAAAGAAGAAAAGACAAAGAGAGAAAAAGAAAGGGAAAGAAGAGTAAGAAAGGAAAGAAAGAAAAAAAGAGAAGAAAGGAAAAGAAGACAGAAGAAAAGAAAAAAGAAAAAAGCGCAAAGAAAGAAATAAAGAGTAAGAAAGAAAGAAAGAAAAAGCGCAAAGAGAAAGGAAATAAGAGAAAGAAAAAAAAGAAAGAAAGAAAAGCGCAAAGAGAAAGGAATAAGAAAAGAAAGAAAGAAGAAAGGAAGAGAAGAAGAAAGAAAGAAAGAAAGAAAAAAGAAAGGAAATAAGAGAAAGAAAGAAAGAAAAGAAAGAAAGAAGAAAACAAAGAGAAAGAAATAAGAGAAAGAAAGAAAGAAGAAAAGCGCAAAGAGAAAGAAAGAAAGAAAGAAAGAAAGAAAGAAAAGCGCAAAGAGAAGAAAATAAAGAAGAAAAAGAAAGAAAGAAAGAAAAAAGCACAAAGAGAAAGGAAATAAGAGAAAGAAAGAAAGAAAGAAAAGCGCAAAGAGAAAGGAATAAGAAAGAAGAAAGAAAGAAAAAGCGCAGAGAAATGAATGAAGAGAAAGAAAGAAATGAATAAGAGAAAGAAAAGAAGAAGAGAAAAAAGGAAGGAAGAGAAAGAAAGGAAGGAAGAAAGACAAACAGAAAGGGGAAAGAGAAAGTGGGGAAGAATGAGAGACAAAAAAGCATAAGACAAAGAAAAAAGAGAATAGAAAGAGATTGGGTTAATTAATAGGGAAAAAGAGGAAACGAAAGAGATCACAATGAAAAAAAGAATAATAAAGATATGAAATAAACGACTTGATAAACCAGGGAAAGGAAAAAGATGTTACGTTTGTTCTGGAGGGAGAGTAAGGTGGAGAGTAAGGAGGAAATAGGAAGAAGAATTTTGGGGAAAGAAAAACAGAAAAGGAAAGAGAAAAATATTTTAGTGAAAGAACTAAAAACCAAAAGAATTTGTCAGTTGATTTTTTATCGTTGGATAATCCGTCGGAGTTTTTGTATTGATAATTTTTTTTCTCTTAACTTTTTCTCCGTGTCCAGTAGAGTATTGGACAGGAGGCAGAATATTCGTTAATACAATTGAAATGATTGAAAATTGAATTTTGGGGAAAGAAAAAGAGAAAGAAAAGAGTGTTACGATTTTTGTGACCATCCTTTGGGCTTCAAGCAAGAGCGCTGTCCAGCGGAGATCCTTTGTGTTAATCAGAGCGCGATCCTTAGAGAAATGATCCTTTGGTTGCTCCTTGGTGTCCCTTAATATTGGGTATGATCCTTTAGTTGTTCCTTGGTGCTCTTCAGTCTTATAGGTCGTTCGTCAATGAGTGCAAATGGACGTCTGTCAGTATCAGCGAGTAAGTAGTTAACCAACCACGTATTCCGGCTGTTGATTGGCCGATGTTTAAACCACGTGACCTCGCTTAGTCTGTAAATTTAAGTGGTGGATTGCAGCACGGCTTATATATATATATATATATCAAAATAATGGACATCTCATATGGTGTAATAGTTAGCAAGCTAGATTAGCAGACTATTGTTAGTGAGTTTGATTCTCACTGGGTGCTCTATACTTCTGGCCTTGTGTCGCATCTGAGCTACGCTTAGTAAATTACTATATATCAAAATAATGGGCACCTCAAGTGGTATAATATCTAGCAAGCTAGATTAGCAGACTATTGTTAGTGAGTTCGATTCTCACTGGGTGCCCTATACTTCTGGCCTTGTGTCGCATCTGAGCTACGCTTAGTAAATTACTATATATCAAAATAATCCAACAAAGAAAAATATTTTAGTGAAAGAATTAAGAATCAAAAGAATTTGTCAGTTGACTTTTATCGTTGGGCAATCGTTTCCTGAATTGACATTTTTTTCTCTTAACTGGAGTATTGGCAGGAGGCAGAATATTCGTTAATACAATTGAAATGATTGAAACGTCACGTTGTTTCGAAGAGGAAACGCATAGCTGTGTGAAAGTGCACTCTCCATCTATAAGTGAACATTAAACATAATGTTTGATGAACCATTCGAGTGAAACCTAGGTAGATAGTATCTGACTCATATAGGTCCTTATAATCATGCTCTGTTTAGTGTATTGAGCACCTTGTGCATATATAACTTAGCAAACGCTGATGATTATTTTCAAAACGTACGGGTGTGCTGGTCTTTTCTTTTTTAAAACTTTTTTCCCAGATGTGAGATTGAAAAAAAATATTTTGAAAACTGAGTTATCGTTTTTCTTTGTCACACCGGTAGAGTTTAGAAATTATATGATATGAACAAAAAGTGATAAGACAAACAGGAATATTTCTTTTATGTTGTTTATTTTTCTCAACTAGTTTCGACCTAGGTCATCGTCAGGAGAAAATTACTTGTTTGAAGAAATTGTTTTTAGAGAGTTTTTTTTTTAAATTAAAAGATTTTTAAGTGTTTGACAGGCCACTATAATCCGGTAGAGAAGTGTGTTAGAAGTAGCGAGTCTATTGCCATGAAAAAAAAAACATAAATATATATATATATATATATATATATATATATATATATATATATATATATAGAGAGAGAGAGAGAGAGAGAGAGAGAGAGATCAAACTATGTTACATTTAAACCGGTTAAACTAAGACATTTTCTTTTTTTTCTTCTTATTGTTACCTACTGCCTTCTGGCCCTGTCCAGTAGCTTCAGCCTCTGGACCGGTTAAGTAATTATTAACAGCGTGATCCCAGGGGGCCACCCCCAGGCAACACCTGCCACCTTGATTTAAAGGGACAGGGCTGGGTTTTATTGAAGTTAGTAAGTCAGCAAGTCTACTGTTGGTTTGAATAACAGCAGCTAACTACGTACAACTTAAGCAGCGTCCAAGACAGTTGGTATATATAGAAATCAAGAATGACCCATTCATGAATTTGGGTGATTTGGGTCATTTCATTCCATTCCTTGAGTTCTGATTGGCTGCTTGACTGCTTGATTTGAATGACATTGTGGAGTCTTATATATATCCTGTCATTCTGCAGACTTTGTGACATTCAGGTTTGTATTTCAGTTACAACCGTTTGTTGCCTTGTCTTCCCAGTTCGACGGTAATTGGAACTTTAATTATTCTTCAGGTTTATAGATGGGACCCTAACAGGTACTACCACTCTGGGTCAGAGTGAATCTGGGAATAATGATGATGAAGGTGTACTCCACACTCCAGAGCTCCAGAATTGGAACTTTACCATCAGATAGTTTTACGTCATACCCAGAACATTAAGACCCTCAGCCACCGCATTCTAGCACATATGATAAAAAGGGTGGGGGGTGCTAAAAGGGTTGGGACAATCATATCAAAAAAGAAGAAAAGATAATAGGAAAGAAAAGGACAAAAAGAACGACAAAAAAAGGAAGAAAAAAATGAAAGAGAGAAAGAAGAAAAAAGAGAAGCAAAAGAAGGTGAAGATGAAATCTCGATTCTCTTTGGCGCGAGAATGTCGGTCTCGCGAGATCTTCGCCTATTCCCCCCGCCATTGCAAGTGTGCGTTTTAATGAGGCAGACGCGTAAAGGGTGAGGGATGAGAATATCGAAAGAAAAGAGAAAATATTAATTCTTGGCCGTGTGTCCTGTGCGTGCCGTCACATAGGTTGCGAGATAATGGCCGGCTGGCGACTGTCGATTGTGGTTTGGTTAATTAGGAATGGACAGGGATTGAACCTGGTACAATTTGGTTGCGCGGGCGGGGTGTAGAGCGCAGCAATTCAAACGTGCATAGATATACATAAGTATATCCTTCACCCTCCTCTTTCTTTCTAACCTCACGCCCTCTGTTGTCACAGTAAAGAAGTTTCTCTTTCTTCTCTCTCTCTAAATTTCTCCCTTCTCTCTCTCTCTCTAAATTTCTCTTTCTAAATTTCTCCCTTCTCTCTAAATTTCTCTCTCTCTCTCTCTAAATTTCTCCCTTCTCTCTCTCTAAATTCTCCCTTCTCTCTCTCTAAAGTTCTCCCTCTCTCTCTCTCTCTCCATATCTCTTTCTCTCTCTCTCCATATATATATTTATCTCTCTCTCCCTCCATATATATATATATATATATATATATATTTCTCTCCTCTCCCTCCATATCCATTTCTCTCTCTCCCTCCATATCCATTTCTCTCTCTCCCTCCCTATCTATTTCTCTCTCTCTCTCTTACTCTATCCATATCTATTTCTCTCCCTTACTCTATCCATATCTATTTCTCTCCCTTACTCTATCCATATCTATCTCTCTCTCTTATTCTATCCATATCTACTTCACTCTCTCACTACCTATTTCACTCTCTCACTCTATCCATACCTATTTCTCTCTCTCCATATCTATTCTCTCTCTCTCCATATCTATTCCTCTCTCTCTCTCTCTCTCTCTCTCTCCATATCTATTTCTCTATCTCTCTATCCCTATTTTTCTCTCTCTCTCTCCATGTCTATTTATCTCTCTATATATCCATATCTATTTCTCTCTCTCTCTCCATCCATCTATATCTCCCCCTCTCTCCATATATATATGGAGAGAGAGAGGGGGAGATATATCTCTCCTTCTCTCTATATATATATATCCCCCCTCTCTCTCCATATATATCCCCTCTCTCTATATATATATCTCCCCCTCTCTCTCCATATATCTCCCTCTCTCCCTCTCTCTCCATATCTCTCTCTCTCTCTCCATATATATCTCCCTCTCTCGCTCTCTCCATATATATCTCGCTCTCTCTCCATATATATCTCCCTCTCTCTCCATATATATCTCCTCTCTCTCCATATATATCTCCCTCTCTCTCTCCCCTCTCTAACTCCCTTTTCTCCCTCTCTCCCCGCTCTCCCCTCTCTCTTCCCTTCTCCCCCTTTCTCTCTCTCTCTCTCTATTTTTCTCCATATCTATTAATCGATTTGTGTAGAAGGTAGAAATTATTGTATTAATTCCAAGAGGCATTTCAAGGTCGCTATGATTTGTTATTTCTTTTATTACTTATAAAAACTGTTAGGCCTTCATTCCATATTCATCTCAGTCTGTTTTATCTAAGTTTCCATATATACCTCCCCTCTTTCTTCCCCTATATATATATATATATATATATATATATATATATATATATATTGGTTCGTATTATTGGAATGTAGATGTAAAAGATTCTTGTATCCAATCTAGTGGGCGCCTTCAAGACTGCCTGTTACACTTTATCGGGAAACCCAGTTGATGATTTTACTTTTCGAATTGGCCAATCAATGTTATCCTTATCTTTCCATCTACTCCACCCATCGCTCCCCCTCCCCCCCTTCTAATTTCCTCCTCGGTGTTTCACTTGTTCGCTAGGTTCAATGTCTTTAGATCTGCAAAACAATCGCTGTTCTCCTGAGGAACGAACGTCCATCTTTCAAGAAGTCAATTTCGACATTACTCCATTTCTCTGACGTTATCCTTCCTCTCCCCCCAACTCTATCACTCCTTACTCTCCCCCAACTCTATCACTCCTTACTCTCCTTACGTAGCAGCTCTGCTTACAAGAGCATTTTTTTACGTCCTTTAATTGTCGATCTTGTCGCCGAGCCAATCTTTCGTCACCGTACCAATTTGCCCTTACTTATTATTCTGGTATTTGTTTAGGGGACAAGGTAGAACAATGAGGACAGACATGCACGCACACCACACACACACACACACACACACACACACTTGAATATAAAGGAGTTATGCACACACATCTTTTTTCTCTCTCTTGCTCTTTTTCCATATATATATATATATATATATATATATATATATATACCTTACTTACAAGTTCAGTTCGTTCCACTCGTAACTCAATTTCCTCGTGTATATATATATATATATATATATATATATATATATATATATATATATATATAACAAACCCCTCCAGCTGACACAAGGTCAATTTCTCAAGTAGAGTTTAACCGGTTTGAATTCAGTCTTCCTTCCCCTTGACTAGTTACTTATCCAAGGTTAAAAGCTCACTCTGTCCAACTAATTTATCCATGTCTGGAAGGAGTTGGAGGCATACCTTTCCCAAGGATGTTAGCGCTCAATTTCTTCGTATATCAAATAAATTTTCCCAATTGAAATAAACTGAAATGTCATTAATCAAAATAGTTTTGTTTTTTAAATCAGAAAAATAGCCAACTGTATTGTATAAAAACATAATAAAATGTATTATGTTTTAAATTTCTATTTTTTTATAAATAATATTCTTCTTTGACGTAATAAATTTGGAAAACTAAATGTTTTTAGAGAACTTATTAACATAAGCATATCTAAAGCTCGCTCGCGTCTCAAATTTTAGCTCTCAATATAAAGCAAAAATTGACCCAGTGACAACTCGTAAACTCAGAAGATTAATAAGTTAGGTCGTTCTTAAGTCAAGGTGATACAGTTACTAAATATATATATATATATATATATATATATATATATATATATATATATATATGTGTGTGTTGTGTGTGTGTAAAGTTGGTGAAGTGGTCTATTGTCGGCATCATCCGAACAGCGAGGGAGTATATCCCCCTTTTCGTTAGCACTAGACAAGGGAGATTGTTTTTGCTGAGGTAAGACGCCCTACCTACTGTCAGATCCCCGCTTGACTGCACAGACACATTACCTAATCTGTTCTACTCGTTCGCTGAGTTGCCGGTGACCGGTATCGAACCCGGAACCTTCCGATTTTTAGGCGGGTGCTCTACCGACTGAACTAAAGCTAAACACTGTCATATCAGTAAATTATAGTGCTCTAAGCACAAGAATGTAGAGTAATATCACGATATTCCAAGAACGAAATAAAATAAAACGGGTTGAAAACTCGACAACTCTGAGTTTCACGCGTTTGATCTTCAGGTGAGCTTGTATTGACATGTCTGAAGTCTGGACTCCAGAAGTATCGATACAAATTATTCATGTTAGCTCTGGGGAGTGAAGACTCACTCCTTCATTGATATTACTCCAAGGTCCACTCAGATACGGAGTGGTAGTACTTGACAGGGTCCAATTCATTCATCAAATAGATCTGTTTGAAAATTATTAGCATTATTTAAAAGTAAAAAATAAAGTCGACGGGGCGGCCTAAAGTCGGTATCAGCCAGTCAGCGAGGGAGTCTATCCCCTTTTCAATAGCGCTAGACCAAGGAGATTGTATTTAGCATCTGAGGTGGAGCACCACACTTACTATCAGCTCCTTACTTTACCGCACAGATCCCTGTGCTACTCATACGCTGAGTTGGCGAGGACCAGTATCGAACTAGGAACCTTGTGGTTTCTAGCCGAACGCTCTACCGACCCGGCCCCTTCATTATGTAGGAATACTTAATATCTCATAGTACTTGTTAGGGTCCATCTATAGTATAGATTTGTTCGAAAATTATTATCATTATGTAGAAATATGTAATATCTCATAGTACTTGTTAGGGTCCATCTATAGGATAGATTTGTTCGAAAATTATTATCATTATTGTTGTACCGGCCATTCCTACAGTGGAGAACATGCACCGGTTCTCACTATAAATAGTGAGACACCGAGTGGAAAGGTAGAACTGTTCCCGTTAACGACAAGCTAGTCGTACATGTACCATTGATTGTAAATACACTTGTCTTATTTTACCCTATCTCGACTTGACTTCTTTTTACTGTTGGACTAACATCACAACAATTATGTAGAAATATGTAATATCTCATAGTACCTGTTGGGGTCCATCTATAGGATAGATTTTTTTGAAAATTATTCGTATTACTTGAAACTATATATCTATGTGCAAACAAATTGTTATTGTTAAATTGAAGCAGTAATGTTAGATGGACATTCTTGAAATCAATTAAGTATGCAACATTATTTTTATTAAGAATACTTGAACCTATAATTGTTTACTGTGGATTATTATTATTATTATTAGTTACTTGAAATCATATAATTGGAAAAAGTAGGGGAAAGACATATATTAGACAAAACGTGACCCATTGGGTCACCCATAGAGCTCTGGGTAAATAATTGGGATTAAAGAAAAATTTGCAAAGCGAATTAAATTTAAAAAATATATATATACGGTTGGAGAATAAAAAATAAAAAACATTAAAATCATTTTGTAAAATTTCTAAGAAAGGGAAAGCTTGGTCTAATTTAAATTTATTGAGAGCCAAGATGTTGAAGCTACTGGCTCGCTGCTTATGAAATTTAACATACAAATACGATTCGCACACTTCAATCTCTCTCACTCTCTACACTCAATGAGAAACTAGCATATATAACGAGGGGTAATCAAGATATACATAGATAGGGAGAAAGTGATAGGCAGACTGTTAAGTGAGAGACGGGTTATTTTTTTCACTTAATTGCAAATTACGACTAATTAGAAACAATGAAAATGGATTTTTTTTCAAACAAAACTCGATCCTAGAACTAAGGTAAAAGGACACAGATTGATTCGCCCAGCTTTATAATAATAATATAAATAATAATGTTAACAATATATATATATATATATATATATATAATGCATTGAAAATATAGTTATGATTTCTAGGGTCTGCTGTTCCCGAATCCATAATACGGGGCCCTATCCTACTACAGGTTAATTTTCATCTATTAAGATTGGTGTTCCTTAATTGTACAACAGTTATCATCTTTCAACACCCTCTGTTTAAAAAATGAGATCATCCAAATCGTCCAAGATGAAATGCAAAAATGTAAATCCTGATTATCTGGTGTTGGTTATCCGCCGAATTCTTATTCCTCATGAGTGCCATCACCTCAGCTAAATAATGGACCATTCCGTTTTTATCATAAAGAAAGGGAAGAAAAAGGGCATACTGCACAGAAAAATATAAGAATCCTTTTTTCTTTGCTTCGTTTCTTTCTTTCTTTCCTTCCTTTTCTTTCCTTGCTTCTTTCTTTTCTTTCTTTCTTCCTTTCTTTCCTTTCTTTCTTTTTTCCTTTTTCTTTCTTTTTCTTTCTTTCCTTTCTTTCTTTTCTTTCGTTCTTTCCTTTCTTTTCTTTCGTTCTTTCCTTTCTTTCCTTTTTTCTTTCCTTTTTTTCTTTTCTTTCTTTCTTTTTTTTCTTTCTTTCCTTTCTTTTCTTTCCTTTCCTTTCTTTTTTTCCTTTCTTTCTTTTTCTTTCTTTCCTCTCCTTTCTTTCCTCTCCTTTCTTTCTTTCCTCTCCTTTCTTTTCTTTTCTTTTCCTTCTTTCTTTTCCTTTTTAATAGATAGATTTTCATCCACTTTTCTTTGCATTGTCACCTTTGTCGAGGAGATGTCCATCAACAAGCGGCCATCACTAACCGCCCACAGTAACTCATCTCTGTCAACAGTCGTACGCAACAACACGAGAACCCGGCCACCCGATCTGTGGGGAGAAGGGGGGTGAGAGGGAATGAGTGTATGTACCCAGACAAATATCTCAATCAATCCAGCCACACACTATTCACTCGTCTGTCAGTGGGACTCAACTTTCGCCGCCTCCTGCAATTTGTTCTCTAACGAAATCAAAATAAACAAACAACAACAAAAACACAATCCTCATCCCCTTCCCCCCTGACCTGCTCAGCCCGCCCCCCTTTTTTTTTCTCCCGACGATTCACTAAGGAATTTCTCCAATTTTTTTTTTTTTTTTTCTTTTAATATTTAGCTTTCTAAACATTTTTTTCTTATTTTTTTTCTTTTATTGAAATCTTTCGTTTCGTTTCGTTTTTCTTGTTTCCGTTTCAGTTTTTTTATTGTTTTTTTTTTTATATATTTCCATCTTTATAACATGTCGTTCTTGCGTCTTTTTATATTTAACTGTTTAACTTCCTTGTTTTTTTTTTGTTTTTTTTCTGTTTATTTTTTCCGTTATTTTTTCTTCGCATTTTCTTTCCTTATTTTTCTTTTTTTTTATTTTCCTTCTTATTTCTTCTTTTATTTTTCTTATTTCTTTCTTTTTATATTTCCTTTTCTTTATTTTCTTTTATATTTCCTTTTCTTTATTCTTTCTTTTTATATTTCCTTTTCTTATTTCTTCTTTTTTCTTTATTTCTTTATTTCTTTCTTTTTATCTTCTTTCTCTTTCTATTTTTTATCTTCCTTTTCTTTCTTTCTTCTTTTTATCTTCTCTCTTTCTTTCTTTCTTTCTTCTTTCTTTCTTCTTTTTCTCTTTTCTTTCTTTCTTTCTTCTTTTATCTGTCCTTTTTTTCTTCTTTCTTTCTTTTTACTCCTTTCTTCTTCTTTTTTCTATTTCTTACACTTCCTTTTTCTTTTTCTTCCTTTTCTTCATTTTCCTGTATAATGTTTTTTTCTTTCTATTTCTAACCATTTCTTTCTTTCCTATTTCCTTCATTTTTCGTTTTCCTTCTTTTCACCTCCTTTTCTTAATCCCATTCCCTTCTTTTCTTTCTTCATTTTCGTTGTATAATTGTTTCTTTTTTGTCTTTCTCCTTCCTACCATGTCTTCCTTTCTTTCCCTCTCCTTTTTCTTTCTTTTCTTTCTTACATTTCCCTTTTTCCTTCCTTTCCCCTTTTCTTCCTTTTTTGCTTATTTCTTTAATTACATCCCCATTCTTCCCTTCTTCCTTTTTGTATATTTTTCTTTCATCCCTTCTCATTTTTTCCTTAATTATATTACCATTTCTTTCTTTCTTTCTTTCTTTCTTTCTTTCTTTCTTAATTCCACCCCTTTCTTTCTTTTCTCTTTCTTTTTTCTTTCTTTGTTAATTTCATTTTTTCTTTATTATTCTTAATTTAAATTTCCTTTTCTTTTTCTTAATTACATATGTTACTTTCTTTCTTTCATTTTCTTTATCTTCATTTTCTTTCTTTTTTCTTTTTCATTTCCTTTTCTTCAATTTATTTCTTAATTAAATTTCTTTTCTTTATTTTATTAACATTTCCTTTTTCCTTTTTGTTTCCTTTATTTTTTCTTTCTTAATTACATTTCTCTTTATTTACTACCTTTCTTTCTTTCTTCTTTCTTTCTTTCTTCTTTTTCTTCTTCTTTCTTTTTTCTTTCTTTGTTTTTTCTTTCTTTCTTTCTTTCCTTTTCTTTCTTTCCTTTCTTTCTTTCCCTTTCTTTCTTTCTTTCCTTTTTTTCTTCCCTTTCTTTCTTCTTCCTTTTCCTTTCCTTTCTTCCTTTCCTTTCCTTTCTTCTTTCCTTCCTTTCCTTCTTCCTTTCTTTTCTTCCTTTCTTTCTCCTTTTTCCTTTCTTTTCTTTTCTTTCTTTCCTTCTTTTTTTCGTTTACTCACCCCTCTTTTCCTTCACTCTTTCATTCTCTTTCTCCCCCTCTCTCATTTCCCTTTCCCTTTCCTTTCCTCCATTTTTATCCAAACATTCTTATCGCCAATTTTTCAAAAGGCTCAAAATCAGCGAATCCAATACACCATTCTTTATTAGTGAATTTGTCCGTCTTTAGTGACTCTCTCAGTCACCATCCCCCTTATCCACCCTCTCTCACTCTCAGTCTCCCATCCCCCTTATCCACCCTCCTCACTCTCTCAGTCTCCATCCCCCTTATCCACCCTCTCTCACTCTCTCAGTCTCCATCCTCTTATCCATCCTCTCTCACTCTCTCAGTCTCCATCCCCTTATCCACCCTCGCTCACGCTCACTTAAAATATGTCATCGTTATAGTCACTTGTGTATATACACATATAGATAAATAAATATACCTAAAGCCTCAAAGGCGGGTGGGGGTGGGGGTGAGAAATACATTTCCCCGTTGAAAACCAAGAATATTGTGTCTCTTCGAAGGAGAGCGGTGCACAGTGGAGACGATGAATTATAATTTGCTTTCTTGTAATTATAAAGTTATGAACAGTCTGAATTAACCAGTCGACGACTAGAGTTTCACGGTCAATTTTGAGAGCAAGATGGCGTCTAGTCTTCGGTTTTCAATGCGGGTGGTCGTCAACAAGAAAAAGATGGGGGGGGAAGTACACCGGAATCTCAGATAACTAGCAACTACTACTTAATTTAAAGAAAGCTTCCGTCTCTTTTGTTACTTCTTAGTACATTATATTCATATTCGACGACACCATTGAAGCCGTCTTTTTAAGAAAAAAATAGTGCATTGGGGTTATTGGCAGATAAATATAGCTCTGACGAGTGGGGGAAGAGAAAAATATATTTTATGTGCAAAGGAAAGATTTCAACGAGCTGTATTCAATGTTATAGAGGGTTTAAACTAGCACTAAAAACTTACTGAGTAAAATACAGAAAATACCTCAATGGTGTGGATGGAAAGAAAAATATATTTTAGGTGAAAAAGAAATCAACGAGCTATATTTAATGATATAATGGGTTTAAACTTGCAGTATAAACTTACTGGATAAATTTCTCTTGTTTTTATGTCAATTTATATACGGTCTACGACATCATTGAGACCCTTTTATAGCACAGTACATTGATGTTATTGGGAGATGAATATAGCTTTGATGAGTGGGGAAGAGAAAAATATATCTTATGTGAAAAAGAAAGATTTCAACGAGCTGTATTCAATGACATAATGGGTTTAAACTAGCAGTAAAAACTTACTAAAAAAAACACAAAATAGGCCTCAATGGGGTCATTGTCTATTTATATAATTTTTCTTTTTTTTTTCTCTTTTGATTTTTTATTTATTTACGGTCCACGACAGCATTGAGGCCGTTTTTCTTTTTCTTAACACTACGCTTTGATGCTATTGGGAAATAGATATAGCATTGACGAGTGGAGGGAGAGAGAATATAGTTCAAGTGTAAAAACAAAACAACTAACGAGCTATATTTAATGATCTAATGGGTTTAAACTTGCACTAAAAACTTACTGGGTAAATTTCTCTTTTTTATATCCGTTTATATACGGTCTACGACATCATTGAGACCGTTTTATTGCACAATACATTGATGTTATTGGGAGATGAATATAGCTCTAACGAGTGGAGGAAGGGAACATATATTTTATGAGCATAGGAAAGATTTCAACGAGTTGTATTGAATGATATAATGGGTTTAAACTAGCTGTAAAAACTTACTGAGTAAAGCACAAAAAGGCCTCAGTAGTGTCATGGAGAGTGAATATAATTTTTTTCTTATGCTTTTATATTAATTTATATACGGTCTACGACCCCATTGAGGCCGTTTTTCTTTTTCTTAATACAATACTTTGATGTTATTCTGAGATAAATATAGTTTTGAGACGAGGGAGAAAAAACATTCAAGTTTCACTTGAACTTATTCATTCTTCGATTGGTTACTTTTAATATCTGAAGTGTCGAAAACATGTGCCTTAGGTTGTGTAATGGTTAGTAAGCTAAGGTAGCAGACCATTCTTAATAAGTTTGTTTCTCACTGGGTGTCCCGTATTTCTAGCCCTGCACTGTTTTTTCTTTTTTTAAATTTTCACTTTTTAAAGAAATTACAAAAATAAAGATATTAATAGTCCATGACACCATTGAAGCTTATAGGTACAAACATATAGACTCATACAAGGATTTTTATAAATCCCTAAGATAGCTCAATATATAATAACTAATAAATTAATTATATACAGAGCAATGTTTTCTATATACAGAGGAGGTGTTTTGTAAAATCTATCTGAAGAGACTAGAATCATTTTGAGTTTCTGGTCGAAATGAATTTATCAGTCAAATGATGGTTTGTTTCTCTCTCTCTCTCTCTCTCTCTCTCTCTCTCTCTCTCTCTCTCTCTATATATATATATATATATATATATATATATATATATATATATATATGTTAAGTCTAACGAGTCAGATATACCTACTAATAGTTTCGCTTAGTAGCTCATCAGGGCAAGAGTCAGATTTTTGCCCTGGTGAGCTACTAAGCGAAACTATTAGTAGGTATATCTGACTCATTAGGTTTAACTTTATTATATGCTCTACTTAGGTATTGAGCACTTTTTACATTTTAGTTTTAGATAATCCTAGCGATATATATATATATATATATATATATATATATATATATATATATATATATATATTCGGTTGGTACGACCCTCTTGGTCTTTTCTTTTTTTCATTTTACCCCAGGTGAAGTTTGATAGTATATTTTACTATCAAACTATTTGCCGGTTTTTTTTCTTATCGCAAGGGTTATATATATATATATATATATATATATATATATATATATATATATTCGGTTGGTACGACCCTCTTGGTCTTTTCTTTTTTTCATTTTTACCCCAGGTGAAGTTTGATAGTATATTTTTACTATCAAACTATTTGCTGTTTTGTTTTTCTTATCGTAAGTGTTTACCAATAAGTTTTGTGTGTATATATATATATATATATATATATATATATATATATATATAGTTCAATGAGAAATCAAAACAAATAAAAGTTTTTGCTTTTATTTATTTAATTACGGGAACGGTATTACAACCAGCGGTTTCTTGCTGAAAGCATTCATCGGGTAAGACGAAAAGTTCCTTTGAAAATGACAGAAATTGTGTAAATGGTCCTATTTACACAATTTCTGTCATTTTCAAAGGAACTTTTCGTCTTACCCGATGAATGCTTTCAGCAAGAAACCGCTGGTTGTAATACCGTTCCCGTAATTAAATAAATAAAAGCAAAAACTTTTATTTGTTTTGATTTCTCATTGAACTATCAACGCTCTATCACAGATATTGAGCACTCTTCTAATAACACTGTACGTTGGATTACTATTACTTTTTCTAGTATACTAGTGCCAACCATACACATTAATAATAATATATATATATATATTTAATATATATATATAATATTATATATATATATATATATATATATAATATATATATATATATATATATATATATATAGAGAGAGAGAGAGAGAGAGAGAGAGAGAACAATACACAAAATCCATTAATAATTCACTGATTTTTAAAAATAAAGATTCGTCATATTCGAAGTTGTATTTGGTCGGTTTCTGTGTGTATTCAGAAATATCACTTTGGAACACGCAAGCTGTTACCTGAGATCTTAAGGTCTAGAAAAGCCAGACGGACAAATCTGTGGGAGGGGGGGGGTAGGGCAAAATGTCTACGACCTAATCTATCACCCCGCCCCTACAATAAGCAAAAAACACTACTTTCGAATTATTGTTGATCAATAGAAGTTTGTAATTTTTGTGACGTGTTTTTCCCGCCAGCGGGAGTCGTTGCCTGACACGGGTACTTTGATTGAAGTAATCCATATCTTCCACTACCCTACCCAGTACCCGGTCCTCACCCCACGACCCCTACCCCCTTGGGAAATGTAAACAGGACCAAGTGATATGAACATTAATATATCTCTGTCATTTATCTCCAGGTTACTAGATTAAAAGTCAACATATTTTACTGTGGCCTTTGCGCAAGTTCGCATATATATATATATATATATATATATTTGTTTGTTTTCATCTCTTATATATACATATATATACATACATCTGTATATGTATGTGTGTGTGTCTTTCCCCCCTCTCTCCCTCTCTCTCTCTCTCTTATATATATATATATATATATATATATATATATTATATATATATAATATATATAAAATGTGTGTGTGTTTGTTTTCTTTCTCTTATACATATATTTACATATATCTGTATGAGTCTTCTCTCTCTCTCATATATATATATATATATATATATATATATATATATATATGTGTGTGGTGTGTGTGTGTGTGTGTGTGTGTGTTTGTATCTATCTTCTCTTATATAGGCTGATTAAAAAAAGTACCGAGATTGAAGTCTTTTTAATTTTGAGATTTACAATTGAAATAAAGACGTATGTTACATTTGAGGAACTTATATGATAAATTGATAATGTCTAGACATCTAGTCTTCTGTCTAGACATGTCGGTGCCAATTTTAAAAAGGAAACATGAAGACAGGATATTTTTGAATAAATTGTTTTTATTGAATAACAGATTTGTGCAAGTGCAACACCTCCCATAATTCTCATACCCGGCTCTATTCCATTGCTTCCTTAACTGAAAATTCACACACACAAAAAAAAAAGAAGAATTTAGAACGTGTAGGACATTAAAAAAATACGACTTCATACCATATCAAAAGTGCTTCGAACAATGGAAAGCTCACTGGAATAACTGAATACCAAAGGCAGTTTCATTGATTGGTAAATACAGCTTCTCAATACTTTTTGAACATAGCTCGTATTTTGAAGAATATTAACTTTTCATTCATTGTTCATTTCCATATTGGTAAATAAATTTTCAGTTCATAATAGTGGAAAGTTTAGTAGTAAAAAATACCTAATAATATCCGTTTTTTGTGTCTAAAGTTTTACTAGAAATGGTTGGATCTTTGGTTTTGAAGAAAATTGACGTTTTATGGAAAATACTTATGGATTTACTTTTAGGCTCTATTACTCACACTCACGCATATATATATATATATATATATATATATATATATATATATATATATATATATATATATGGGAGTAAATATGGAAATTAAATCCGACAATATAAAGAAAATTTGAAAAAACAAGTGTTCCGAAAAATTCATCCCATTTTCGGAACACTTGTTTTTCAAATTTTCTTTATATATATATATATATATATATATATATATATATATATATATATATATATATATATATATTAAAATAAGTATATTTTGGCAGCATTTTTCTTTTAAACATGTTTTGTTAAACTCCACGGACAATTCTTGTCTGACGAATTTTTGTTCGATCCTTTCTAACTGTCTGGTCAACTTTTTGATATCCAGGTGGACTTGGTGTATGAATCCACAAAAGGTTTTACCACGAGTGCTTTCTACACTATTTAGTGCCATAATCAAGTTTATTTTAAACAAACAGTAGCAGTAGGAATTGCTTGTTTGTTTAAACGAAACTTGTGAGCCCCTCCTCTTACTAATTCCTACAGCTACTGTTTGTTTAAAAGAAACTTGTAAGTACTAACTACAGCTACTGTTTGTTTAAAAGAACTTGTAAGCTACAGCTACTAAAAGAAACTTGTAAGCCCCCTCTTACTAATTCTACAGCTACTGTTTGTTTAAAGAAACTTGTAAGCCCCTCCTCTTACTAATTCCTACAGCTACTGTTTGTTTAAAAGAAACTTGTAAGCCCCTCCTCTTACTAATTCCTACAGCTACTGTTTGTTTAAAAGAAACTTGTAAGCCCTCCTCTTACTAATTCCTACAGCTACTGTTTGTTTAAAAGAAACTTGTAAGCCCCTCCTCTTACTAATTCCTACAGCTACTGTTTGTTTAAAGAAACTTGTAAGCCCCTCCTCTTACTAATTCCTACAGCTACTGTTTGTTTAAAAGAAACTTGTAAGCCCCTCCTCTTACTAATTCTACAGCTACTGTTTGTTTACTTGTAAGTTTTGTTTAAAAGAAACTTGTAAGCCCCTCCTCTTACTAATTCCTACAGCTACTGTTTGTTTAAAAGAAACTTGTAAGCCCCTCCTCTTACTAATTCCTACAGCTACTGTTTGTTTAAAAGAAACTTGTAAGCCCCTCCTCTTACTAATTCCTACAGCTACTGTTTGTTTAAAAGAAACTTGTAAGCCCCTCCTCTTACTAATTCCTACAGCTACTGTTTGTTTAAAACGAAACTTGTAAGCCCCTCCTCTTACTAATTCCTACAGCTACTGTTTGTTTAAAAGAAACTTGTAAGCCCCTCCTCTTACTAATTCCTACAGCTACTGTTTGTTTAAAAGAAACTTGTAAGCCCTCCTCTACTAATTCCTACAGCTACTGTTTGTTTAAAAGAAACTTGTAAGCCCCTCCTCTTACTAATTCCTACAGCTACTGTTTGTTTAAAAGAAACTTGTAAGCCCCTCCTCTTACTAATTCCTACAGCTACTGTTTGTTTAAAAGAAACTTGTAAGCCCCTCCTCTTACTAATTCCTACAGCTACTGTTTGTTTAAAAGAAACTTGTAAGCCCCTCCTCTTACTAATTCCTACAGCTACTGTTTGTTTAAAGAAACTTGTAAGCCCTCCTCTTACTAATTCCTACAGCTACTGTTTGTTTAAAGAAACTTGTAAGCCCCTCCTCTTACTAATTCCTACAGCTACTGTTGTTTAAAAGAAACTTGTAAGCCCCTCCTCTTACTAATTCCTACAGCTACTGTTTGTTTAAAAGAAACTTGTGAGCCCTCCTCTTACTAATTCCTACAGCTACTGTTTGTTTAAAAAGAAACAATGGAAACATATCACCAGTTCCACACCTGATGATGGCACTAAGTTGTGCTGAAAGGACTCATGGTAAAACTTTTGGTGGATTCATACACCAATTCCACCTGCATTAAAAAGATAGCCAGACAGAAAGAATCGAACAAAAACTCGTCAGACAAGAATTGTCCGTGGAGTTTAACAAAACATATATATAGTATCCAATTACCGCTTTAACTTTTCCTTCGCAGTGGCATCAGTAAATAATCCAAAAGTGCTCAATATATTAAAAACACAGAGCAGTAATAATAATACTACTGTCAGCTTGGCAGTCCGGTTTCAAATCACGCACAGGGCGGTCTTCCGATCTATAGCTCTGCTGATGAGGCCTAATAGGCCGAAATGTACATACAGAGATTGATTTTTCTCGATTTGTTTAGCCATACATTTAAATAGGTATTCCCGCCTAATTCATTATTAATTAATTAATTTTCAAAAATTAGGTACGACTCCAATTAAGCACTTATTCTCCCAAAAATTATCGGCAAAAAGCCATTCCAAACAAACCGTGTTTACTACTAATATTATTATTAGAGTAAAATAAAGAGTATACCATGGTTTCAATCAAATTGAAATTGAAATGATTTCCTCGGGACCCTACCCTACGTTAACTAAGTCGATGTAATTCCTTAGTTAAAATTAGAATTTTTAGCTGACTTTATTAAAAAATGCTTTGATTGATAATTATATAAAACTTGATGACAGACATTAGCCAAAGCCATCTTTAAGTTATGGGACAAGAGACAGATTGATCAGAAAGGTTTGGTTTGTTTGTTTTGTTTTACGGCATATCAACCTCAGTGGGTCATTTAATGCCGATAAAGTTTTGAAATAAATCAATTCTACCACTCCGGGTTAGAGTGGACCAGGGAGCAATGGTGATGAAGGGGTGCTCCACATTCCCCAAACCTCCAAAAATAGAACCTCACCATCAGATAGAGTTTAACGTCATTCCCAGGACATGTAGACCCTCAGCCACCGCCTTCTAGCACCCATATGATAAAAAGGGGTTGGGGCTTGCCATAAGGTCAATAGGGTTGGGAAAATCATATAGGTGCTAGGGTTTGATGTGACCAGCTGATTGATCGGAGGGGGCCTCTCCGACCGCCCGTCTAGCCCAAGATAGGGCCAAAGTGGAGTATTGCAAGTCATGAACTGCTCATCCACCTGGGCTCTATCCTTAAGCATCACGGGTCGCCACCCACGGCCAACAGGTGGCCCCATTGGGGGAGTCTTACCCCTCTGCAGAGGTGCAGTCGGTGCATTCTAACGCCCCAGCCGACAGGGCGGGATCAGAAAGGGATTTGGTGAATTTCAAGTTAAAGTTATTTTGACTTTGTGATAAAAAGAGGCATTTAGGTTATCTGATTACTTTCAATCAATGATCCTTTAGTTAGAACTAGCAGCGGCTACCCGGCGTCGCCTGGGTAGAGGGGGAATTTTTAAAGTTAGTCCCGCAGATCCATTATTACTGAATCGTGAGTTGAATCCTCGTGGGATGCCCCATTTAAATCCCTATGTAGAAAAATAGACCTTGCATTGATCCAGCTACTCTGAAAAGAAATGTTAATGTCTACTATCTAAAATATTATAATCATCTTCACGAATATAAATCAAATCTCTATTATTGTTTCTCAAAAACCGAGCCCTGGTGATATTTAATGTGTATATATATTTACTTTGTTATTAATTGTTTTATTTTCGAAGTTTCCTCCGGACATACATATACACAACTGCCCTTTATATATGTATAGATAGATGGTAGACCCTTTGTTTCCTCTAATAATAAGATTATTATTATTATTATTATATATATATATATATATATATATATATATATATATATATATATATTGTGTGTGTCTGATGATCGCATAGGCAAGAATCTGATAGTCACCAGGTGCCGTGCTCTGTATCTACACTATTCTAATTTAGATCTACATATGTTCTATCGCCGATATTGAGCACTCTTTATCTATAAATATAGCAAATTACATTATTTTCCATAAATGTTAACTCTTTGCTGTTGTTCGAGGGGTTGCGACCCTTGACATTTGGGGACGGGAACCTGATGACTAAGAAGTCCATGTCCCAATTGCCTGCAAAACTCCACTTTGGTTCCCGAACTAGACTAGACTAGACGGGTGGTCGGAGAAGCTTGATCCAATACATCTGTTGGTTATATCAATCCCTAACAACTATACGATTGTCCCGATCATATTTTTCAAATTATGGCAAACACCTACCACTTTTAGAAAGAATAGAATTACAGTAATTTCTTGCTTGAGATTTTTGCCCATATTCATTAAGATAAAACCAAACAATTAGAAATCAATAATACTAAGCACATACTTATTAAAATCAATTTTTTACTATCAATATAAAAATTAGCCTTCCCATTCATACTGTAAATTGCTATTTTGTTGTATATATTTTAAATATATGCTCCTACATTTGGGGCGCTGGTGGTTGTCGTCAGTGATGTAATCTGCAAGGTTCATTTGGAAGTTTCGGATCTTCCAACATCAGACTTCCCTCGCCTTGCTGACCCTATCAGAGGTGATCAAAGCTCTGATACAGCCACCAACAATAGACGCAAAAAGACGTTTGACTTTTTTTTTTTGGACGGTTGTAGAATTCTAGTACCGCTCATCTGATTGGCTGAATACAATTCCATGTTATTAGTATGTAGATATGGCCAACAGTATTGATAATGTAAAATAATTTTATTTATAATTGAGATTTAAATAAAAATAATATCATGGAGAATGTGAGGTAAATAACGAAGGGAATTGGAACTTGAGTAGTGATATAATTTCGGTTACGGTCAGACACACGGTCTCCATTATAAGATGTGTATTAATAACTTGGTAGAAATAATTTCCATTTTTTTCTTTTTTTTCTTTTTTTTTCTTTTCCTTCTTTTCATTATGTTCGATTGAAACAGATTAGCGTTATAACTTCCCAGTGCTCAGCTCTTTTGTTGTATATATAAATACAATTGCATGTGATTAGTATGTAGATAAGGCCAACAGTATTGATAATTTAAAATAATTTTATTTATAATTGAGGTTTAAATAAAATAAATTAATCATGAAGAATGTGACGTAAATAACTAAGGGAATTGGGACTTGAGTAGTAATATAGTTTCGGTTACAGACAAAAATACAATCTCAATTATAATAATAATAATAATAATAATAATAATAATAATATATATATATATATATATATATATTTGTAAATGTATAAGTAGTAACTTACCGGTGGGTATGAGTACGATCGTTGGAAGCGCACAGTATCCAGAGGCTAAGATTGAGAAAAAACAAATACAAAGTGCTTCTATTATCGTAACATATACAACTGGTTTTTTTTAATACTCTCAAACCAAATTAAACTAGTTAATAAATGATTTTAACCTTTCGCTTTTTAACTATTAATACGACCCATAATATACCTTTCATTAAATAGTAATTGAAAAAATAATTCCCATAAATTAATCCAAATTTTTAATCCAATAAACCAAAAACCGTTCCCGATCTTCGAAAATATAAATAATCGTTCCTCTATTAAAGATAAGTCCCATTCTAACGGGCATATATTATACCATCTAAAGATTAATCGAAAACTCGATTAACTTAACTAAAGTTACCCTGAAGAATCAATCGATGAAACTCGAGTAGGTTACTCCTTTCCATTGTTAATATATAATATTGTGTTGATGCATATATGTATGTATATAAAATCCCCTCATTAAACGGTTTATGAAGAGTAAAACAGTGTAGACACCTTTCGGCAATTTTAGTTTTTGGTTGTGTGTGGTAGGGGGCGCTATATTGGGGGGGGGTGAAGGATGTCAGTATTTTTGGATGTGGTGAACAGATCGCAGCCGTTCACTTATAATATTTTCCGACATTTTCACCGGCTGCCTCGCAATGTTAAACGAACCATCTTGTTGTGACACTAATCATTTTTCCCCTTCTCGCCAAAATCTCGACGCCTCCGACTGTCGTTCCCTCAGATCTCACTCAAGAAACCCTCACGTTCTTCATTTTTCTTATTTGTTTTTACTAACCAGAGCACCCCCTCTTTTTTTATTTTTTTCATTCATTTTTCATCAACGAAAAACGATGCAAGACGCGCCTCTTGGTGGTCATGCGCACTGCAGGCTTCAATTTGGCGGCAAAAATGGTCAACGATCGTCTGCTTCTTCATTTTTCATTGTTCGTTTATTTGTTGCCAATGTCCTGTGGACATATTTCCGGATCTCGGATCGCGCGAGATCTCATTTGGTGATGTAGGGGGTGAAGTACTCAGCCCTCTTTTATGAGTCAATATCCGTAAAATATGCACAAGTACCGATTAACAGTTCTTTTTTACCTTAGCTGGTTCCGATCAATCGGCTGGCCGTGTCAAACCCTAGCACCTATATGATTGCCCCAACCCTATTTCCCTTACGGCAAGCCCCAAGACAAGAGTCAGAATCTTGCCCTGATGAGCTACTTAGCGAAACTATTAGTAGGTATACCTGACTGATTAGGTTTAACTTTATTATTTGCTCTACTTAGGTATTGAGCACTTTTTACATTTGATAATCCTAGCGGTTATATATATATATATATATATATATATATATATATATATATATATATAATGTGTGTGTGTGTGTGTGTGTGTGTGTGTGTGTGTGTGTGTGTGTGTGTGATGAGAATGTGGAAGTGAATCCGACAGTATGTAAGTCTTTTGCTTTGTCGGTCAATCTGTTAAAAAAAATTTTCAACAAATGTTTTTAACAGATTGACCGACAAAGCAAAAGACTCTTACAGTCTTCTTATTCTCTGTGATAAATTTATTTTCCCTCAAATTAACAAAAGCCCTGATGAAGATCTATTGAAATAGATCGAAACACTGCAGCGTTGGCGAAATAAACATCACTCGTTTTATGAACTTGTGTTTTTTCAATTTTTCACTAAATTACACCACACACACACACACACACACACACACACACACACATATATATATATATATATATATATATATATATATATATTAATTATTTTTCTTTTGTCCGAGTGTTATAGTATTAATCGATTATTTTCGGTTGGTATGACCCTCTTGGTCTTTTCTTTTTTTCATTTTTTTTCGCCAGGTGAAGTTTGGTAGTATATTTTTACTATCAAACTATTTGCCGGTTTTTTTTTTCTTACCACAAGGGTTTACCAATAAGTTGTATATATATATATATATATATATATATATATATATATATATATAGGTAGAGGGAGACAACTATGTTTGACTCCACATCAATAAATAACTGAAAACAAACATTTCAAACTTGGATGATGAACATTAAATTAAAAGAAAATAAGATTTCCAGCAGAAAATACAACCTAATGTAATAACCGTCGTGAAATACTGTAACTCTTTAAAATTTGAAGTTTAAAATAAGTTAACAAAAATAATTCATGTAACTTTATAGATTATTGTCTTTGAAAGAGCACATTCTTTACTCTCAACTGAGAGAGGAATCAATAGACCAAAGCTCAGGTACAAAGACAACATCAAGAGAAACCTGAAGGACATTAACATTCCCATAGGCAGTTGGCAAGATGTAACCAGAGACCGAATAAATTGGAGGAAAATGATTCGCGTGGTGTCATCATCGGATACGATGGACAGCAAGTAGTAGTTTTTGAAAACATTTAAAACAGAGAGGGTGTAATTGAAGACTACAACAGCTTGGGCACTAGCTCTTCCCATCACCTTCGATTTTCATTACTAATATTTCCTAATGTAACTAAATTAGACAGTAAAGAAGAAAATTACAGTTATTTCGTTTTGTTAATGAATTTCTTTTGGCGGCATTTTCGCTCGTCATATTGGCATTTCAGTCTCGGAAGACTATAATATAGTTTTTGTGCCCCTCAAGTTACAGCGCCTCCTGTGACTGTGAAGTCCAATGTTCGAAAAACATTCTTGACCACAGATGTCGCATGTGCAGACTATCCCTGAAGATGTTGATGTGCCGGCGCTTTCTTGCCGCTGCTTTCTTCTGGACCTGCTGGCTTCATGGTGTTGCGCCAGGGTGGCTTCACACATGAACAGTCCTCTACGGAGAGCCTGTCGCCACCGAGAGCGGTCCTGAGCCAAATTTTCCCAGCTAGAAAGGACAATGCCAAAGCACCTGAGATCATTCTTGCAGGCATCTTTGCTGGGGGCGAACAATCTGTCTCTTACCAGACGAAAGCTCTGCATAGAGGGTGTCCTTCGGGATTCGTCCATCATCCATCCGGGGGACATTTATTTATTCAATTAAAACCAAACAATAAGAAATCAAAGCAAAGTAGGAGGAGTGGCCAATTATCAGGATCAGCCGAACAGCGAAGGAGTCTATCCCCTTTTCATAAACGCTGATAAAGTCATAAGATGACTTAATGTAATGCTCAATGGCATATAGCAAACATGACCGTAACAATTAAGACGAATCTACTCATCAGAATACATACACAGATATATATATATATATATATAATTTTTCCGAACACTTAAAAATTCTCTGTATTTTGACCGTTTTAACATCAAATATCAAACATTTTGCCCTGAAGAAGGCCGTTTTCTATGTATACTTGAATATTTTTATAATTTTCTATTATTATTTTATTTCATATTTAAAATAATAAATAGAAAACAATGTGTACATGGACAAACTCTCGACCGAAACACATGTTGCCATTTCATTAAACCATTTTTATCTATTCAACATTTTATTTCCTTTATTTATTTATCCTTTCAACATATTGTCGGATTCATTTCCAATTTTCAACTTACACACACACACACACACACACACACACACACACACACACACACACACATATATATATATATATAATATAATATATATATATATATTACATGAACAAATGTTGCTCAGTTGCACACATATATCAACAGGTCGATTTTTTAACAACTCTCTTATAATTAACCCTTTTATCCTTCATTATAAAACGATCAAACTTACTAATCTTATTTCATATAGGCTTCATTGTTATATATACACACACACACACACACACACACACATACACACACGCACACAGATATATATATATATATATATATATATATATATATATATATATAAGCGCCCTATTTGTGTTTACGTCCGTGCCGTTATTCGTGCTAAAACCAGTCCTATTTATATCAGTTTGGGATACAGGACTCACATGACCTCCGATTTTGGCATCGGGTCAGTGAGATTGACATCACAGGCCATTTAAGGTCACCAGAGGGCAAACAATTTTTTCGTGTCAAAATCTTCATTCTTCTGACTAATGGTACATTTTTTTTAACAAAGAAATAATTTTTTAATTCCCATTTTTCGCTTTCCATCCAAGTTTTTCGTTCAAACCTGCGTATGTCCATCTTCATTTTTTTTCATCAATTTCTAATATATATATATATATATATATATATATATATATATATATATATATATATACATATATATATATAATCTACCAAGCCCTCCACACGAGCACATTTCTTAAGCGGAGTTCAACATGTTTAAATTCCAAGTTTTCCTTCTCTTAGACTGGTTACCTAGCCATGGTTAAAAAGCCCAGTCTGTCCTATTTACCGATAGACGGAGGGAGAGTAATGGATTGCATACCTTTCCCAATGGTATTCCTACGACTCCATTATACCACGCCTCTCTCTCTCTCTCTCTCTCTCTCTCTCTCTCTCTCTCTCTCTCTCTCTCTCTCTCTCTCTCTAAGTTTTCTTCAAGTAATAATTTATTTCAACTGCAATAAGCTGCGTCTGTAAGCGCATCTTCAGAAATAAAGCAAAAACATGATTAGCACTGATTATCAAAATGTCTGAAGATGCTGTTAAAGGCTAAGCTTTATTCAGTTGAAATAAATTATTACATGAAGCAAATTTAAAGTTTTTCCTTCATTTATATATACATACATACATACATACACGCACGAGTAGCATGTGACACAAGGACAATTTTTAAAGCATTGAACCTAGGGTCACAAAATATTCCGTGCAATGTATATATATATATATATATATATATATATATATATATATAATCAGATTTTATCATCTGATCCAACAGGAAGGACGTCCTTCCTATGTCATATTTATATCAAACTTTGGGAATCTGCAGCGGGTTTGATGAGTCATTTGGGGGCTCATGAGAGGGAAGGTTCTGGTGGTGGGGTTATAGGATTGTGAGGGACGGCAGTGATCTGTAAAGATTATACTATATATATATATATATATATATATATATATATATATATACACACGCACTTTATGCATACGTCCCAAATCATTATTGTTAGCTGAATATTGATTGGTTAGTTGGTTGCATTTTACGGCATGTCAACCCTTGTTGGGTTATTTTATGCCGAAGACGTCTCCTTTTATTCGTTCTTGATGGGTATTAAATTTTAAATAATCTAAACTCAATTTTTTAACACAATTTTTCAAACGTTTTTAATCGATTTAACCCATAAATTGGCGATAAAGGGGTACTCCACACTCCTCAGATCTCTAAAACCTTCACCAGTTTAAGTTGAATGTTAATCTAAGATTTCATGACGTTTGTTTTGCTAGTAATAGTCACTACTAGCTGGGCCTGTGGATATACCACAGTATGATAATTTAATTATTACAACGTTTGGTATATGTATTATCTGCATTATTCGGACTATTGTCCTCATCTTCATTGTTATCTGTACAACGTTTCGGCTGATGTGAACTCCGGTTTTCTTCAGGTATTTCCTGTCGGACTCGTTCCGTGATGGCTCCCGATTACGACAAGAAGGTTCCCGAGTCCGGCAAGAAATACCTGAAGAAGGCTGGAGGGTACATCGGTCGAAACATTGTACAGATAACAATGAAAATGAGGATAATAGTCCGATTAATGCAGATAATACTCATATCAAATGTTGTAATAATTAAATTATCATACTGTGGTATATCCACAGGTCCAGCTAGTACAATAGTCCGAATAATGCAGATAATACTAATCATCAAGCCTCATCTAAAAATTTCAGAGAAATAACGTTTGATATGTTTACTTAAGAGCTATTGTGAAATACTTCAATATGTAAAAAGCATAATAATTTTGATTTAACTCTCATATCACTCTTTTTTTCATTCTTTTCATCTTTTATGTTCGATTGAAACAGATTAGCGTTATTGCTTCCGTGCGCTCTCCACCTCTCCCTATCTTTCCCCTACTCTTTCTTTTTTTATCTTATATTTTTTTCTGCGTAGCATTTCCTTTTTCTTCCCTTTCTTTCTTTATAAAAAAAAAGGAAATGTCCATTATTTAGCTGAAGTGATGACACTCATAAGAAATAAGAATTCGGTGGATAAGCAACACCTGATAATCAGGATTTACATTTTGCGCTAGACCAAGGAGATTGTTTTGGTGTCTGAGATGGATCGCCACTCTTACCATCAGCTGCTTACTTTACCGCACAGACCCATGTGCTACTCATACGCTGAGTTGACGAGGACCGATATCAACCAGAATATATATATATATATATATATATATATATATATATATATATATAATTAGTTAAGAGTAAGGAAAAGAATCCAACGATATTAACTCACATACACAATAGAACACTACATAGGATTATGGAATCTTTATATATATATATATATATATATATATATATATATATGTGTGTGTGTGTGTGTGTGTGTGTTTTATAATTTGCTTGAATCATTGTGTTTATATTGTTTACACACATAAACAGACACTAACACGCAAAGAATTTGGAAGATATAAGACACAAAGCAGAATGGACGATCACTAACAACAGCTTCAAATTCAGAAATCTTCTGTTGAAGAGATTTTTATCTCGAAATATTAAGAATAAATTAAAGTTTAACAAACAACACCATAGTTACCTTATTTTTATTGTGATAGCCTTCAAAACTAACCACCAAACCAATATAATATATATGTTGTCATCCACAGACTTCAGTATGGCTATACATTTTGTGAACTACTTACAGCCAGGATAGAACTCCGATCGATTCAGCAGCAGTCGGTCAGCTTAACCGCTCGGCCATATCGTCACCCACAGAATGCGAAGGGGGTTTTAACTGTTTTAATACACACATCTGTATTTATATAAAGGCCGCCATAGAGTGCTCCATCCCTTTTATAGGAGAGCGTTGCGTTTACGCTTAAATTGGCGGTCATCAGCGAAATCCCCCCACCCCAAAGTGCTCAAATTATTCTTCAATGAATTAAGTGCATTAACAAGGAAGGAAATTGTAAAAAATCCCCCCCCCAAAAAAAAAAAAAAAAATTGTTGTGTAAATAGACAGTTTTTTGTTTCATTATTGCGTGACGCAATCTACTTTCGTGTGCACGTGAATATATCTGTATGTGCATACACGTATGTATATGTTTGTAAATACCGTGCATGTCTATATACCCGTATATGTGTCTGTACATATATGTACACGTATGCAGCTGTGTGTATGTGTGTGTGTGTGTGTGTGTGTGTGTGTGTGTGTGCGCGCGTTCTACCAAATCGGTCACTGTGTACATATCTGCTTGTCTCCGTACTTGCCGAAAAACCCCGGCAAGTCACGTCGTATGTTCCAGTCGTGACTTGTCGCCAAAGTCGTGTCGACTTCCCGCCGAGATCTCGCCAAGCAGACGTGAGTTGGATCGACCGGGAAAGATGGCGGCCACTTCGTAGACACGCAGTCATTTTTCGGATTCGTTTTGAAACATATGAAACGAACGGAGAGCGCAATGTGCAAAAATTCAGATATATTTTTCAGATATAATTAATTTATCGAATTAAATAGTTTGATTATATTTTTAGGAAATTTATCAAGAAAAGTTTAGCGTTTACTTTTCTCTGAACTATTTTGGGAAGAGACTTTTTTCTATAACACAATATTAATTAAGCGGGAAATTAATTTTTTTATTTTTTATTTTTATTTTTTATTTCTGAGATTAATTTTATTATTGAAGTTTTATGTTTTTTTTAAATACTTTTGTGAAAACAATTATTTTCAATTAAACTTAATTTCCAAATATTTTATCGGTATCTTATTTTTTTCTCGAAAAGACGGAAATAAATTCAAGCATGATAATTGAAATAGTTAATTGGGTGATAATGCTGAATAGCGCGCAAGGGATAGTTATCATTAGATTATGTATAAAAAGCATTACATTTTATTACATTTCACGGAAATACCCGAAACGATACTAATACAGAATAGAACGCAAGAGATAATATCATTAGATTACGAATAAAAAGCATTACATTTCGCGGAAATATTCGAAACGGTACTAATGGAGATTTGTTTGTTTGTTTGTTTTGTTTTACGGCATATTAACCTCAGTGGGTCATTTAATACCGATAAAGTTTTGAAATAAATCAATTCTTAATGGATTATACAATTTTTTATAAATACATTTTTCTATTTAACCCATAGATGGGACCCTAACAGGTACTACCACTCCGGGTCAGAGTGGACCAGGGAGCAATGGTGATGAAGGGGTGCTCCACATTCCCCAAACCTCCAAAACTGGATAGAGTTTAACGTCATTCCCAGGACATGTAGACCCGCAGTCACCGCCTTCTAGCACCCATATGATAAAAAGGGGTTGGGGATTGCCATAAGGGCAATAGGGTTGGGAACTAATGGAGAATAGCGCGCAAGAGATACTGTCATTAGATTACATATAAAAAACATTACATTTCATGGAAATACTCGAAACGGTACTAATGCAAAATAGCACGCAAAATTATATTACGTATAAAAAGCATTACATATCATTATAGTTCACGGAAATACCCGAAACCTTTAAGACGTTAGGTTTGGTTACTTCGGAAGTTTCCGGCATCTAATGCTATTTATTCGCAAAATGCGATTCTAAATATATTATCTCTTGCGCGCTATTCTGCATTTGTACCGTTATTTGTGCACAAGGAAAACCGATTTATTTCCCCGGAAACTAGCACGGATACAGAAAAACAAATGCGCGCGCGCGCACGCACACACACACACACACACATACACACACACAGAGATAATGTGAAAAGCTTAAAAGAGGGTCCATAATTTTATACAATGCCCGCGACTATGAGTTTAACGTGTACTATGTCCCCATGATCGTCAAATAGATTGCATGAATCTGGTTTCGTGATTTACATTATCATTCCAACGGGTGGGTTGTGGAGGTAAATTTAAGGAAATGGAGGAGTGACACCTGGACGAGGTTGTTTGCATTTCACATAACGCTAATACTCCTGAGAAAGGTATACCACTAACAATTCTCCCTGTGGCTATGGGTAAAATAGTAGGGCAGACTGGGTTCTTTAACGTTGGTTTAGCAAGCAGTCAAGGAGAAGGAAAACTCTGAATTCAAACCTGTTAAACTCCGCTTAAGCAATTGACACTGTGTCACATACTACTCGTGCGGAGGGTTTATATATATATATATATATATATATATATATATATATATAAAACACCAACCCCTCCGCTCAAGTAGGATGTGACACAGGGTCAATAAGTTTTTTCACGGAACTCGCTACTTCTAACACACTACTCTACCCTAAAAAAATCTTTTGATAATAATCTTAAAAAAAAAACTCCCTAAAAACAATTTCTTCAAACAAGAAATTTTCTCCTGACGATGACCTAAGGTCGAAACTAGTTGAGAATAATAAACATAAAAGAAATATTCCTGTTTGTCTTATCACTTTTTGTTCATATAGGAAAACCAGCTAGTGTAATGGTTAGAATCCCCGCCTGTCAGCTTGACAGTCAGGGTTCGGATCACACACAGAGCAGTCTTCCTGTCTATAACTCGGCTGATGAGGCATAATAGGCCGAAATGTACATACAGAGATTGACTTTTTCTCGATTTGTTTAGCCTTACATTTGAACAGGTATGCCCGCCTAATTCATTATTTATCAATTAATTAATTTTCAAAATTAGGTATGACTTCAATTAAGCACATATTCTCCCAAAAATTGTCGGCTAAGACCATATCAAACACATTGTCTGTTTGTTTACTTCTCATATATATATATATATATATATATATATATACTCACTTTTTCTGAATCAGTATTTATTTCCTTTCTTGCCAGTTCTTTCCATATTCTACGTTATTTCTTTTGTTGCAATGTTGGGGGGGGGGGGAGTCAATGATAAGATTGAAATATATGAAAAAGTAGTTTTGAGATAAGAACTTTAAAAGCGAAAACTTTTTCCTTTTTCCTGTAGACTGTTTTTTTTTTTTTGTTTTTATTTTTATTTTTGTCGGCTCGGCCCACGTCACTCTCCGCAGAGATCGTCAAGGGTCTTTGGGTTTCATAGACTTTGAAATCCAAGCTTTTCACAGCTTTCGCTTTGAGGGGTAAAAAAAAAATGGGAATAGGGCGTAGGGGGTAAGAAAGTAGACCGATCATAAAACCTGGTTGATTCATTTGAACCTAATGCTACACACACACACACACACACACACATACACAGACATATATATGTGTGTGTGTGTGTGTGTGTGTGTGCGTGCCACGCACGTGCGTTTTTTTTATGTATAAACAAGGGCTCATACAAGCAAGTATATACAATCATGATCGATTAGACACACTCTCATAAATTGTTTCTTTCTTCCCCCCTTACTTCTTTCCACCCCCTCTCACTTTATATATATATATATATATATATATATATATATATATAGTGTGTGTGTGTGTGTGTTGCAATGCATTCTTTGTGGTTGAGATATATACACACACAATTCTTTATGGTTGATTTCTCGTTCTCTCACTTACACACACACACACTCTCCCCCTCTCGCTCTCCCTTTCTCTCTCTCTCTCTCTCTCTCTCCCTTTCTCTCCTCTTCTCCCTTTCTCCCTCTCTCATATATATATATATATTTATCTCATACTGTTGTGTAGCAAAGTCACCATAAGTGGAATATAACTGAGTTCAAAACAAACGAAAAATCTGGGAAAAAAACAGCTGGTGTAATGGTTAGAATCCCCGCCTGTCAGCTTGACAGTCAGGGTTCGAATCACACACAAAGCAGTCTTCCTGTCTATAGCTCTGCTGATGAGGCCTAATAGGCTGAAATGTACATACAGAGATTGATTTTTCTCGATTTGTTTAGCCTTACATTTGAATAGGTATGCCCGCCTAATTCATTAATTATCAATTAATTAATTTTCAAAAATTAGGTACGACATATTCTCCGAAAAATTGTCGGCTAAAAAAGTCATATCAAACACATTGTTTGTTTGTTTACTTCTCATATATATATATATGTATATATATATTAGTCCTCCGCAGACACGTGTTTCGACGTTTACGTCTCATCGACTTTTTTTTAACAGCTCCTTCTAGCCGGGAGCGAAACCCGACAGAATTTTCATCTGTCAAGCTCCTTACCCTTATAGCCGACGGTGACTGTCAGTCAGGGGCGAATAATTAATTGATACATACTTCAGGATGTATATTTTTACAATCACATGAGAACTCAAGTTGGTAAACAACAGGCGAGTAAATACTTTACGCTAAACGGTCAAAGTTCAACTAATATCTCCCCAACAGTACTCTACCAGGAAAATTGGGAGCATATATATATATATATAATATATATATATATATATATATATATATATATATAATTAGTGTGTATGGTAATAACCTATTGCGTGAAACTGCAGTCGGAATATTTTAAGCCATTCGTTTTAAAAACGTATATTTAGCTCTTTTTATTGAACACTCTCAAATTGGTTTTAATAAATCCAGAAGTAAATATATTTGTTTGCTTCTTGGATTTGTAAGTAACTGTGATATATATATATATATATATATATATATATATATATATATATATATAAGTAAACAAACAAATGTGTTTATTTTTTTTATATGGCTTTAAGCCGACAATTTTTGGAGGATATGTGCTTAATTGAAGTCATACCTAATTTTGAAAATTAATTAGTTAATAATTAATGAATTTAAGCGGGCATATATGTTCAAATGTAAGGCTTGGCATTTTCTCGATTCGTTTAGCCTTACATTTGAACATATATGCCCGCTTAAATTCATTAATTATTAACTAATTAATTTTCAAAATTAGGTATGACTTCAATTAAGCACATATCCTCCAATATATATATATATATATATAATATATATATATATATATATACATATATGATAAGTATGTAAACACGATGTGTTTGGATATGGCTTTTTTAATCCTGATTAACTCTCTTCTAAGCAACTTCCAGATCATCTTTCTTGATCTTTTTTGTTCAAGTATTGAAGCATGAACTTGTACTTAAGTATAAATATTAAATCGTCGGGGTGGTCTAATGTCAGTGTCAGCCAGACAGCGAGGGGGTCTATCCTCTTTTCATTAGCGCTAGACCAGAGAGATCTTTTTTCTCCGAGTTGATACCGACAATAGGACACTCCGCTAACTTTACATACTTTTACATATATGTATATAGTGTTTGTGTATGTAGATAAGTAGATAACAAATATTTGTCATCTTAGAACTTGTTATGATTGAGCCATAAAAGTCCACGCTTCAATACCTGCAAACACGTGAGCATGTATGCTCACCCACGCACATAAATATAATAATGTGATCTGGTTAGCATTCCATCTCTAAAATGTTCAAACCCCTTGAAACATTTTTTTCTGTAAATAAAAAGACATGGTTGTTATTTAGGTATTAAATCTCTTCCTCTTCCTCACCTGTCATTATCGTCTCTTTCCATGTCATCTGTTCTGCTTTCCTTTCTCTTGCCCCCCTACCCTATCCTCTTATCTCTCCTATTCAAAGAAAAAAGTCTTTAAATGAAGAACAATCGAAGGAAGAAAAGGATTTAGTGTCAAATTTGTTTGTCTACCCCCCCCCCAAGAAATAGTACCCCCCCCAAAAAAAGACCCCCCCACTCCGTATTTGTTGTCTTTCAAAGACAATTTATTAAAAGAGTAAAAAAAAAAAAAAAAAACAATTTGAAATGGAAACTTAATTCTGATAACTTTAAATATATATTAAAATGAAATAAACTAAATATAAATATATAATACAGGGCGTGTATTTATTTAAAAAAAAAAAACAAACCGTCCAAAGTTGCATGCTCAAATTTTGAGTGTATTTGTTCTGTTATGACAGTGTTGGGTAATGTGATGTAAGCAGTGGCATAGTTTCGGTTACAGACAAATAGAAACCAAATCTCCATTGTTAACAGATATCTTATCGCACACCAATTGGAAAAAAAAATTTAAAGAAAGAAAAGTAAGTTAAAAGTGGGTAGAGCGAGCTATTGTTTGTATCAGTCGAACAGCGAGGGAGTCAATTTGAATGATTATATTTCGGACTGTTGTCCTCATCTTTGTGTATAAACACAACGTTCAGGCCACAGTCACCTCAAATTAAGGCGTTTAGGTAAGTGATAACGTTCTTTACGACATTTTTGAAATTTCAGTGTTTAGAATAAGTAACTTGTTCCATTTAATTTTTCTATATCTAATCACAATTTTGTGACATTTATGCTGCTTGAGTGAGCAGTGACGATTAAACTCCGAAACTAAGTTGGGATTCATGAATAATCGTCTGAAGATGACTTACTCTAAGGTAATTAAAATAATAAATCATCATCATCATCATCATGTCGCACTGGTAGCCCGGATATCCATGACAATCTTTCGCCACCCTTCTCTATCATTCATTGCCCCCGGAAGCATTCAGTATCTGCGCAGAGCTGATCTATGTACGTCTTTGCTGGGCGACCCACTCTGGTGCACCTATGTGCTGGCTTCCACAGAAGAACGTCACTTATGAGTTCATCCTTGCTTCTCCAACAGTGCCCAGCGTGTCTTGTTCGCCTCACACGGATGGTTTGTGTGGTATGAGGCAGGTGGCCATACAGCATCGAGGGATATTGTTTCCACGTCTTGTTTAATATTGCACGCAGCATTTTCGTGCAAGTCCCATCTAGCTTATTCGCCAGGCGCTTCGCTAGAGTCCAGGTATTGCTGCCGTACAATAACACTGATATAACTACGGCTTGGAAGAATTTTCGCTTTAATTTGTCAGCAAGATCGGATGTTCCTATCACTGACAATTTGTTTAAAGCAGCCAATGACTTACCTATGCGTGCATTGACGTCGCTCCGAGGTTACAGTAACCTGAATATTGTTTATACACAATAAAGATGAGGACAACAGTCCGAAATGTCATAATTATTCAAATTTTAAATGTCATAATTATTCAAATTTCACCTTGTGACAGTTTTTCTTACCCGCTTTATCTAGTGGTTCACTGGAGGTATAGGGACAGCAAATTTCCCCAGGTCTCTAAGACTCTTCTAGGTATTCTAGCCGATCTTAACAATGCTGTTTTGATGCTTCTCCTGATTTCCAATTCACCAAGACTCTTTCCCAAACCCATGGTCACTATGCTAAAGGCACAAATTAAAATTGGCATGGCCTTTACCTTCATGTTCCACATTTTCTCTTCAGTTCTCTAGACAGGTAAAAGTGTTTATCGATATGTGAGTTTTTCACACCAGCGTAAGCTGATGGTCTTTTATTGGAGTGACAGCAGTTCTCTAGGACTCCTCTGAGTACTCTAGCCGATTTCTACAATGCTGTAGTCTGGATCATCTCAATTCTTCCTCTGATTTTCAGCTCCTCTATTTTTTTCTAAGCTTTTGGGCACCATTCCAAGTGCACCAACATTATTATTATTATTATTATTATTATTATTAGGGGCCGGTTTAGCTCAGTCGGTAGAGCGTTCACCTAGGAACTACAAGGTTCAGGGATCTGTGTGGTAAAGTGAGGAGCTGATATTAGGTGTAGCGCTCCACCTCAGATGCAAAAACAATCTCTGTGGTCTTGCTCTAGTGAAAAGGAGATAGACTCCCTCGCTGTCTAGCTGATTCCGACTTTAGGGCTACCCGACGACTTTACATATTATTCTTGTTCTTGTTCTTCTTGTTCTTGTTCTTGTTCTTGTTCTTCTTGTTCTTGTTCTTGTTCTTCTTCTTCTTCTTCTTCTTCTTCTTATTATTATTATTATTATTATTATTAGTAGTAGTAGTAGTATTAATAATTAATTGATTAATTGTATTTTTTTCTTTATATAAGTTTAAAGAATCGTCTTGCACATCTAGCTTCTATTTTCTGTTCTTCTAATTCAAAGAAAGTAGCACTTTAATGAGAACGAATTTTAGAAATACAGGAATGTGTGTAACGGAACGCAGTGGGCAAAAAGTAGTTTGCAAAAAGCGAAATCGAACAATGGAAACACGACGAACTCTAACCGTCATCACAATGGCGGAACCTAGCAAAGACAAGGCGACCTCGTCTCAACACTATGCACCATCACGCCTCTTGGTTTATTTATTTATTTTTCTGACACACCCCTGCGTTCAGCACGTACCGGCGATTGTGCGTTAATGTTTTCTGTATTTTTTCTTTTAGTTATTATTATAAACTTGTACCGTCTTTACACTTATAACTATTCGTGTTGATTTTTACTACATTTACCACCCGATGAGCGGTGAATAAAGTAGCCGTCGGAAAACGATAGATCGATGCCCGAAGCGCGCGAACGGAGTCGTCTGCCTTAAATGCTGTGTGAGTCGCCTGCTTGGAAATTTGACTTTTGAAGTTTGCTGTCAGTAGTACTTGAAAAAAAAAGAAAGAAAAAAAAAGTTAGCAATTAAGGAGTCGATCCATGGGGTCTTCCAGAATGCGGGCCTTTCCCCCAAGGCTTCTTTGTTTTTTGTTTTTTTCCAGATTTTATTTCGAATATTTTTTTTATTTAAAAAAAAAAAAATGTCTCATTACCTTGAATTTTTCTACTTCCTTTCATTTTCCTGTTATTCTTTTATTCCTGTTCTTCTTTCTTAGTATCTATCTCTTTATGCTTATATCTACGAGGGTGAGTCAAAAGGTAATGCCATTTTGTTTAGGACTAGTATAATTACCAGGACAGGAACATGTATCATACATCAAAATGAAGCTGGTCATCTGTGGATCACATCCCTACTTCTCGCCATAGTCACCGTTTCTCTCAATAGCAATGTTCCACCTTCGAATGAGAACATGTATCCCTGCTCCGTAAAATTCCGTTGACTGTTCTTTGAGCCACTTCTTCACTACAGATTTTACTTCCTCGTCACTGGAATAAAGTTTGCCTCAGTTCGATCCCATGAAAGAGGGTTTGAGAGGCGAACATTACATACAGAATTTTACGGGTCAGGGATACATGTTCTCATTCGAAGGTGGAACATTGTTATTGAGAGAAACGGTGACTATGCGGAGAAGTAGGGATGTGATCTACAGAGGACCAAGCTTCATTTTGATGTATGATACATGCTCTTGTGTTGGTAATTATACCTGTCCTGAACAAAATGACATCCATCTCGCTATGTTCGTTATTTATCTATCGTAGCAAAGGTGGCCCCGAAGGCGTTCTTAGTGTCCCACATTAAATAGTAAATGCTTTTGTCGGATGTCTGCCACTCGCACAAGCCAGTGAGTTCGATCCTCACCGGGCACTTCTCTATTGTATTTACTCAGCTTAATTTGGCGTGGCCCAAGGTCACAGTTGTAAAGCACTTAATGAATATCGAATTCATTTCCATAAGACATTACGATACTCATGCTTATGATGTCGCCCTGTCGGCTGGGGCGTTAGAATGCACCGACTGCACCTCTGCAGAGGGGTAAGACTCTCCCACTTATTGGCCGTGGGTGGCCACCCGTGATGCTTAAGGATAGAACCCAGGCGGCTGAGCAGTCCATGGCTTGCTATACTCTACTTTAGGCTTTTCTTGGGCTAGACGGGCGGTCGGAGAGGCCCCCTCCGATCAATCGGCTGGCCACGTCAAGCTCTAGCACCTATATGATTTTCTCAACCCATTTCTTCCCCCAGCTATGGGTAAATAGGGCAAACTTGGGCTCTTTAGCTTTGGTAAAGCAACCAGTTTAGGAGAAAGCTCTGAATTCAAACCAGGTTTACTGTGCTTAGAAATTGAGGAGTCACCAAGTGTAACGGTTATCGTCGTAGGAAATAGACTCGGCAAATCCTGGACGAGGCTATTTGCATTTCATATAGTGTTAACACATTTTGGGAAAGGAATGAATCCAACTATTCTCCGTCTAGCTATGGAAAATAGTTCAGTCGGGATAGCGTTCGGCTAGGAATCACAAGGTTCCTGGGTCGATACCGGCCCTCGCCAACTCAGCGTATGAGTAGCACAGGGATCTGTGCTGTAAAGTGAGGAGCTGATGGTAAGTGTAGCGCTTCGCCTCAGACGCTAAAATAATCTTCTTGGTATAGCGCTATTGAAAAGGGGACAGACTCCCTTGCTGTCTTGCTGATACCGACATTAGGCCGCCCCGACGACTTTTTATTTTACTTATGGCAACAGGCCTAGGAGAAGGAAAGCTATGAACTATGAACTCAAACCACTTAGTTTGCTTAAGAATTGACATTGTGTCATATCTTGCCTGTGGCGGAGGGGTTGGGTAAATATTATTAAGTTATTTATGAATTCGGCAAAACAAGAATTAACAAAGCAAAAACAATTGTTTTGTTTTATGGCATATCAGTCCTTTTCGGGTTATTTAATGCCAAATCAAGTCATCTTTAGGAAACAAAGAATTCGAATTGCTTACAGTACCTGCTGTTATTTAAGTAGTTATCCAATTAATTATTGAACAGGCTCATCGCTTCTTAACTTTGGTGATCTAGTAGAAACCGGGGCTTTCAGTGAGTCTTGGCCGTATTAGTTATTTTGGTTTACGGCATATCAACCCTTTTTGGGTCATTTAATGCTGAATCAAGTCCTTTTGATAGATAAAGGACTCAGAATGTTCATAGTACCTGTTGTTTAAGTGGTCACCCAATTAAATACTGAACAGGCTCATCGCTGCTTAACTTCAGTGATCTAGTTGAAAACGGTGCTTTCAGTGTTACGACCGTAGTAGATATGAACAGAATGAAATAGGTAGTTCGTTGTTTAGTTTTACGGCATACTAACCCTTTTTGGTTGGTTGGTTGGTAGATTGATTTTAACGGCATATCAACCCGTCTGGGGTTATGTCATGCTTAGCGGTTAGAAAGTAATATATGTTGTGCATTTATATTTATACTTTTTTAGTAATTGGTTTTAACAATGTGTTAGCACCATTGGGGATCATGTTATATGGTATTGATTAAGTTCATGTCTATATTCTATGGTATAATTTTATTTCCCTCAAAAAGGAAAGAATGTCCATGTTGAGATTTTCAACTTGATCTTTCATATTGTTTGCATTAAAATAACGATTTCTGATGTGAACCCCAAAACCTGCATTCCATGAATAAGTGTTTACCAGTCAAAGGTGTTTGACATGTTTCACACTGTGGTTGTTCTTCTTCTTGGTTCGTTTTATCCTAATCAAGTCATGCTGCTTACACTCAGGCTGCTTACACTACCTGCTCCTGCTTAAGTGGGCACTCAGTTAAGTATTGAACAGGCTCATTGCTGTTTACTTTCGGTAATCTGTCGAGAACTGGTGCTTTCGGCGTTACTTAGCCGTAATAACGAACAATAAAAACAAAATACTGTAATAATATTATTACTAACAGGACTTGTGGATATACCACAGTCTTGTAAAACATCACCGAGATGCATCAAAGGAGGACAATTGGAGATGTTACACCAGTATCCTTACAGATTTCGGGTTTCGCAACATTATATCTGTTCCACCGGTAGACCTGGCATGTTATTAGGCCGCCTCCTTTCCAGATTCGCTCAATGTACTTTACGAATAGATAATAAATTCTTATGTATTGGCCCAAGGATACGTAACAGCCACGCAGAGACTTGCTCGGTACTTTTATACGTATCCATTATTTAGCTGAGGTGACAACACTAATAAAAAATAAAAAATAATTCGGCGGATAAGCAACAACAGATAATCAGGATTTCCCTTTTTGAATTTATCTTGGTCGATTTGGACGGTCTCATTTTTAACTAAGAGGTATTACGAGATGATAACGGTCGGAAGATTAAGGAGCAAGAGTATTAATACATAGATGTGACGGAAATAAAATTCTTTTTTTTAATTATGTAGCTATCTCATATTACGAGTTTTTGTTCGCCGAAGATTTCCCCTTATCACTTAAAAATTCGCATTTAACGGTTTCTCTTTGACGATTCCAAATTATCACTATTCCGGTTAAATCAAATTTAACAGACCTAAATTACACCATCGTATGTCACCCTGCTTAAAAAAAAAAAAAAAAAAAAAAGATTCCAAAAATCAGAACCATATATCTTTAGGAATCTGTGTTACGCATCAAATATACATGGTTCAAAGTTAACTGACCTGAAAAAATGTAAGTTTTTAAATAAAATAGCTGCATTTCCCAGATCTCCAGAATTGGAGCCTCGCCATCAGATATAGTTTAGTGTCATACTCAGGACACCACTTTTCTTTTTTTGGAGGGAGGGGGAGTCTTACTCCTCTGTAGGAGATAAAAAAGTAAAGTCGTCGGGGTGGCCTAAAGTCGGTATCAGCCAGACAGCGAGGGAGTCTATCCCCCTTTCTCTTGCGCTAGACCAAGGAGATTGTTTTTGCGTCTGAGGTGGAGTGCCACACCTACTATCAGCTTCTCATTTTACAGCACAGATCTGTGTGCTGCTCATACGCTGAGTTGGCGAGAGCCGGTATCGAACCCGGAACCTTGTGGCTCATAGTCGGACGGTCCACCGACTGAGCTAAACCGACCCTTCTAAGCCCAGTCACCAGGGTGGTAGCAGTTCGAGGAATGATTGAGATTGTCTAGATCACTGGCTTTCAACCTTTTTTTTACATAACTTTTTTTTTTGCTTGGGTTCCCCCAAAATGTTATATTGTCCTTGGGGGCAGTACGCCCCCCGGGTGAGAACCGCTGCTCTAGGATTGAGTCGGTTTAGCTCAGTCGGTAGAACGTCCGGCTAGGAACCACAAGGTTCCAGGTTCGATACCGGCCCTCGCCAACTCAGCATATGAGTAGCACAGGGATCTGTGCGGTAAAGTGAGGAGCTGATGGTAGGTGTGGCACATAGACGCCAAAAGAATCGCCTTGGTCTAGCGCTTGTGAGTCTACGAGCAAAAAGAGAGGTATTAGAATTTCATTGAACTTCTAGTACCTTGTTGTCACTTGACTCCTGCAAAACTATCAAATTTAAAAAAAGCAACAAAAAAACAAAAAACAAAAAAAACAAAAAAACAATAATAACGATCCTACAACATAACCCTATTATTTTTTTAAACCATAAACATTTAAAAAAATTTATAATGTAAAATAAACTTCATCTTTATTGTCGAAATTAAATCTAAAAATTAAAAACAAAAAAACAAAAAAAAACACACAGAAATAATAATAATAATACCAGGTAATTGTTTTTTAAATATATTAAAAAGAAGATATGGGCGTGGCCAAAGCGTTAAAATAGTCCAATCACGTCACAACCGTGTGTGGTTGATTGACAGAAGACAAGCCCCATGAGTTCTTCGCTGTCATTAGCGGTTGTATCTATCAATTATATTCATAGCTCCGCCCATTGTCGGTGTAGGTCGTCGACCTTAATTTTTCTTCCCTCCTTTTTTTTCTTCTTCCTAGTGAGACTTTGTTGCTATTTGAGTTTCGTACTGTCACCTTAAGCACCGCCCATTTTCTTTTTTTTTCTTACTTGGTACAACCCAATATTTTAAGCGCCACCCCCTTTTTAAGCACACACACGTGCTCGCTACACGCTGAGGAAGGTGGATGAACTCCCACATATACACGCGCGTTTCCGCTGTACCGGTAAAAAAAAAAATATGCAAATATTAAATAATGAGAAATTAAACGGGGAAATTTAATTACAAATAATCTTGATTACGAATTAATAATTTGGGGGGGGGGAGAAAAAATGACTAATGCAAGCAAGCAAAAAAAAAAAAAACAAACAAAAAAAAAACAAATGCAGAAAGAAGGTGGCTAGGAAAGGGGGGGAGTCTAGAAAGGAAGTAAGTTGTCGTCCGGGCGGCCTAATGTCGGTATTAGCCAGACAGCGAGGGTGTCTATCCCCTTTTCACTAGCGCTAGACAAGGAGATTATTTTAGCGTCTGAGGTGGAGCGCCACACCTACCACTAGCTCCTCACTTTACTGCACAGTGCTACTCATACGCTGAGTTGGTGAGGGCCGGTATCGAACGAGGAACCTTGTGATTCCTAGCCCCGAACGCTCTACCGACTGAGCTAAACCGACCCTTTGGAAAGGAAGTAGATAGAGAAAGAAAAAAAGAAAATAAGAAGGAGAAAGAAAGAAAGAAAGAAAGGAGGTAGAAAGAAGAAAATAAGATAGAAGGAAAGAAAAAACGAAGGACAGAAAGGAAGGTAGAAAGAAAGAAAGACAGAGAAAGAAAGCAAGAAAGAAAGAAACAAAAGAAAGGAAGAAAGAAAGCAAAAAAAAAAAAAAAAAAAGAGACAGAAAGAAAAAGACTCGGAACGCACAAACCCGCAAATACTTAATAAAATTGCATCAGATTATGCAATACCTGAATATTATTATTATTATTATTATTATTATTATTATTATTATTATTATTATTTTCACTTCTTTTGAGTTTTTCACATCAGCGTTAGCTGATGGTATTTCACTGGAGTCTGAGTGACAACAATTCTCCTCAGGTCTCCAGGACTCTTCTGAGTATCCTTGGCGATTTCAGCAATGCAGTAGTCTGGATGGTCTCAACTCTACCTCTGATTTCTAGTTCCTCCAGTCTTTTTTCCAAGTTTATTGGGACCGTTCCATGTGCACTAACTACAATTGGTATCATTTTGACTTTCATATTCCAGAGCTTTTTTTTTAAATTCTCTGGCAAGGTCCAACTATTTGTCCATCTTTTCGTTTTCTTTCATCTTCACCCTGTGGTCTGCTGGAACCGCAAAATCCATCAGCTGACAAGTTCTTTCTTTTGTTAATCAGCACTAGGTTGGTCTCCTAGCAGGGATAAGGTGATCCGTTTTTATCTCAAAGTCCCCGAGAATTTTATGCATTTAATTCTCAAGATTATTTATTTCCTATTTATTTGTATGTCCAGGCCAAGTGTCGGGTGGCATAAGGTCGGTATCAGCCAATCTGCGAAGGAGTCTATCCCATTTTCACTAGTGCTAGACCAAGGAGATTGTTTTTGCGTCTGAGGTGGAGTGCCACACTTACCATCAGCTCCTTAGTTTACGGCACAGATCCCTATGCTACTCTACTCATACGCTGAGTTGGCGAGGGCCGGTATCGAACTAGGAACCTTGTGGTTTCTAGCCGAACGCTCTACCGACTGAGCTAACCCGGCCTCATGGTGGCTAGTACTTGGTATCAACTGATATCAAACCATTTCATACACACACACACACACACACACACACATATACATATATATATATATATATATATATATATATATAATCGGTATGCAAATTATTCACGACATATAATATATAGACATTCATTTCTTGATATACTATATAAACATTTATTTCTTGTGGTTAGAATTCTGCAAGGATTTTAACCACATTAATAATATGGGCTGTTTTGAGGTAAATCTCATCTTGACCTTAATAGAGACATTGTTATGCAATAAGCTGCTGATCGATTTAGAATTAAATGATTATTCAATAATCATTGAGGATATAACGTAAATAACTAAGAGAATTGTGACGTTGGTGGTGACGTAGTTTCGGTTACACACACACACACACATAATCTCCATTATAATAAGATTTTGAACAGAGCGAATTTGGCCATTCCTAAACAGATGGTTTCAACCGGGGTGGGGCGGGGAGGGTGCTTTGAAAGTATGTAGAAAGTCGAGCAATTGTGACTATTCCTGGGGGGTTGCGGTGTTTGTGTGTGTGTGTGTGTGTTTAGTTTGGCCGGCACGGGGAAGTCCGATCAAATGTGGAACATACCTGAGCCTGCAACTAATTCACCATGATCACTATAGTTACAGTAAAACACGACTACCACCCAGTGACCAAGTGACGTTCATTCGCGGGGTATGACGTCATCACATGTACACGGATTAATACAATTGGGCGATTCTTCTGTTTCCGGGATTATACTTTATCTCAATCTGTCCATATCTATCTCTATCTATCTCTCTATCTCTCTATATATAATCTATCTATCTATCTATCTATCTATCTATCTATCTATCTATCTCAGTCTGTCCATATCTACCTATCTATCTCTCTGTCAGTACCAAATCTATCTCTTTCTATATATATATATATATATATATATATATATATATCACTCTAAATCTACCTATCTCTGTCTGTCCATATCTACCTATCTATCTGTCTGTCCATATCTATCTATCTATCTATCTATCTATCTATCTCTGTCCATATCTACCCATCTATCTATCTCTGTCCATATCTATCTATCTATCTATCTATCTATCTATCTATCTATCTATCTCTATTCATATCTATCTATCTCTGTCTGTCCATATCTACCTATCTATCTATCTCTATCTGTCCATAATCTATCTATCTCTATCTATCTATCTATCTATATATCTGTACATATCTATCTATCTGTCTGTCCATATCTACCTATCTCTCAGTCTATCCATATTTATCTGTCTCTGACCATATCAATCTATCTATTTCACTCTGTCCACATCTCTCTATCTATCTATTGATAGATAGAGAGATAGATAATGGCAGGAGTGGGAGATTGAGACTTTAGTTTTTCAAAACTTTCTTTTAAAATTTCTTTTATTTTGAATACATATATTTCCTACACAATTTCTTAGTCCTGTTTAGATATATTTCTTTTCTTTTACTTTCCATTTTGACTCTCAATTTTCACCCGAAATGATATTACTAAGTTCTAAACTGATGAAGGGTAATTACTTTTAAGGTTTCCGATTTGGTGTGTGTGTGTGTGTGTGTGTGTGTTTGGGAAAGATAGAGAGTGAACAAAAATGCACGCGAACCCCTGCGTGTGTGTCTGTCTGTGTGTCTGTGTGTGTGTTTAGATTAGATCTGGCAACACTACAAAAAAAAACACCGTGTATTTCTCAACGGCGCCTCACACCCGCTTTAATAACGCTGTCAGACGAAATGATAATAAGCAATTGCATGTTTATTAGTAATACAATATTTAAAATAAAAAAAACGAATCCTATAAGGATATCTGTCAACATTCTTGTGAGACTGACGAATCAGACAGTGGGGCATAAATAATATTCTTCACTGTTCCAGACGACACCACAAAACATCTGAATAAAATCTTTTTTCTGTGTCTCTTTTCTTCAACTATAGGAAAAAAGAAAAAGAATGAAAAAAAAAAATTGGAAGAAAGACAAAAAAAAAAAAAAATTAAAAAATTGAAAAAAAAAAAAAAATAAAAAAATTCTATTAATAATTTTCTGATACAAATCAGCCATCTTTTCTGTTCGTTTTTGTTTCCTTCTGAAAAAAAAAATGAATTGAATTTAAACAAGTTTTCTAAAAATAATTAATTTTAAAATAAAGAGGTGATGTTTTCCTAAAAAATTTGTTTGGCAGCGTGAATGGGTGAGTGTGAGGGGGGTTGGTATGAAATAGAAGAATAACATGTTACTTTGGCAGAGAGAGAGAGAGAGAGAGAGAGAGAGAGAGAGAGAGAGAGAGAGAGAGAGAGAGAGACTAATTGAAGATCGATCAATTGAATGAGAGAGAAAATAGACAAAGAGAAAATAATAGAGAGGGAGGAATAGACAAATTGATGATAGTGTGAGATAGGGGGGATTAGAAATAGATAGACTAACAGAAGATGAGAGGAATAGAGATAAACAAACTAATATAAGAGGGGGAATAGATAAACTAATAGAAGATGAAAGAGAAACAGAGAAAGACAAACTAATCGAATATGGAGAGAGAGGGAGGGGATAGAGATAGACAGACTAATAGAAGATGAGATAGAGGAATAGATACACAAATAGGAGAGAGAAGGGGGGGAAGTGAATGAATGTGTGTGTGATTGTGTGTGCTCGAGTTGAATTTATGCGTAAGAGTCCGTTTGCATGTGGATTTGGACCTACAAGTTGACAAAAGATATGTGTATGTGTATCTGTATGTATATGTATGTCTGCGCACATGGGAACTGTATATATATATATATATATACGTGTGTGTGTGTGTGTTAGATATACGTAAATGTTGAGTCTGAGTGTATTCAGGTATTAATATAGGTATATTTGGCCAGCGTCTTTTTATTTCAACAAATTTTGTTAGAGAAAATAGAATCCTTATTGTTTTCAAGTTATTTTTTGTCTTTCAAGTTTTCTAACTATTTTTTTCGTATTATTTGGATTATTCAGACTATTGTCCTCATGTTCATTGTTATCTGTACAACGTTTCGGTCGATGTGCCCCTGGCCTTCTTCAGGTATTTCCTGTCGGACTCGGGAACGTTCTTTTCGGACTCGGGAACGTTCTTGTCTTAATGAGAAGATTCCCGATTACGACAAGAAGGTTCCTGGGTCCGAAAAGGTTCCCGAGTCCGACAAGAAATACCTGAAGAAAGCCGGAGGGCATATCAGCCGAAACATTGTACAGATAACAATGAAGATGAGGACAATAGTCCGAATAATCTAAATAATATTAATTATCAAGCCTCATCTAAAAAAATCCGAGAATTGTTTTATATCATAGTAAAAGGCGTTAATCAGTTGTCCGTATTAATATCAATTAATAAAATATTAGAAATAATTAATATGCGTCAAACCCGATTTTAATATCTGAGTGAACGCGTTTATGAATTTCATTTACAAGTTGAAGAAGAAAAGATGACAAAGAAAGAACAGGGAATCTGTGTGCCTATACAATTTATTGATGACACCAAAAATCAAATCAGCTCTTCAAAATTTATAATTGCTGGCAATGAGGAAATTATTTTCACGGAATTAAATTTTGAAGAACTGATTTGATTTTTGGTGTTATCAATAAATACTCACCAATTGTATTATAACGAAACAATACTTAAAAAAAATCATTTTTTGCCCCCCAAGGCTTTTTTTATGTTCAGTGAGCACTAAGACGCTCTACTTAACTATCTATCCGGTTAAGTTTTCTTACTTAAACTCTGTTTGACACAAGGCTGCCAATATAGTGCGCTCGGTGAGATTCAAACACACCCAGAAATATTAAAAAATATAAAAATAATGATGTGGAATTCAAATGTAGTGATACATAAAATCCCATCTATCAATCTCAGATCGAAAAATAGTGAAATAATATAAAACTTGCAGAACCTGTGGATATACCAAAGTATAATAATTTAATTATTACAACATTTGATATTATTATTTATATTTTTTTGCTTGAAGGCAATTACAATGCGTATATCGCATAAAATTCGATAATTATAGTAAATAAACATAAGTGAATTTCGGCAAAGGATCGTTCGGTCTGTAGAACATCGTACAGACTGTTTCGACTTTATCAAGTCTCATCAGCGATGTATACATAGTATACATCGCTGATGAGACTTAATATGTATACATAGTATACATCGCTGATGAGACTTAATAAAGTCGAAACAGTCTGTACGATGTTCTACAGACAACGATCCTTTGCCGAAATTCACTTATCATGTTTATTTACTATAATTATCGAATTTTATGCAATATACGCATTGTAATTGCCTTCAAGCAAAAAAAATATAAATAATAATATATTCAACAATGCTTCTAAAAAAAAAACCCAAAAAACAAAACAAACATCTATAAAAAAATCTTATTAACATTTGATATGCTTATGTAAGAGCTATTGCGAAATAGTTTGATATGTAAAAAATATAATGATCTTGATTTAACTCTTTCCCATACTTTTTTCTTTTCTTTTTGTCCCCTTATTTTCATCTTTTTATTATGTTCGATTGAAACAGATTAGCGTTATCGCTTCCGCACGCCAACCTCTCTCTATATATTCCCCTGCTCTTTCTTTCTTATGGTTTGTTTTAAATGTGTAGCTTGGCCTTTTTCTTATCTTTCTTTCTTTATAATAAAAACGGAATGGTCCATTATTTAGCCGAGATGATGACACTCATTTGGACGGTCTCATTTTTAACCATTTCCTACCACGGTATTAAAAAGTGTCCCGGGTATGACGTTAAACTGCATATAGTGATGAAGTTCCCATTCTAGAGCTCTGGGGAATGTGGAGTACCCCTTAATCGCTATTACTCCAGGTTCACTCTGACCTGGAGTGGGTAGTAGTTGTCTAGGTACCATCTATGGGTTGAAGAGAAAAATGAGTCTAAAAAGATTGAATACACATCAAGTATGAATAAAACAACATTTTTTTTTGGTATAAGATAACCCAACAAGGGTTGGCATGCAGTAAAATCCAACAGAACAAAACAAACAGAAGGTATTATCTGCGTTATTCGGACTATTGTTCCCATCTTCATTGTTATTTGTACAACGTTTCGGCCGATATACCCTCCGGCCTTCTTCAGGTATTTCTCGTCGGACTTGGGAACCTTCTCGGACTCGGGAACCTTCTTTTCGAACTCGGGAACTTTTTTGTCGTATTCGGGAGCCATCAGTCCGAGAAGGTTCCCGAGTCCGACAAGAAATACCTGAAGAAGGCCGGAGGGTGGGGTATATTGGCCGAAACGTTGTACAAATAACAATGAAGATGGGGACAATAGTCTGAATAACGCAGATAATACTAATCTTCAAGCCTCATCTCAAACATTCAGAGAAATAGTAAACCAAACAGAATATGATACAGTTTTTCCGCGTCCCCTTGTCAAAGAAAACACCAACTGCGTCCAATTTATATATTGGTTTATTTTGTTTTACGGCATATCAACCTCAGTGGGTCATTTAATGCTGGCAAAGTTTTGAAATAATTCTTAATTCTTGGATACTCAATTTTTATAAATTCATGTTTTTCTATTTTACCCATAGATGGGACACCAACAGGTACTACCACTCCATTTCAGGGTGGACCTGGGAACAATGGTGATTAAAGGGTGCTCTACATTCCCCAAACCTCCAGTCGCCAACTCAGCGTATGAGTAGCACAGGGATCTGTGGGAAGCTGATGGTAGGTGTGGCGCTCCACCTCAGATGCTAAAATAATCTCCTTGGTCTAGCGTTAGTGAAAAGGGGGTAGACTCCCTTGCTATCTGGTTGATACCAACGTTAGGCCGCCCAAACGAGAAAATAAATTTCATCCTGGACGATTTGACCTTTTAACAAGAGGGTGTTGCAAGATGATAACGACCGTACAATTAATGAACACGAGTATTGATATATATAGATGCGTGGCCTAGTCCGTCACATGGCAACAGATGTGGAGCGCTTAGAATCGATCTCATGACACTCCCGAACTGTTCTGTGAGGCTGGCTTGCTAACCCTTGCCCTACGGTGGGCATTCCTCCAATTTCCGCTTTTAAAAAAAAATTACAAAGGAATTAATCGATGAAGATCAAAATCCGATCATAAAACCATATTTTTTTTGTTCTTCTCTTGATCTTTCAATTGGCACTCTTACCCCCCCCATTCCAAACTAACCCCCACACCTTATTATATTCATTTCGTTTATCCGTCCACCCAAGCTATTCATTCTCTCTCCTTTTTCCCACGCTGTCATCTGTTTCTTTTCTTCCTTTTTTTTCTCCTTCTTTTGGCTGATAATTGTCCGGCGTACACTTTAGATAGAGACATAAAAGAAGAGATGAGAACACACCCAGAATAAAAAAAATGTTTTAAGGAAAAAGTTATACTTTGAAACATTCAACATTGTTATTAAACACACACACACACACACACACACACACACAAATGTATATATAACAACAGTGGGTACCATTATAGTATGTGGCCTACGAAATCATGTCTCTCTTATAGTATGTGGCCTACCATAAAAAACATATTATTTATTTATTGGCATTTCAGTCTCGGAAGACTATAAAATAGTTTTTGTGTCCCTGAAGTTACATCGCCTCCTGTGACTGTAAAGTCCAATGTTAGAAAAACATTCTCGACACAGATGTCGCATGTGAAGGCTGTCCTTTAAGATGTTGATGTGCCGGTGTCTTGTTGCCACTGCTTTCTTCTGGACCTCCTAGCCTCATGGCGTTGCGCCAGGGTGACTTCAGACATGAACAGTCCTCTACAGAGAGCCTGCCGCCACCGAAGGCGGTCCTGAAATGCCATATAATAAATAATATGCTTTTTATGATAGGCCACAAACTATAAAAGAGACATGATTTCGTAGGCCACATACTATAATTATAGTATGTGGCCTACCTTTTGATGTGGCCTACGCAATCATGTCTCTCTTATAGTATGTAAGTAAGTAAAGTCGTCGGGATGGCCTAAAGTCGGTATCAGCAAATCAGCGAGGGAGTCTATCCCCTTTTCATTAGCGCTAGACCAAGGAGATTGTTTTTGCGCCACACCTACCATCAGCTCCTTACTTTACCGCACAGATCACCGTGCTACTCATACGCTGAGTTGGCGAAGGCCGGTATCGAGCTAGCTCTACCGACTGAGCTACACCGATCCTTTATAGTATGTAGCCTACCATAAAAAGCATATAATAAAGTTATAATAATAACTGCTAACCCTAACCCCTAACCCTATTTCAGAATTTTAGAATATTTTAGAATTAAACAGATCTCTGATTCATGTAAATTATGGATAAATTTTTTTAATTATTCTTAATTACTATATACAGCTTATGACTGAATTGCATTTCTTGAAATTGAATATATATGAAAAATAATTAGTTTCAATAAATTGCCTACTACTTATATCTATAAATATACTCTTACTGAGGTAGGACACATTCAAACCGGGTAGGTCACATACTATAACAGAATCAAAAAGGTTGGCCACATACTATAACGGCACCCAACAGTGTATAGTTAACACTATCTCACTTGATGAGACAGTAGTAAGCCAATGTATACAGTATTATTAGGAGAGTGCTCAATATCAGTGATAGACCAGTATTAATAATAGATAAATAAACATACATTTTCTGTATATATTTAATTGCATGGAAACTAATCTGCTACCATATTGGTTTCAATGCCTGAAGATTGCTCTGTTTAATCAGGCAAGTTTAAAAGAGCATGAAACCAAATGGTAGCAGATTAATTTCCATGCAATTATATATATACAAAAAATATGTATATATATATATAGATGATTGAAAAGTAACTCCCTATTTTAAACTATTTATAATTTTTTTAATATGCAGTTTCATTTATTCTCATGCAAGATGAGGCATAAAAATACCGAAATAAATTTATATCTGTAGCAAGGTATTCATTTATTTATAATGCTCCGTATATGTATAAAATATATACGCAAATCTTTACATGTACATTTGAGTTCTCAATTTTGTTTGAATCCTATCAAGGAAACACTTATATATATATATATATATATATATATATATATATAAACCCTCCGCATGAGCAGGATTTGACACAAGGTCAATTTTTTAAGCGGACTTTAACAGGTTTTAATTCAGAGTTTTCCTTCTCCTAGACCGGTTGCCTAACCAAGGTTAAAGAGCCTAGTCTGCTCTAATATTTATCCATAGCTGGAGGAAGAGTAGGATTCATACCTTTCCCAAGTGTATTAGCGCTAAGTGAAATGCAATTACCACATCCAGGATTTGAACTCTGACATAGTTTTCCTGAAGATCCTTTCGGGGAAACCTGTGTAGCCAATTTCTGTTACTGATTGGGTTCTTAGTTTAGCTCAGTTGGTTCTATGTTCGATTGAAATAGATTAGCGTTATCACTTCCACTTACGAAGGCGTGTGGCATAATTACTTTATGATAATAACGGAATGGTCCATTATTTACCCGAGGTGACGACACTCATAAGAAATAAATATTCGGCGAATAAGCAACACGAAATATAATCAGGATTTACATTTTTGCATTTAATCTTGGGCGATTTTGACGGTCTCATTTTTTTTAAACAGAGAGTGTTGCAAGATGATAACGGTCTTACTTTTAAGGAACAAGAGTATTAATACTATTTCTCTGAATTTTTTAAATGAGGCTTGATGATTAGTATTATCTGCATTATTCGGACTGCTGTCCTCATCTTCATTGTTATCTGTATAACGTTTCGGCCGATGTGCCCTCCGGCCTTCTTCAGATATTTCTTGTCGGACTCGGGAACCTTCTCGGACTAGGGAACCATCTCGGACTCGGTAACCTTCTTTTTAAAGTTCCGTGATGGCTCCCGATTACGACAAGAAGGTTCCCGAGTCCGACAAGAAATATCTGAAGAAGGCCGGTGGGCACATCGACCGAAACGTTGTACAGATAACAATGAAGATGAGGACAACAGTCCGAATAATGCAGATAATACTAAGAGTATTAATTAATAAATTATTTTCTTAAACAAATTCATGGTCAAAAAAGACAGTTTAATTTCTGACCCTTATCTTAACTAAAAACAATACAATGTTGACAGGGTCATCGCCAAAGAGGGGGGGGGGTCGCAGTGGGTGGTGTTGGCCTCTCTTGAAAAAAATAATTTCCTCTCTCCTTCGAATGTGACGTGAATTAATTTTTGTGTGATAATTCTTACAGCATAAACCATTTTAACCTCTACCCCCACCCCACCCCGATCTGTACTCATGTCCCCACCCCCCGGGATTCAATCGATGTCCCACCAGTCGCAATAATCTGGTGACGGGTGTGTATGTTTAGATTGTGTTTAATAAAATATTATGCTTATGTTAAGTTATATAATAATACTAACCAGTTTTAACTAAGTTTTTGTCGGCTGGGGACTGAAGGATACACTGCACCTCTGAAGAGGAGTAAAATCTCCCCACCCCTAAATGAGGCTCCTGTTGACTGTGGGTGGTGACTCGTGATGCTTAAGGACGGAATCCTGGTGGCTGAGAAGTTCATGAACTGCAACACTCTACTTTTATCCTTACTTAGGCTTGGCGGTTGGTCAGAGAGGCTGATCACATAAAGTCCTAGCACTCCAATGATTGTCCCGACCGTATTGCCCTTATGGCAAACCCCAAACCCTTTTTTTATCATATATGTGGTTGACGGCAGTAGCTGAGGATCTTAATGTCCCGGGTATGACGTAAAACTATCTGATGGTAAAGTTCCATTTCTAGAGCTCAGGGGAGTATGGAGTACCCCTTCATCACCATTACTCGCAGGTCCACTTAGACCCGGAGTGGTATTATCTGTTAGTGTCTCATCTATGGGTTAAATAGGAAAAATGAATTTTAAAAAATGAGTTAAAAAACTGAGTTTGAAAAAATTGAATACCAACAAAAATGATACAACAAAACATACTCTATTTCACAGAATTTTGTGAGATGAGGCTTGATGACGTATTATCATATTCGGCATAAAATAAGATCCGAGGTAGAATCGAAATCACGGCGCTGTTGGAATCGGCTTCTAGAAAATTTGACAGTTTGAAAACTGAAAAATATTTGAAAAAAACGTTTCATTAACGAATGATTTTGATTTTTCAATTTTTACATTACACATTGTCGGATTTACTTCCACTTTTTCTTCACATACACACACACTCACTCATTCACACACACACACACTCACTCACACACTCACTCACACTCACTCACTCACTCACACACACCCTCACTCACACACACACACACACACACACACACACATATATATATATTAGTATACGTTTTGCGTAAGTGAATTCTCAATATGTATTAGCCCCAACCCCTTTTTATTATATGGGTGCTAGAAGGCGGTGGCTGCGGGTCTACATGTCCTGGGAATGACGTTAAACTCTATCTGATGGTGAGGTTCCAGTTTTGGAGGTTTGGGGAATGTGGAGCACCCCTTCATCACCATTGCTCCCTGGTCCACTTTGACCCGGAGTGGTAGTACCTGTTAGGGTCCCATCTATGGGTTAAATAGAAAAATGTATTTATAAAAAAATTCTATTATCCATTAAGAATTGATTTATTTCAAAACTTTATCGGCATTAAATGACCCACTGAGGTTGATATGCCGTAAAACAAAACAAACCAAACAAACCAATCAATATGTATTATATATATAAAAAGACAGTATCGATGCTCTTATTAAGCAGAGACGATTTGAAATATAAAATATTGTCCGTGACTCTGAGTTTCACGTTCAATGGATTGTACGATCGTCAGACTGATACCAATATTATGTAGGGCTGTTTTAGCTTTATATTGTTTTTTTTTTGTTTTGTTTTTTTTAATATAGTGATCTTGTGGAGTGGGAAAAGCTGGAAAAAAAAAAAAAAATATATACCACTTCACCCTTTAAATCAAGGGGCAGGTATTACCTGGGGAGGATAACCCCCTGGGATCAACGCTGTTAATTTTATTTACAGAGGGGCAAACGTTATGTATATAACAATAAAGATAAGGACAACAGCCCGAAAAATTGAAATAGGTATCACTAATTTTCCCTGTGAAATTTACCCCCCATATTTAACACAATGAAACTTGCATAAAGGTTAATATCATCTTGAAATTTTTTTGTCCATTTAAAACAAGAAACATGAAAAAATAAACTAAAGATTTGTAAAAAAAATTTTCAGCTAACGGAAATAATGAAAATATTAAACGAAAAACAATGTTTACATTTTTTGCACCGTTAAATCAATTGAAATTTAACGTAGCCAAAAAACAAGTTATAACTAGAGCTTTTTAAAAAATTCTATGAAAATTAATTAATTAATGATCCGATTTTCATGAAAATTTCCATAATTACCTACCTTTTAATGAAAATATGCCTGAAATAGTTTTTTACTAAAATATATTAGGGGAATTTTTTTAACGAGGTTTACAACCCCCTATTCTATGAAATATGAAAAAAATGAACCGACAAAAAAAAAAAAAAGAATGTTTACTTTTTTCTATAAAGATAAGTCTAAATAATTATATCAGAAGATTTTTATAAGTTTCAATGCCAGAGTTTTTTTAGTAAAAGAACCATGAAGCCTTCAGCTTAAAAAATATCAATAAAAAATTGACCGTGTCGTTAAAAAATGGACGGTTTTACTTATTTTTCAATATAACAGTGAGTAATTTTTCCCCAATCGGATAATTTGATATTTGAATTAACTATTTGTTTTTGTAACAACTCTTTTCTTTGTAACAACTCTTTATGTTCGTTATTTATTTTTTGCGAGATTTAAAGTTCAAAATATTTACGTTTCTTCCTTCAATATGGCCTAAACTGATCACGTGACCTATTTTGGTGGTACCTATAATCCAAAGTATCAAGCCTCATTAAAAAAAAAAAACAATTGATGATAAATATATCTTCATATCCTTACGCGTATTTATAGGTTTGAAATTACCTCTGACGACACCATCCTTCCTCTTCCTCCTCCTCCATCCTCCTACTACTACTCTTCCTCCTGTTCCTCCTACCCCGCTTTTAACCCTACATCATTCCAAAAATCGGATCCGAAGAAAAAGAACGCCTGACTATTGGACGAATCAGGTTGACGAGCACTGACTTGCCACAACACGGGGAGAAAGAGAGAGAGAGAGAGTGAAAAAGAAATATATATATATATCAGTCGAGACGCGCAAGTTGAGACCAACTAAAAACAAAACAAAACAAAACACAACAAACAAAAAAGGGTTGAGGAAAATATTTTTTTGATTTTGGCTTGAGTTGTCTGTCCACTGACCCGGGCAACGGTTGGTCAGTTTGCAAGTGGGGGAAAACACGGTCAAAAAAAAAAAAAAAATAATAATCTCGGATTGTTAAGGAACTGCTGCGTTGTCGTCAAATCAAGAAGCCGGGAAACCCTTTCTTTTTGAGAAAACAGTGAGTATTGTTACTTATCAAACCAAACATGCATACATACCTGCATGTACACAAACACCTAATCACGCACGCTGTTATATATACACACACACACATGCGTATGTGTACCTACTTAGAGAGAACAGTCGTTCGTGTATATATGTGTA
>CM042165.1:51966275-51976275 GCA_023376005.1 Doryteuthis pealeii | reverse complement strand
AAACAGTTTCGCAGTTAATGAACTGTAACTGTAATTAATCAATATCTTAATTAATTCAGTGGATTTAACCCTGAAGATCCTTATGGTGAAATTCGATTTGGTTATTCTGTACACACTATAATACTAAATACGCTCTACTTATGTATTGAGTACTTTATATTTGTTATAACACTGACTTATCCGAGAAACACTTACACCAACCAAATATTGAGACCATCCCAATATTTTTTTAACAGTAAGTCATTTCCTTTATCGTATATATATATAATATATATATATATATATATATATATATATATATATGTGTGTGTGTGTGTGATTTGTGTGTGTGTGTGATTTGTCTGTGTGTGTGTGTGTGATTTGTCTGTGTGTGTTGTGTGTGTGTGTGTGTGTGTGTGTGTGTGTGATTTGTCTGTGTGTGTCTGTGTGTATGTGTGTGTGATTTGTCTCTGTGTGTGTGTGTGTGATTTGTCTGTGTGTGTGTATGTGTGTGTGATTTGTCCGTATGTGTGTATGTGTGTGATTTGTGTGTGGTCTGTGTGTGATTTGTTCGCGTGTGTGTGTGTGTGTATTTGTGATTTGTGTGTGTGTTGTGTGTGTGTGTGTGATATTTGTGTGTGTGTGTGTGATATTTGTGTGTTTTGTGTGTGGTGTGTTGTGTGTGTGTGCGTGTGTGTGTGTGTGTGGTTTGTGAGTGTGTGTGTGTGATTTGTGATGTGTGTGTGTGTGTGTGTGTGTGTGATTTGTGAGTGTGTGTGTGATTTGTGAGTGTATGTGTGATTTGTCCGTGTGTGCCTATTGGTGTGTGATTTGTGAGTGTATGTGTGCCTATTGGTATGTGTGTATGTGTATGTGTGTCTATTGATGTGTGCGTGTAAGCACACTTGCATTTATCTCTCTTTAAGCGTGTTCACATCTCTTTTTGATTGTTTTTTTATTTTTATTTATTTATTTATTTTTTTCAAGAGTAGTTACAATTTTTCTGCGTTAACTGTCGCTGTCTCAGCCAAAGTAAAAATGGGGGAAAAATACCGGATTTTGAATATTGATTTTCAAGGTGGGCAAGCGATTTCCAGGCGTTGAAATCAGCGTTGAATTCTGCACCGCTTCTTATTTGCTTTAATTTCTTTATCCTAACCCCACATTTCTCTCGCTGTTATCATACTTTATCTTTCATAGTCTTTTCATTGTCCATCTACCTATCAATCTTTTCATTGTCTATCAATCATAGTCGGCACTTGGTAGATAATGCTATAAAAGTATAGTGTATAAAAATTAAGTAAAGTCGTCGGGGCGGCCTAATGTCGGTATCGGCCATACAGCGAGAGAGTCTATCCCCTTTTCACTAGCGCTAGAACAAGGAGATTGTTTTACCATCAGCTCCTTACTTTTACCACACAGATCCCTGTGCTACTCATACGCTGAGTTGGCGAGAACTGGTATCGAACTAGGAACCTTGTGGTTTCTAGCCGAACGCTCTACCGACTGAGCTAAACCGGCCCAAAGTATAGTGTATAGGTTATCGAAATACCTCATCGAATATTCTTTTACACATTTTATGATCCAAGTCATTGATAATTTTGAGCCCCCCCCCCCAAAAAAAAAAAAAAAAACACCCGCACAAAAAAGCAAATATAATTATGAATAGAAGTTTTATTAATTTGGAAAATTCGACATGTGTTCCTGAGTTTATATGCATATACATGTGTGTGTGCTTTGAATTTATGCCCGTATTCGTGTGTGTGTGAAAACGTTATAATAATGTTATGACTAAAAAACTAATGTTTACTTTTGTGCTTTTTTGTTGACATTATATAATTGAAAATTGTTTACTCAAAAATCAAAGTAGGCATATATATATACATACATATATATATATATATATATATATATATATATATATATATATATATACTCATTGATCGACTGATCGATCCCGTCTATTTAGCATCAGATAATCTAGATCACTCTGTTCATATCTATCTTTCTATTTAAATGTCTTCATATCTATCTATCTAAATTGTTCGTAGAGCACCCGCCTAGGAATCGCAACGTTCCTGGTTCGATACCGGTCCCCGCCAACTCGGCACGTGAGTAGCACAGATTGGGTAATCTGATCTGTGCGTAAAGTAAGGAACTTACGGTAGGTGTGGCGCAAAAAAAAACAACAAAAAAACAAAAACAACCTCCCTGGTCTAGCGCTAGCGAAAAGGGGATGGACTCCCTCGCTGTCGGACTGATACCGACAATAGGTCACTGCGCCAACTTTATCTAAATATGCTTTTATCCATCTATCTTTAGATCTGTATATATCTATCTAAATATGTTCGTATCTATCTATCTATCTATCTATCTATCTATCTAAATATATTGGTATTTATCTATCTGTCGTCAGATCAGGCTATATCTATCTAAATATGTTCGTATCTATCTATCTATCTATCTATATATCCATCTATCTATCTAAATATGTTCGTATCTATCTATCTATCTATCTATATCCATCTATCTATCTAAATATGTTCGTATCTATCTATCTATCTATCTATCTATCAATCTATATCCATCTATCTATCTAAATATGTTCGTATCTATCTATCTATCTATATCCATCTATCTATCTATCTAAATATGTTCGTATCTATCTATCTTATTTATCTGAATTTGTACATATCCATCAATTCCATACTTCCAGAGGGGTTATATTTAGTGCTGTACCATTTTATTGGATAGTCTGTGCCTTAAAGAAATAGGCTTTAAAATCCATGTGGGCAAAAAGCAAAAAGAACTAGAGTCAGGCATGAGAGAGATGGAGGGGAGTGGAAGGAAAAAGAAACGAATGAAAGGATAAAATAAGAAAAATGAAAGAATGTGCTTAAAAAATAATGGATGAATGGAGAAAAAAATGAAAAACAAAAAATTAAATAAAAGAAGAAAAAAATGAATAAAATCCGGTAAAAAAAAAGGGATCGTTTAGAGAAGTCACCCCTTCAAAAAAATAAACAAATAATAAATAAAATAAATAAATAAATAAAATAAATAAAGGAGAATGATATTGTAGTATGAAAGAATAAAAAGAAATGAGGACAATAGTCCGAATAATCCAAATAATACTAATTATCAAGCCTCATCTAAAAAAATCCGAAAAAAAAGTAATTGATTTCGACATAGACAAAGAAATAAGAGAAGTTTAAAAATACAAAAATAAATAAACAAACCACAAAAACAACAAGAAACAAAAAAACAAAACTAAAACAAAAAACAATTGGGGTGGGTGGGGAAAATATCTATAAGAAAGAATAAATAAATAAATAAATAATAAATAAATTCGTTCTGGCTCGGAGCAAATCGAAGTTCTGTGTGTTTCCCCCATCGGTGTTAAGAAAGTCACTGTTGAAAAAAAAAAAAGATGCGAAATGATTATTTTTTATAAATTCAGTTTTAAGAAAGACATTTAATTAGGCCGGACGTAATCAAATTTAGCAATTGGCGCAACACAATCTTTCTAAGAACTATTTCCTTGGTCCAGCCTAAGTTTAGATTTCCTACACCGTATCTAACATCATCACACTCGTACACATACACTTCACACGTACATACATTCAACAAACACACACATACAACAAACACACACGCACACACACAACGAACACACACACACACATACAACAAATACACAAACAACGTACACACATACAACAAACACACACACACATACAATAAACACGCACTACGTACACACAACAAAAAACACGCAACGTATACGCACATGCATACAACAAATGCACACAACGTACACATACAACAAATACACAAGCAACGTATACACAACAAATGCACACAACGCACATACATACAACAAACACACACACATACAACGTACACTCGTACCGTATACACACAACAAACGCACATAACGTACACACGTACAACAAATACACAGTACACGTTCACAACGCAACACGCGCAAGCACAAAATATACACAGCATGCAGTACAACCAACACAAACACACGCACATAGAACGCATACACAACACACGCACAACATGCACAGCTCCCATCTCCTCCCCCACAAAAAAACCCTTTCTTTCTTAACCATTTCGGTATCTTTCTGGCTCTTTCTGCTTTCGTTGTATTCACTCTCTCTCTCTCTTCTCTCTCTCTCTCTCTCTCTCTCTCTCTCTCTCTCTCTCTCTCTCTCTCCTAAATTTTCATTTATTTACCAAATTTAGCTTTTTACGGTGCCAGGAAAATTGCGTGAGAATTGTCTGAATGAGAAATCCTGGCTTTTTAAAATTTTTATCATGGGTCGATCACTAGATACCACCAATTTTCCCTGTGAAATTTACCCCCCCCCCCTATAGTTAACACAATGAAACTTGCATAAAGGTTAATATTATCTTTAATATTTTTTGTCCATTCGAAAGAAGAAACATTAAAGAAAACAAAACTCCTGATGATTTAAACAATTTTTTCAGCTTACGGAAATAATGAAAATTACAAACAAAATAATTTGTTTACATTTTTGCAACGTTAAATCAATTGAAATTTAACGTATCCAAAAACAAGTAATTGAAAAATATTTACGTTTCTTCCTTCAATATGAACTAAACTGATCACATGACGTATTTTGTTGGTACCTATCGATCACATACCAATGATCTTCGTGTCAAACATTCTAGTCGTTTATTGTCATCATTACACACACACACACACACACACACACACACACACACACACACACACACACTCTCTCTCTCTCTCTCTCTCTCTCTCTCTCTCTCTCTCTCTCTCTCTCTCTCTCTTTAAACATGCTTGGTTAAAGACTAGGATGCATAATGTAGTTTTCTATATTTATGAAGTAGCAGCGGCCACCCGGCGTCGCCTGGGTAGAAGGAGATTTTTAAAAGTTAGTCCCGCAGATCCATTATTACTGAATCGTGAGTTGAATCCTCGTAGGATGCCCCATTTAAATCCCTATGTAAAAAAAAAATAGACCTTGCATTGATCCAGCTACTCTGAAAAGAAATGTTAATGTCTACTATCTAAAATATTAAATGAAAAAAAAATCCATGCTGTTATCATTTAAATTTTATTTTTTTAAATTATCTTCGCGAATATAAATCATTTCCCATTCAGACAGGCAGACAATATAAATCAAATCTCTATTATCTTTTACTCAAAACCAAACCCTGGGGATATTTAATGTGTATATGTATTTACTTTGTTGTTAATTGTTTTATTTTCGAAGTTTCCTCCGGACATACATATACGCACAACTGCCCTTTATTGAACTCACACATTCATGCACACCTAGTTTGAAAATAACGTAGGCAAGAAACTATCAGTCGTCAGGTGCCCTTTAGTTCATGTCCACGCTACCCTAACTTAAATATAAATGCTCTATCCACGATGTTGAGCAGTATTTACTTATAAATAAACCACCCTATATTATCAATGTTAATTTGTGTGTGTTGGGGGATGTTTAAGAAGTGCTTGACATTATTACAGCATGAAATATATATATATATATATATATATATATATATATATATACTTTTAATAAGAAAGAAAAAACTTAACAAACCGTCATTTGGCTATTATAAATTAATTTTGATCAATAACTGAATAAATTGAAATAATCCTGATATGAATCTATAAGTGTGCATCGACATGGGCCTGCATTGTGGATATACAGAGGATATAGGTGATCCCAAATAGAATAATCCCCAGCTTATCAGTCGATTGGATATTTTTACACACACATACGCATATATATATATATATATATATATATATATATATATATATATATATATATATATAATAGGTAATCCAAATGACTGGTTGTAAGGGATGATTCTATTTGGGATCTTGTACAACCATACTGTATGCTCTTTTAGATGCAAACATATATACTCATACAAGATTTTTATCTGTCCCTAAAGAGAGCTCAATGTATAATAATCAATAAATTAGTTTATATAAACTTTAACATGACCGTTTAACTTTTTCTTTCTTTGAAAGTTATAATATTATATATATTTATATATATATATATATTATATATATATATATGACGTGCTTACATATGGTTTTCGATTATTGTTTTATTTTACTTTTAAATGTTTTTAAAATTAGAATGCTGTATATGTAAATATATACCAGTCGAAACACGTGTCAGCATTCAATAAATTTCACGCATACAAATATATTTATGTTTTTCCATTTATCCTCTCAACATATGTCGGATTTATTTTCATCTTCTTTACTAACACACACACACACACACACACAAACACACACACACACACACACGTGTGTGTGTGTGTGTGTAATATTGTCTTACTGTTTTTTTATTTATGTTGTCATTCACAGATAGTATTTTCAACCCATAACATTATCGATTTTCTATCAGAAATAGCACCATTCCAATGTTGCATCAAATGAGAAATCTCTGCGTTGCAAGCACAGATTCAACAGTCTTTAAAAAAAATAACGAATATTCGATAACGATATATATATATATATATATATATATATATATATATATATATATATAATATATATATAATAATCAAATATATTATTGATTAATATCCCGTAACTAAAAGTTTCATGCTTACTTGCAATCATCAGATAGTCAAAATATAATATTTGATTGTAAAACTGTTCTGCTATTTCAGCATTAATCACCTTCATATCCCAATACTTTCTCATTTCATTTTCTCATTCTCTCTCTCTCTCTCTCTCTCTCTCTCTATATATATATATATATATATATATATATAATATATATATATATATATATATTCGATAATTACATATATATAATATTTGATAATTACAATATGAACCTCTGCAAATTAACTGGTAATGAATCATTTGTCATTGTATTATATTTTTCTTATTATTATTTATTATTTTTTTTTTTATTTTCATTTTTTAATTCCTGAAGTCGAAAAAAAACCCCGAGATCATGGACAGGAAAAGAAAAAAATATGAATCCCTACCGGGCTCCAACGTTGAAGTTTCAAAGGAAAAATGTAAGTGGAGCGAAGAACAAGATCATGATGAGGAATGAATGAATAAAATAAAAGTGAAAAGAAGAAATACGGAAGCCAACAGAAAAGGAATGAACGAAGATACGTGAGGGATAAAAGAAATAAACAGAATTAGTATAAAAAATATAAGCGAAAAATTCCTGTGAATCTGAAGAAATGAGCAGTCCAATAGATGGTAACAATGTTATTCAAAATAATGTCATTTTTACAATGAAATATAAAAATTCAGATATACATTTATTATCGAATATTGTTTTTAAAAAAAAAACATTCTATTTTTCCTTTCATTATTTCCTAGAAGAAGTTGAAAAATTTAGAAAAAAAAAAATTCGGTAACCACGATCATAACAATCCGCCTTTAAAGATAAAGTTCTAATCTTTTCTTTTAACCTTCTTAAGTATAAACGTACGATCTGCCACACGATATAAATATAATAATTTAAATATTAAAAATACTATATAATATGTATAAATAATTAAATATATAATATATAAATGTATATATTATTACTATAATATATTAATATTAAATGTAAGGAAAATCCAAATGAAACTGGTCAGTAGGGCGGAAAAAATACATAAAAAAGGGAATTACATAAGTAGAACAATAAATAAACAAAAAACAAAAAAAAAATAACAGAAAAAAATCAAATTAACAATAAAATACCAAATAAAAATAACACAAAATGACTATTTAATCCAAATCATAAATTAAATAAAAAAAATGACAAATATACAATAAATAAAACCATATAATAAAACCAATAAAAAAAAAAACATCCATTAACAAGGAAAGAGACTCATATCAAAAACATTAAAAATTAAAACAAAAAAAAATAATTCAGTGGATTTAAGCCTGAAGCTGATCCTTATGGCGAAACGCCGCAAGTTGTCCAGGGGTTTATTTCTTGTACACCTATACACACACACAACCACACTATTTGGATATATATAATTATATATATATACTATAAAATTAGATATAATTTTACAACCAGAGACTTAGATATAACTCAACTCCCCAAAATCACAGAAAATCCCCAAAACATAAAATCTAAATCTCTTCAGCTTTAGGGAAATTGACGTTTTAAAAATCTTCTAAAAAGGAATACTACAAAATATACCCAAACTTCTTATGCAGAGAAGAAAGAAAATCTCTCTGCCAACATTTTTTTTTTTAAAAATGAGAAGTTGGAAAAACTGTTCCCGACCCCGTAGCAGACGTGGTTATTGTGTAATCAGTTTCTTCTTAAACCCAAATTAATTTTAAAATGTAATTTAATTGACCGTTGATTTCATATTTCTAGCCTCCCCCGTCCCCAGAAGACGGAGAGAGCGGGCACTGGAGACATTTAAGAATTGTCCCGAAACAACAACAATAATACCCATGGTATCATTCTTATTCTTGGCAATTGCGAGGGGGGAATGGTCGAAAGCTCTGGGACAATGAAGAAAAGACTACGTATAGTTCTTTGGCTTGGATTGGTTGGTCTGGGCTCGTTGTTAGTTTCCTAGTTGTCATCGCCAACCTTTGTTGTATGGGTTATTTAATAGCCAAACCCCCATCCTTGGAGGAAAGAACAGTTCTCTTTATTTTTCTGTAAGAACCTGACGATAACTTAAAACTTAATGATTATTATAATGATTGATAACACACACCACACACACACACACACAACAACCACATGTATATATATATAACTATATATATTAATATATATTATACTATATATATTCAACGTTTTTGAATGTTTTATTATTTATTCACATATTAATCATTCTTACACGAGGTTATACCATTTTTTTCTCTTACTATTATTTTATTAATCACCATATATATTATATATAATATATATATATATATATAGTCTAACCGAATACACCACAACATTGCATGAAACCTGGGTCACAGAAAATGTCCTGTTGAATTGATATATAAATTATATAATATTATATACCTATACTAACATATATAGAAACCACCACACCCAACACCATAAACTCCGGCGCGGGGTCAATAGAAATACCCATGGATATAATATATATTTAATATATATATATTACCTTATATATATATATATATTATATATATGGAACACACACACACAGTCTTTCCTGTCTATAAACTCTTGCTGATGAGCCATAATAGTGGCCGAAATAATATAATATATATATATATATAATATATATATATATATATATATAATATATATAGATTATATAGGCAACAGAAAATAATCTCCACCATCACGCCATTACAATTATACTTTTAAACATTTTTATAAATTCTATAATACCCTTAAAAACCACCAATATTAAAATATTATAATCTGACAACTTTCTAGAATTTTTTATGACAATTAAAGAATCGGAGAATTTAACATCTCTGAAGTTTTTGTTATCGTTTTTTAACAAGTTCAATCCATATTGAGAACATCAAAATTCGACGCTTTTCGTCAAAGTCAAGCTTTTGAAAGCACCGGTTTTCGCTAGATCGCCGAAGTTAAGTTTTTGGGAAAACTTTGTTTTTCATTTTTACTTATAATTTCGCGTAGATATCTTATTATAATGGAGAATGTCTGTTTTTCTGGTTCCTGTAACCGAAACTATATTACTACTCAAGTCACAATTCCCTTATTATTGACCATCACCATTCTCCATTGATTTTATTTATTTTTTAAACCTATTATTAAATAAGAGATGTGGCGTTCACCTTGTTCATATGTTCTGTTTTGTGTCCTGATTCTTTCATCAACTTCTACACAATGGAGTAACATGCAATTATATTAATATTATAACATTACACTGAGCAATTAATGATCTGCTGTAGGAGCAATCATTACATAACTATACAAGGATTATTTTTGTTAGTAAATCGGGCCTAAAAAGAACGGCTAATTTGCCTCAAATATTGATCATAAAATTGATATTGTTA
>CM042165.1:51934410-51966175 GCA_023376005.1 Doryteuthis pealeii | reverse complement strand
AAGAAGAGATTACCGATATTATATATATATAGTATAAATATAATATACTATGTGTGTGTGTGTGTGTGTGTGGTGTGTGTTGTGTGTAGTGTGTGTATATATAGAAATGGTTATTGATAATCGAGATTGATACCAAGTACTAGCCCACCACATAAGAGCACCAAGGGTTATGCTCAAGTCGGTAGATAGCGTTCGGCTAGAAACCACAAAAGGCTTCCAGTTCGATAACCGGCCCCTCGCCAACTCAGCGTATGAGTAGAGTAGCCAGGGATCTGTGCCGTAAACCTAAGGAGCTGATGGTAACGTGTGGGCACTACCACCTCAGACGCAAAAACAATACTCCTTGTCTAGCACTAGTGCAAAAATGGATAGAACTCACCTCGTTGATTGGCTAGATAACCGACCTTAAGCCCCCCCCGACGACTCTTACTACTCTGGACATACAATAAATAGGAAAATAACATAATTCTTGAAGAATTAAAAAGCATAAAATTCTCGGGGACTTTGAGATAAAAACGGATCACCTTAATCACTGCTAGGAGACCAAACCTAGTGTTGATAACAAAAAGAAAGAACTTGTCAACATGATGGATTAATTAGCGGCTTCCAGGCAGACCACAGGGTGAAGATGAAGAAAGAGAAAAGAATGGACAATAGTTGGACCTTGCAGAGAATTAAAAAAAAAAAGCTCTGGAACTATGAAAGCTCAAAATGATACCAATGTAGTTAGTGCACTTGGAACGGATCCCAATAAACTTGGAAAAAAGACTGGAAACTAAGAAATCAGAAGGTAGAGTTGAGACCATCCAGACTACTGCAATTGCTGAAAATCGCCAAGGCATACTCAGAAAGAGTCTGGAGAATCTGAGGAGAATTGTTGTCACTCAGACTCCCAGTAAATACCAATCAGCTAATGCTGATGTGATAAACTCAAAAGAAAGTGAATAATAAATAATAATAATAATAATAATAATAATATAATAATAATAATAATAATATTCAGGTATGGCATAATCTGATGCAATTTTTATCAAGTATTTGCGGGTTGTGCGTGTCCCGGGTCTTTTTTTCTTTCTGTCTCTTTTTTTCTATTTTTTTTTGCATTTCTTTCTTCCTTTCTTTTCTTTTCCTTTCTTTCTTTTTCGCTTTCTTTCCTCTGTCTTTCTTTCTTTCTACCTTAACCTTTCTGCTCCTTTTCGTTTTTTTTTCCTTCTATCATTAATTTCTTTATATTCTAACCATATCCTTCTTTCTTTCTTCTCTTCCTTCCTAAATCTCATTTTTTTTTTCTCATCAATCTACTTCCATTTCAAAGGGTCGGTTTAGCTCAAGTCGTAGAGCGTTCGGGCTAGGAATATCACAACGCGAGTTCCTCGACCTACTCAATCCAAAATCAACAACAGGCCCTCGACCACTCAGCGATACGAGTAGCACTAGTGCAGTAAAGTGAGGAGCTGATGGTAAGTGTGGCGCCTCCACCTCAGACGCTAAAACAATACTCCTCGTCTAGCGCTAGTAAAAAGGGGTAGACTCCCTCGCTGTCTGCTAATACCGACATTGGACCGCCCGGACCGACAAACGTTACTTCCTTTCTAGAACTCCCCCCCCTTCCTAGCACACCTTCTTTCTGCAATTTGTTTTTTTTTGTTTGTTTTATATTTATTTTTTTGCTTGCTTGCATTAGTCCAATCTTCATTCTCCCCCACCCTCCCAAATTATTAATTTCGTAATCAGACAATATTTGTAATTAAAATTCCCCCGTTAATTTCTCATTATTTAATATTGGCATATTTTTTTTTACCGGTACAATCGCGGAAACCGCGCGTGTTATATTGTGGGAGTTCTTCCAGCCCTTCCCGCGTGTAGCGAGCACGTGTGGTGCTTAAAAAAGGGGGTGGCGCTTAAAATATTGGGTTGTACGCAAGTAAGAAAAAAAAAAGAAAATGGGGCGGTGCTTAAGGTGGAACAGTACGAAAACTCAATAGCACAAAGTCCTAACTAAGAAAAGAAGAAAGAAAAAAAGGGAGGGAAGACAAATTAAGAGTCGACGACCTACAGCCGACAAATGGGCGGAGCTATGAAATATAATTGATAGATACAACCGCTTTAATGAACAGCGAAGAACATCATAGGCTTGTCCTTCTGTCAATCAACCACACACTAGATCGACGGTTGGTGACGTGATTGGACTATTTTAACGACTTTGGCCACGCCCATATCTTTTTTTAATATATTCTAAAAAACAATTACCTGGTATTATTATTATTATTCTGTCGTTTTTTTTTTGTTTTTTTTTGTTTTTAATTTTAGATTAATTTCGACAAATAAAGATGAAGTTTAATTTTACATTATAAATTTTTAAAAAATGTTTATGGTTTAAAAAAAATATAATAGGTTAGTCTTGTAAAGGACGTTATTAATTGTTTTTTTTTTGTTGTTTTTTTGTTGGCTTTTTTTTAAGTTTGTAGTTTTGCAGGAGTCAAGTGACCAACAAGGTACTAGAAGTTCAATGAATTCTAATACCTCTCTTTTTGCTCGTAGAACTTCACAAGCGCTAGACCAAGGGCGATTCTTGTTGGCGTCTATGTGCCCACACCTACCATCTGCTCCTCACTTTACCGCACAGATCCCTGTGCTACTACATATGCTGAGTTGCGGGGCCGGTAATCGAAACCTGGAACCTTGTGGTTCCTCAGCCGGACGTTCTTACGACTGAGCCTAAACCGACTCAATCCTAGAGCAGCGGTTCTCACCGGGGGGGCGTACTGCCCCCGAAGACAATATAATATTTTGGGGGGGAACCCAAGCAAACAAAAAAAGTTATGTAAAAAAAAGTTGAAAGCCAGTGATCTAAGACAATCTCAAATCATTCCTCGAACTGCTACCACCCTGGTGACTGGGCTTTAGAAGGGTCGGGTTTAGCTCAGTCGGTGGACCGCCGACTATGAGCCACAAGGTTCCGGAGGTTCGATACCGGCTCTCGCCAACTCAGCGTATGAGCAGCACAGAGATCTGTGCGGTAAAATGAGAAGCTGATAGTAGGTGTGGCAATTCCACCTCAGACGCAACAATCTCCTTGGTCTAGCGCAAGAGAAAGAGGGGATAGACCCCCTCGCTGTCTGGCTGATACCGACTTTAGGCCACCCCGACGACTTTACTTTTTTATCTCCTACAGGGGTAAGACTCTCCCCTCCCCCCCAAAAAAGAAAAAAGTGGTGTCCTGAGTATGACACTAAACTATATCTGATGGTGAGGCTCCAATTCTGGAGATCTGGGAAATGCAGCTATTTTATTTAAAAACTTACATTTTTTCAGGTCAATTAACTTTGAACCATGTAATTTTGATGCGTAACACAGATTCCTAAAGATATATGGTTCTGATTTTTAATCTTTTTTTTTTTTTTTTTTTTTTTTTTTTCAGCAGGGTGACATACGATGGTGTAATTTAGAGTCTGTTAAATTTGATTTAACCGAATAGTGATAATTTGGAATCGTCAAAGAGAAACCGTTAAATGCGAATTTTTAAGTGATAAGGGGAAATCTTCGGCGAACAAAAACTCGTAATATGAGATAGCTACATAATTAAAAAAAAGAATTTTATTTCCGTCACATCTATGTATTAATACTCTTGCTCCTTAATCTTCCGACCGTTATCATCTCGTAATACCTCTTAGTTAAAAATGAGACCGTCCAAATCGACCAAGATAAATTCAAAAAGGAAATCCTGATTATCTGTTGTTGCTTATCCGCCGAATTATTTTTTATTTTTATTAGTGTCGTCACCTCAGCTAAATAATGGATACGTATAAAAGTACCGAGCAAGTCTCTGCGTGGCTGTTACGTATCCCTGGGCCAATACATAGGAATTTATTATCTATTCGTAAAGTACATTGAGCGAATCTGGAAAGGAGGCGGCCTAATAATATATCAGGTCTACCAGTGGAACAGATATAATGTTGTGAAACCCGAAATCTGTAAGGATACTGGTGTAACATCACCAATTGTCCTCCTTTGATGCATCTCGGTGATGTTTTACAAGACTGTGGTATATCCACAAGTCCTGTTAGTAATAATATTATTATAGTATTTTGTTTTTATTGTTCGTTATTACGGCTAAGTAACGCCGAAAGCACCAGTTCTCGACAGATTACCGAAGGTAAACAGCAATGAGCCTGTTCAATACTTAACTGAGTGCCCACTTAAGCAGTAGCAGGTAGTGTAAGCAGCCTGAGTCCAAAATGACTTGATTCAGGATAAAACGACCCAAGAAGAACAACCACAGTGTGAAACATGCCAAACACCTTTGAGTGGTAAACACTTATTCATAGAATGCAGGTTTTTGGACTCACATCAGAAACCTTTATTTTAATGCAACCAATATGAAAGATCTATTTGAAAATGTCAACATGGAGGACATTCTGTCCATTTTGAGGGAAATAAAATTATACCATAGAATATGGACATGAACTTAATCAATACCATATACATGATCCCCAATGGTGCTAACACATTGTTAAAACCAATTACTAAAAAGGTATAAATATAAATGCACAACTTATATTACTTTACCGCTAAGCATGACATAACCCAGACGGGCTGATAAAATATTCTACCAACTAACCAACCAAAAGGGTTAGTATGCCGTAAAACTAAACAACGAATTACCTATTTCATTATGTTCATATCTACTACGGTCGTAACACTGAAAGAAACCGTTTTCAACTAGATCACTGAAGTTAAGCAGCGATGAGCCTGTTCAGTATTTAATTGGGTGACCACTTAAACAACAGGTACTATGAACATTCTGAGTCCTTTATTTATCAAAAGGACTTGATTCAGCATTAAATGACCCAAAAAGGGTTGATATGCCGTAAACCAAAATAACTAACACGGCCAAGACTCACTGAAAGCCCCGGTTTCTACTAGATCACCGAAGTTAAGAAGCGATGAGCCTGTTCAATACTTAATTGGATGACTACTTAAACAACAGCAGGTATTGTAAGCAATTCGAATTCTTTGTTTCCTAAAGATGACTTGATTTGGCATTAAATAACCCGAAAAGGATTGATATGCCATAAAACAAAACAATTGTTTTTGTTTTGTTAATTCTTGTTTGCCGAATTCATAAATAACTTAATAATATTTACCCAACCCCTCCGCCACAGGCAAGATATGACACAATGTCAATTCTTAAGCAAACTAAGTGGTTTGAGTTCATAGTTCATAGCTTTCCTTCTCCTAGGCCTGTTGCCATAAGTAAAATAAAAAGTCGTCGGGGCGGCCTAATGTCGGTATCAGCAAGACAGCAAGGGAGTATGTCCCCTTTTCAATAGCGCTATACCAAGATTATTTTAGCGTCTGAGGCGAAGCGCTACACTTACTATCAGCTCCTCACTTACAGCACAGATCCCTGTGCTACTCATACGCTGAGTTGGCGAGGGCCGGTATCGATCCAGGAACCTTGTGATTCCTAGCCGAACGCTATCCCGACTGAACTATTTTCCATAGCTAGACGGAGAATAGTTGGATTCATTCCTTTCCCAAAATGTGTTAACACTATATGAAATGCAAATAGCCTCGTCCAGGATTTGCTGAGTCTATTTCCTACGACGATAAACCGTTACACTTGGTGACTCCTCAATTTCTAAGCACAGTAACCTGGTTTGAATTCAGAGCTTTCTCCTAAACTGGTTGCTTTACCAGAGCTAAAGAGCCCAAGTTTGCCCTATTTACCCATAGCTGGGGGAAGAAATGGGTTGGGAAAATCATATAGAGCTTGACGTGGCCAGCCGATTGATCGGAGGGCCCTCTCCGACCGCCCGTCTAGCCCAAGAAAAGCCTAAAGTAGAGTATTGCAAGCCATGGACTGCTCAGCCGCCTGGGTTCTATCCTTAAGCATCACGGGTGGCCACCCACGGCCAATAAGTGGGAGAGTCTTACCCCTCTGCAGAGGTGCAGTCGGTGCATTCTAACGCCCCAGCCGACAGGGCGACATCATAAGCATGAGTATCGTAATGTCTTATGGAAATGAATTCGATATTCATTAAGTGCTTCACAACTGTGACCTTGGGCCACGCCAAATTAAGCTGAGTAAATACAATAGAGAAGTGCCCGGTGAGGATCGAACTCACTGGCTTGTGCGAGTGGCAAGACATCCGACAAAAGCATTTACTATTTAATGTGGGACACTAAGAACGCCTTCGGGGCCACCTTTGCTACGATAGATAGATAACGAACATAGCGAGATAGATGTCATTTTGTTTAGGACAGGTATAATTACCAACACAAGAGCATGTATCATACATCAAAATGAAGCTTGGTCCTCTGTAGATCACATCCCTACTTCTCCGCATAGTCACCGTTTCTCTCAATAACAATGTTCCACCTTCGAATGAGAACATGTATCCCTGCCCCGTAAAATTCTGTATGTAATGTTCGCCTCTCAAACCCTCTTTCATGGGATCGAACTGAGGCAAACATTATTCCAGTGACGAGGAAGTAAAATCTGTAGTGAAGAAGTGGCTCAAAGAACAGTCAACGGAATTTGACGGAGCAGGGATGCATGTTCTCATTCGAAGGTGGAACATTGCTATTGAGAGAAACGGTGACTATGGCGAGAAGTAGGGGGTGTGATCCACAGATGACCAGCTTCATTTTGATGTATGATACATGTTCCTGTCCTGGTAATTATACTAGTCCTAAACAAAATGGCATTACCTTTTGACTCACCCTCGTAGATATAAGCATAAAGAGATAGATACTAAGAAAGAACGAAACGAATAACAGGAAAATGAAAGGATGTAGAAAAATTCAAGGTAATGAGAATTTTTTTTTTTTTAAATAAAAAAAATATTCGAAATAAAATCTGGAAAAAACAAAAAACAAAGAAGCCTTGGGGGAAAGGCCCGCATTCTGGAAGACCCCATGGATCGACTCCTTAATTGCTAACGCTTTTTCTTTTTTTTTTTTTTTTTCTTTTTTTCAAGTACCACTGACAGCAAACTTCAAAAGTCAAATTTCCAAGCAGGCGACTCACACAGCATTTAAGGCAGACGACTCCGTTCGCGCGCTTCGGGCATCGATCTATCGTTTTCCGACGGCTACTTTATTCACCGCTCATCGGGTGGTAAATGTAGTAAAAATCAACACGAATAGTTATAAGTGTAAAGACGGTACAAGTTTATAATAATAACTAAAAGAAAAAATACAGAAAACATTAACGCACAATCGCCGGTACGTGCTGAACGCAGGGGTGTGTCAGAAAAATAAATAAATAAACCAAGAGGCGTGATGGTGCATAGTGTTGAGACGAGGTCGCCTTGTCTTTGCTAGGTTCCGCCATTGTGATGACGGTTAGAGTTCGTCGTGTTTCCATTGTTCGATTTCGCTTTTTGCAAACTACTTTTTGCCCACTGCGTTCCGTTACACACATTCCTGTATTTCTAAAATTCGTTCTCATTAAAGTGCTACTTTCTTTGAATTAGAAGAACAGAAAATAGAAGCTAGATGTGCAAGACGATTCTTTAAACTTATATAAAGAAGAATAAATACAATTAATCAATCAATTAATTATTAATACTACTACTACTAATAATAATAATAATAATATGTAAAGTCGTAGGGTAGCCCTAAAGTCGGAATCAGCTAGACAGCGAGGGAGTCTATCTCCTTTTCACTAGCGCAAGACCACAGAGATTGTTTTTGCATCTGAGGTGGAGCGCTACACCTAATATCAGCTCCTCACTTTACAACACAGATCCCTGTGCTACTCATGCGCTGGGTTGGCGTGGGTCGGTATCGAACCAGGAACCTTGTAGTTCCTAGGCGAACGCTTTACCGACTGAGCTAAACCAGCCCCTAATAATAATAATAATAATAATAATAATAATAATAATAATAATAATAATGTTGGTGCACTTGGAATGGTGCCCAAAAGCTTAGAAAATAAACTTGAAGAGCTGAAAATCAGAGGAAGAATTGAGACGATCCAGACTACAGCATTGTAGACATCGGCTACAGTACTCAGAAGAGTCTCAGAGACCTGCTGTCACTCCAATAAAAGACCATCAGCTTACGCTGGTGTGAAAAACTCACATATCGATAAACACTTTTACCTGTCTAGAGAACTGAAGAGAAAATGTGGAACATGAAGGTAAAGGCCATGCCAATTTTAATTTGTGCCTTTAGCATAGTGACCATGGGTTTGGGAAAGAGTCTTGGTGAATTGGAAATCAGGAGAAGCATCAAAACTATTCAAACAAAACAGCATTGTTAAGATCAGCTAGAATACCTAGAAGAGTCTTAGAGACCTGAGGAGATTTGCTGTCCCTATACCTCCAGTGAACCACTAGCTAAAGCGGGTAAGAAAAACTGTCACAAGGTGAAATTTGAATAATTATGACATTTAAAATTTGAATAATTATGACATTTAAATTTTGAATAATTATGACATTTCGGACTGTTGTCCTCATCTTTATTGTGTATAAACAATATTCAGGATATTGTAACCCCGAAGCGACGTCAATGCACGCATAGGTAAGTCATGGGCTGCTTTAAACAAATTGTCAGTGATATGAACATCCGATCTTGCTGACAAATTAAAGCGAAAATTCTTCCAAGCCGTAGTTATATCAGTGTTATTGTACGGCAGCAATACCTGGACTCTAGCGAAGCGCCTGGCGAATAAGCTAGATGGGACTTGCACGAAAATACTGCGTGCAGTATTAAACAAGACGTGGAAACAACATCCCTCGAGAAAACAGCTGTATGGCCACCTGCCTCATACCACACAAACCATCCGTGTGAGGCGAACGAGACACGCTGGGCACTGCTGGAGAAGCAAGGATGAACTCATATGTGACGTTCTTCTGTGGAAGCCAGCAGATGGGTGCACCAGAGTGGGTCGCCCAGCAAAGACGTACATAAATCAGCTCTGCACGGATACTGGATGCTGCACAGGGGACCTTCCGGGGGTAATGAATGATAGAGAAGGGTGGCGAAAGATTGTCATGGATATCCGGGCTACCAGTGCGACATGATGATGAAGATTTATTATTTTAATTACCTTAGAGTAAGTCATCTTCAGACGATTATTCATGAATCCCAACTTAGTTTCGGAGTTTAATCGTCACTGCTCACTCAAGAAGTATAAATGTCACAAAATTGTGATTAGATATAGAAAAATTAAATGGAACAAGTTACTTATTCTAAACACTGAAATTTCAAAAATGTCGTAAAGAACGTTATCACTTACCTAAACGCCTTAATTTGGGGTGACTGTGGTCTGAACATTGTGTTTATACACAATAAAGATGAGGACAACAGTCCGAAATATAATCATTCAAATTGACTCCCTCGCTGTCCGGCTGATACAAACAAAAGCTCGCTCCACCAACTTTTAACTTACTTTTCTTTCTTTAAAATTTTTTTCCAATTGATGTGCGATAAGATATCTGTTAACAATGGAGATTTGGTTTATATTTGTCTGTAACCGAAACTATGCCACTGCTTACATCACATTACCTAACACTGTCATAACAGAACAAATACACTGAAAATTTGAGCATGCAACTTTGGACGGTCCTCATTGTTTTTTTGTTTGTTTTTTAATAAATACACGCCCTGGATTATATATTTATATTATTTCATTTTAATATATATTTAAAGTTATCAGAATTAAGTTTCCATTTCAAATTTTTTTATTTTTACTCTTTTAATAAATTGTCTTTGAAAGACAACAACAAATACGGAGCTGGGGGGGGGGCGGTTCTTTTTTTGGCGGGGTACTTTTTTCTGGTGGGGGGATAGACAAACGAAGTTGACACTAAATCCTTTTCTTCCTTCGATTGTTCTTCATTTAAAGACTTTTTTCTTTGAATAGAAGAGATAAGAGGATAGGGTAGGGGGGCAAGAGAAAGGAAAGCAGAACAGATGACATGGAAAGAGACGATAATGACAGGTGAGGAAGAGGAAAAGATTTAATACCTAAATAACAACCATATCTTTTTATTTATAGAAACAAAAATGTTTCAAGGGGTTTGAACATTTTAGATGGAATGCTAACCAGGGGTGTGTAGAGATCACATTATTATATTTATGTGCGTGGGTGAGCATGCATGCTCACGTGTTTGCAGGTATTGAAGCGTGGACTTTTATGGCTCAATCATAACAAGTTCTAAGATGACAAATATTTGTTATCTACTTATCTACATACACAAACACTATATACATATATGTACAAGTATGTAAAGTTAGCGGAGTGTCCTATTGTCGGTATCAACTCGGAGAAAAAAAAATCTCTGGTCTAGCGCTAATGAAAAGAGGATAGACTCCCTCGCTGTCTGGCTGACACTGACATTAGACCACCCCGACGATTTAATACTTATACTTAAGTACATGTTCATGCTTCAATACATGCAAAAAAAGATCAAGAAAGATGAACTGGAAGTTGCTTAGAAGAGAGTTAATCAGGATTAAAAAAGCCATATCCAAACACATCGTGTTTACATACTTATCATATATATATATATATATATATATATATATATATATATATATATTGGAGGATATGTGCTTAATTGAAGTCATACCTAATTTTGAAAATTAATTAGTTAATAATTAATGAATTTAGGCGGGCATATATGTTCAAATGTAAGGCTAAACGAATCGAGAAAATGTCAAGCCTTACATTTGAACAAAAATGCCCGCTTAAATTCATTAATTATTAACTAATTAATTTTCAAAATTAGGTATGACTTCAATTAAGCACATATCCTCCAAAAATTGTCGGCTTAAAGCCATATAAAAAAATAAACACATTTGTTTGTTTACTTAACTTCATATATATATATATATATATATATATATATATATATATATATATATGCTCCCAATTTTCTTGGTAGAGTACTGTTGGGGAGATATTAGTTGAACTTTAACCGTTTACCATAAAGTATTTACTCGCCTGTTGTTTACCGACTTGAGTTCTCATGTGATTGTAAAAATATACACCCTGAAGTATGTATCAATTAATTTTCGCCCCTGACTGACAGTCACCAAAGGCTATAAGGGTAAGGAGCTTGGCAGATGAAAATTCTGTCGGGTTTTGCTCCCGGCTAGAAGGAGCCGTTAAAAAAATGTCGATGAGACGTAAACGTCGAAACACGTATCTGCGGAGGACTAATTTATATATATATATATTATATATATATATATATATATATATATATATATGAGAAGTAAACAAACAAACAATGTGTTTGATATGACTTTTTTAGCCGACAATTTTTCGGAGAATATGTGCTTAATTGAAGTCGTACCTAATTTTTGAAAATTAATTAATTGATAATTAATTAATTAGGTGGGCATACCTATTTAAATGTAAGTTCAAACAAATCGAGAAAAATCAATCTCTGTATGTACATTTCAGCCTATTAGGCCTCATCCGCAGAGCTATAAACAGGAAGACTGCTTTGTGTGTGATTCGAACCCTGACTGTCAACTCTGACAGGCGGGGATTCTAACCATTTCACCAGCTGTTTTTCTCAGATTTTTCGTTTGTTTTGAACTCAGTTATATTCCACTTATGTTGACTTTGCTACACGACAGTATGAGATAAATATATATATATATATATATGAGAGAGGGAGAAAGGGAGAGAGAGAGAGAGAAAGGGAGAGAGAGAGAAAGGGAGAGAGAGAGGGGGAGAGTGTGTGTGTGTGTAAGTGAGAGAACGAGAAATCAACCATAAAGAATTGTGTGTGTATATATCTCAACCACAAAGAATGCATTGCAACACACACACACACACACACACACACACACACACACACACACTATATATATATATATATATATATATATATATATATATATATATAAAGAGAGAGGGGTGGAAAGAAGTAAGGGGGAGAAAGAAACAATTTATGAGAGTGTGTCTAATCGATCATGATTGTATATACTTGCTTGTATGAGCCCTTGTTTATACATAAAAAAACGCACGTGCGTGGCACGCACACACACACACACACACACACACATATATATGTCTGTGTATGTGTGTGTGTGTGTGTGTGTGTGTGTGTGTGTGTGTGTGTGTGTGTAGCATTAGGTTCAAATGAATCAACCAGGTTTTATGATCGGTCTACTTTCTTACCCCCTACGCCCTATTCCCTTTTTTTTTTTTACCCCTCAAAGCGAAAGCTGTGAAAAGCTTGGATTTCAAAGTCTATGAAACCCAAAGACCCTTGACGATCTCTGCGGAGAGTGACGTGGGCCGAGCCGACAAAAATATAAATAAAAATAAAAAAAAACAGTCTACAGGAAAAAGGAAAAAGTTTTCGCTTTTAAAGTTCTTATCTCAAAACTACTTTTTTCATATATTTCAATCTTATCATTGACTCCCCCCCCCCAACATTGCAACAAAAGAAATAACGTAGAATATGGAAAGAACTGGCAAGAAAGGAAATAAATACTGATTCAGAAAAAGTGAGTATATATATATATATATATATATATATATATATATATATATATGAGAAGTAAACAAACAGACAATGTGTTTGATATGGCCTTAGCCGACAATTTTTGGGAGAATATGTGCTTAATTGAAGTCATACCTAATTTTGAAAATTGATTGATTGATAATTAATGAATTAGGCGGGCATACCTATTCAAATGCAAGGCTAAACAAATCGAGAAAAAGTCAATCTGTATGTAAATTTCGGTCTATTATGCCTCATCGGCAGAGTTATAGACAGGAAGACTGCTCTGTGCGTGGTTCGAACCCTGACTGTCAAGCTGACAAGCGGGGATTCTAACCATTACACTAGCTGGTTTTCATATATGAAAATAAAGTGATAAGACAAACAGGAATATTTCTTTTATGTTTATTATTCTCAACTAGTTTCGACTTTAGGTCATCGTCAGGAGAAAATTTCTTGTTTGAAGAAATTGTTTTTAGGGATTTTTTTTTTTAAGATTATTATCAAAAGATTTTTTTAAGGGTAGAGTAGTGTGTTAGAAGTAGCGAGTTCCGTGAAAAAACTTATTGACCCTGTGTCACATCCTACTTGAGCGGAGGGTTGGTGTTTTTTATATATATATATATATATATATATATATATATATATATATATATATAACACCAACCTCACCGCACGAATAGGATGTGACACAGTGTCAATTGCTTAAGCGGAGTTTAACAGGTTTGAATTCAGAGTTTTCCTTCTCCTTGGCTGCTTGCTAAACCAACGTTAAAGAACCCAATCTGTCCTACAATTTTACCCATAGCTACAGGGAGAATAGTTAGTGGTATACCTTTCTCAGGAGTATTAGCGTTATGTGAAATGCAAACCACCTCGTCCAGGTGTCACTCCTCCATTTCCTTAAATTTACCTCCACAACCCACCAGTTGGAATGATAATGTAAATCACGAAACCAGATTAATGCAATCTATTTGACGATCATGTGGACATAGTACACGTTAAACTCATAGTCGAGGGCCTTGTATAAAATTATGGACCCTCTTTTAAGCTTTTCACATTATCTGTGTATGTATGTGTGTGTGTGTGTGTGTGTGTGTGTGTGTGTGTGTGTGCGCGCGCATTTGTTTTTCTGTATCTGTGCTAGTTTCCGGGGAAATAAATCAGTTTTCCTTGTGCACAAATAACGGTACAAATGCAGAATAGCGCGCAAGTGATAATATATTTAGAATCGCATTTTGCGTATAAATAGCATTAGATGCCGGAAACTCCCGAAGTAACCAAACCTAACGTCTTAAAGGTTTCGGGTATTTCAGTGAACTATAATATGTAATGCTTTTTATACGTAATATAATATCTTTTGCGTGCTATTTTGCATTAGTACCATTTCGAGTATTTCCATGAAATGTAATGTTTTTTATACGTAATCTAATGACAGTATCTCTTGCGCACTATTCTGCATTAGTATCGATTCGGGTATTTCCGTGAAATGTAATAAAATGTAATGCTTTTTATACATAATCTAATGATAACTATCTCTTGCGCGCTATTCAGCATTAGTACCCAATTAACTATTTCAATTATCATGCTTGAATTTATTTCCGTCTTTTCGAGAAAAAAATAAGATACCGATAAAATATTTGGAAATTAAGTTTAATTGAAAATAATTGTTTTCACAAAAGTATTATAAAAAAACATAAAACTTCAATAATAAAATTAATCTCAGAAATAAAAAATCAAAATAAAAAATAAAAAAATTAATTTCCCGCTTAATTAATATTGTGTTATAGAAAAAAGTCTCTTCCCAAAATAGTTCAGAGAAAAGTAAACGCTAAACTTTTCTTGATAAATTTCCTAAAAATATAATCAAACTATTTAATTCGACAAATTAATTATATCTGAAAATATATCTGAATTTTTGCACATTGCGCTCTTCGTTCGTTTCATATGTTTCAAAACGAATCCGAAAAATGACTGCGTGTCTACGAAGTGGCCGCCATCTTTCCCGGTCGATCCAACTCACGTCTGCTTGGCGAGATCTCGGCGGGAAGTCGACACGACTTTGGCGACAAGTCACGACTGGAACATACGACGTGACTTGCCGGAGTTTTTCGGCAAGTACGGAGACAAGCAGATATGTACAGTGACCGATTTGGTAGAACGCACGCACACGCACACACACACACACACACACACACACACAGCTGCATACGTGTACATATATGTGCAGACACATATACGGGTATATAGACATGCACGGTATTTACAAACATATACATACGTGTATGCACATACAGATATATTCACGTGCACACGAAAGTAGATTGCGTCACGCAATAATGAAACAAAAAACTGTCTATTTACACAACAATTTTTTTTTTTGGGGGGGGGGGATTTTTTACAATTTCCTTCCTTGTTAATGCACTTAATTCATTGAAGAATAATTTCAGATCAGTATTCAGCTAATGTATCGGTTTGGGACGTACGGGTACACGATATATATATATATATATATATATATATATATATATATATATATGTATGTGTGTGTGTGTGTGTGTGTGTGTGTGTGTGTGTGTGTGTGCTCCCCATCCCCCTGGGGTTGAGCACTTTGGGGTGGGGGGATTTCGCTGATGACCGCCAACTTAAGCGTAAACGCAACGCTCTCCTATAAAAGGGATGGAGCACTCTATGGCGGCCTTTATATAAATACAGATGTGTGTATTAAAACAGTTATAACCCCCTTCGCATTCTGTGGGTGACGATATGGCCGAGCGGTTAAGCTGACCGACTGCTGCTGAATCGATCGGAGTTCTATCCTGGCTGTAAGTAGTTCACAAAAATGTATAGCCATACTGAAGTCTGTGGATGACAACATATATATATATTGGTTTGGTGGTTGGTTTTTTGAAGGCTATCACAATAAAAATAAGGTAACTATGGTGTTGTTTGTTAAACTTTAATTTATTCTTAATATTTCGAGATAAAAATCTCTTCAACAGAAGATTTCTGAATCTGAAGCTGTTGTTAGTGATCGTCCATTCTACTTTGTGTCTTATATCTTCCAAATTCTTTGCGTGTTAGTGTGTGTTTATGTGTGTAAACAATATAAACACAATGCTTCAAGCAAATTATAAAACACACACACACACACACACATATATATATATATATAAATTCCATAATCCTATGTAGTGTTCTATAGTGTATGTGAGTTAATACCGTTGGATTCTTTTCCTTACTCTTAACTAATTATATATATATATATATATATATATATATATATATATATATATATATATATTCTGGTTGATACCGGTCCTCGTCAACTCAGCGTATGAGTAGCACATGGATCTGTGCGGTAAAGTAAGCAGCTGATGGTAAGAGTGGCGATCCACCTCATACGCCAAAACAATCTCCTTGGTCTAGCGCAAAATGTCAATCCTGATTATCAGGTGTTGCTTATCCACCGAATTCTTATTTCTTATGAGTGTCATCACTTCACCTAAATAGTGGACATTTCCTTTTTTTATAAAGAGAGAAAGGGAAGAAAAAGGAAATGCTACGCAGAAAAAAATATAAGATAAAAAAGAAAGAGATGGGGAAAGATAGGGAGAGGTGGAGAGCGCACGGAAGCAATAACGCTAATCTGTTTCAATCGAACATAAAAGATGAAAAGAAGGAAAAAAAGAGTGATATGAGAGTTAAATCAAGATTACATGCTTTTTACATATTGAAGTATTTCACAATAGCTCTTAAGTAAACATATCAAACGTTATTTCTCTGAAATGTTTAGATGAGGCTTGAGGATTAGTATTATCTGCGTTATTCGGACTATTGTCCTCATCTTCATTGTTATCTGTACAACGTTTCGACCGATGTGCCCTCCAGCCTTCTTCAGGTATTTCTTGCCGGACTCGGGAACCTTCTTGTCGTAATCGGGAGCCATCACGGAACGAGTCCAACAGGAAATACCTGAAGAAGACCGGAGGACACATCAGCCGAAACGTTGTACAGATAACAATGAAGATGAGGACAACAGTCCGAATAATGCAGATAATACTAATATCAAACGTTGTAATAATAAAATTATCATACTGTGGTATATCCACAGGTCCAGCTAGTAGTGACTATCACTAGCAAAACAAACGTCATGAAAACTTAGATTAACATTCAATTTAAACTGGTGAAGGTTTTAGAAATCTGAGGAGTGTGGAGTACCCCTTTTTCGCCATTATTCCCAGGTCCACTCGGGACCCAGAGTGGCAGTATCTGTTAAGGAAAACTTGGAATTTAAACATGTTGAACTCCGCTTAAGAAATGTGCTCGTTGTGAGGGCTTGGTAGATTATATATATATATATATATATATATATATATATATATTATATATATATAATTAGAAATTGATGAAAAAAAATGAAGATGGACATACGCAGGTTTGAACGAAAAACTTGGATGGAAAGCGAAAAATGGGAATTAAAAAATTATTTCTTTGTTAAAAAAAATGTACCATTAGTCAGAAGAATGAAGATTTTGACACGAAAAAATTGTTTGCCCTCTGGTGACCTTAAATGGCCTGTGATGTCAATCTCACTGACCCGATGCCAAAATCGGAGGTCATGTGAGTCCTGTATCCCAAACTGATATAAATAGGACTGGTTTTAGCACGAATAACGGCACGGACGTAAACACAAAATAGGCGCTTATATATATATATATATATATATATATATATATATATATATATATATATATCTGTGTGTGTGTGTGTGTGTGTGTATATATATATAACAATGAAGCCTATATGAAATAAGATTAGTAAGTTTGATCGTTTTATAATGAAGGATAAAAGGGTTAATTATAAGAGAGTTGTTAAAAATCGGCCTGTTGATATATGTGTGCAACTGAGCAACATTTGTTCATGTAATATATATATATATATATATATATATATATATATATATATTATGTGTGTGTGTGTGTGTGTGTGTGTGTGTGTGTGTGTGTGTGTGTGTGTGTGTAAGTTGAAATTGGAAATGAATCCGACAATATGTTGAAAGGATAAATAAATAAAGGAAATAAATGTTGAATAGATAAAAATGGTTTAATGAAATGGCAACATGTGTTTCGGTCGAGAGTTTGTCCATGTACACATTGTTTTCTATTTATTATTTTAAATATGAAATAAAATAATAATAGAAAATTATAAAAATATTCAAGTATACATAGAAAACGGCCTTCTTCAGGGCAAAATGTTTGATATTTGATGTTAAAACGGTCAAAATACAGAGAATTTTGAAGTGTTCGGAAAAATTATATATATATATATATATATATCTGTGTATATATTCTGATGAGTAGATTCGTCTTAATTGTTACGGTCATGTTTGCTATATGCCATTGAGCATTACATTAAGTCATCTTATGACTTTATCAGCGTTTATGAAAAGGGGATAGACTCCTTCGCTGTTCGGCTGATCCTGATAATTCGCCACTCCTCCTACTTTGCTTTGATTTCTTATTGTTTGGTTTTAATTGAATAAATAAATGTCCCCCGGATGGATGATGGACGAATCCCGAAGGACACCCTCTATGCAGAGCTTTCGTCTGGTAAGAGACAGATTGTTCGCCCCCAGCAAAGATGCCTGCAAGAATGATCTCAGGTGCTTTGGCATTGTCCTTTCTAGCTGGAAAAATTTGGCTCAGGACCGCTCTCGGTGGCGACAGGCTCTCCGTAGAGGACTGTTCATGTGTGAAGCCACCCTGGCGCAACACCATGAAGCCAGCAGGTCCAGAAGAAAGCAGCGGCAAGAAAGCACCGGCACATCAACATCTTCAGGGATAGTCTGCACATGCGACATCTGTGGTCAAGAATGTTTTTCGAACATTGGACTTCACAGTCACAGGAGGCGCTGTAACTTGAGGGGCACAAAAACTATATCATAGTCTTCCGAGACTGAAATGCCAATATCACGAGCGAAAATGCCATCAAAAGAAATAACTGTAATTTTCTTCTTTACTGTCTAATTTAGTTACATTAGGAAACATTAATAATGAAAGTCGAAGGTGATGGGAAGAGCTAGCGCCCAAGCTGTTGTATTCTTCAATTACACCCTCTCTGTTTTAAATATGTTTTCAAAAACTACTACTCGCTGTCCCTCGTATCCGATGATGACACCACGTGAATCATTTTCCTCCGATTTATTCGGTCTCTGGTTACATCTTGCCAACTGCGTATGGGGGATGTTAAAGTCCTTCAGGTTTCTCTTGATATTGTCTTTGTACCTGAGCTTTGGTCTACCGATTCCTCACTCAGTTGAGAGTAAAGAATCTGCTTTTTCAAAAACTATAATCTATAAAGTTACATGAATTATTTTTGTTAACTTATTTTAAACTTCAGATTTTAAAGAGTTACAGTATTTCATGACGGTTATTACATTAGGTTGTATTTTCTGCTGGAAATCTTATTTTCTTTTAATTTAATGTTCATCATCTAAGTTTGAAATGTTTTTTTTCATTTATTTATTGATGTGAAGTCAAACATAGTTGTCTCCCTCTCCCTATATATAATATATATAATATATATTATATATAATATATATATTACAAAACTTATTGGTAAACCCTTGCGGTAAGAAAAAAAAACGGCAAATAGTTTGATAGTAAAAATATACTACCAAACTTCACCTGGCGAAAAAAATGAAAAAAAGAAAAGACCAAAAGTGTCATACCAACCGAAAATAATCGATTAATACTATAATACTCGGAAAAAGGAAAATAATTACATATATATATGTGTGTGTGTGTGTGTGTGTGTGTGTGTGTGTGTGTGTGTAATATAGTGAAAAACTGAAAAAACACAAGTTCATAAAACGCGTATGTTTATTTCGCCAACGCTGCAGTGTTTCGATCTATTTCAATAGATCTTCATCAGGGCTTTTGTTAATTTGAGGAAAAATAAATTTATCACAGAGAATAAGAAGACTGTAAGAGTCTTTTGCTTTGTCGGTCAATCTGTTAAAAACATTTGTTGAAAATTTTTTTTAACAGATTGACCGACAAAGCAAATGACTTACATACTGTCGGATTCACTTCCACATTCTCATCACACACACACACACACACACACACACATACATACATTATAATATATATATATATATATATATATATATATATATAAACCGCTAGGATTATCAAAACTAAAATGTAAAAAGTGCTCAATACCTAAGTAGACCAAATAATAAAGTTAAACCTAATGAGTCAGGTATACCTACTAATAGTTTCGCTTAGTAGCTCATCAGGGCAAGATTCTGACTCTTGTCTTGGGGCTTGCCGTAAGGGAAATAGGGTTGGGGCAATCATATAGGTGCTAGGGTTTGACACGGCCAGCCGATTGATCGGAACCAGCTAAGGTAAAAAAGAACTGTTAATCGGTACTTGTGCATATTTTACGGATACTGACTCATAAAAGAGGGCTGAGTACTTCACCCCCTACATCACCAAATGAGATCTCGCGTGATCCGAGATCCGGAAATATGTCCACAGGACATTGGCAACAAATAAACGAACAATGAAAAATGAAGAAGCAGACGATCGTTGACCATTTTTGCCGCCAAATTGAAGCCTGCAGTGCGCATGACCACCAAGAGGCGCGTCTTGCATCGTTTTTCGGTGATGAAAAATGAATGAAAAAAAAAAGGGGGGGTGCTCTGGTTAGTAAAAACAAATAAGAAAAACGAAGAACGTGAGGGTTTCTTGAGTGAGATCTGAGGGAACGACAGTCGGAGGCGTCGAGATTTTGGCGAGAAGGGGAGAAATGATTAGTGTCACAACAAGATGGTTCGTTTAACATTGCGAGGCAGCCGGGTGAAAATGTCGGAAAATATTTATAAGTGAACGGCTGCGATCTGTTCACCACATCCAAAAATACTGACATCCCTTCAACCACCCACCCACCCAATATAGCGCCCCCTACCACACACAACCAAAAACTAAAAATTGCCGAAAGGTGTCTACACCGTTTTACTCTTCATAAAACCGTTTAATGAGGGGATTTTATATACATACATATATGCATACACACACATATATATATATTAACAATGGAAAGGAGTAACCTACTCGAGTTTCATCGATGGATTCTTCAGGGTAACTTTAGTTAAGTTAATCGAGTTTTCGATTAATCTTTAGATGGTATAATATATGCCCGTTGGAATGGGACTTAACTTTAGTAGAGGAACGCTTATTTATATTTTCGAAGATCGGGAACGGTTTTTGTTTATTGGATTAAAAATTTGGATTAATTTATGGGAATTATTTTTTCAATTACTATTTAATGAAAGGTATATTATGGGTCGTATTAATAGTTAAAAAGCGAAAGGTTAAAATTATTTATTAACTAGTTTAATTTGGTTTGAGAGTATTAAAAAAAAAACAGTTGTATATGTTACGATAATAGAAGCACTTTGTATTTGTTTTTTCTCAATCTTAGCCTCTGGATACTGTGCGCTTCCAACGATCGTACTCATACCCACCGGTAAGTTACTACTTATACATTTACATATATATTATATATATATATATATATATATATATATATATATTATTATTATTATTATTATTATTGAGATTGTATTTTTGTCTGTAACAGAAACGATATTACTACTCAAGTCCCAATTCCCTTAGTTATTTACGTCACATTCTTCATGATTAATTTATTTTATTTAAACCTCAATTATAAATAAAATTATTTTAAATTATCAATACTGTTGGCCTTATCTACATACTAATCACATGCAATTGTATTTATATATACAACAAAAGAGCTGAGCACTGGGAAGTTATAACGCTAATCTGTTTCAATCGAACATAATGAAAAGAAGAGGGGGGAGAAAAAAATGAAAATTATTTCTACCAATTTATTAATACACATCTTATAATGGAGACCGTGTTTCTGTCCGTAACCGAAATTATATCACTACTCAAGTCCCAATTCCCTTAGTTATTTAAGTCACATTCTCCATGATATTATTTTTATTTAAATCTCAATTATAAATAAGATTATTTTACATTATTAATACTGTTGGCCATATCTACATACTAATAACATGGAATTGTATTCAACCAATCAGATGAGCGGTACTAGAGTTCTACAACCGCACCCCCGTCCCAAAAAAAAGTCAAACGTACTCATACCCACCGGTAAGTTACTACTTATACATTTACAAATATATATATATATATTATATATATATATATATATATATATATATATATATATATGAATAGGAAGGCTAATTTTCATATTGATAGTAAAAAATTTGATTCTAATAAGTATGTGCTTAGTATTATTGATTTCTAATTGTTTGATTTTATCTTAATGAATATGGGCAAAAATCTCAAGGAAGAAATTACTGTAATTTTATTCTTTCTAAAAGTGGTAGGTGTTTGCCATAATTTGAAAAATATGACAATCGTATAGTTGTTAGGGATTGATATAACCAACAGATTTAGCGGATCAAGCCTCTCCGACCACCCGTCTAGTCTAGTTCGGGGATCAAAGTGGAGTTTTGCAGGCAATTGGGACACGGACTTCTTAGTCACCAGGTTCCCGTCCCCAAATGTCAAGGGTCGCAACCCTCGAACAACAGCAAAGAGTTAACATTCATGGAAAATAATGTAATTTGGTATATTTATAGATAAAGAGTGCTCAATATCGGTGATAGAGCATATGTAGATCTAAATTAGAATATTGTAGATACAGAGCACGGCACCTGGTGACTATCAGATTCTTGCCTATGCGATCATCAGACACACAATATATATATATAAATATATATATATATATATATATATAATAATCTTATTATTAGAGGAAACAAAGGGTCTACCATCTATCTATACATATATAAAGGGCAGTTGTGTGAATCTGTATGTCCGGAGGAAACTTCGAAAATAAAACAATTAATAACAAAGTAAATATATATACACAGTAAATATCACCAGGGCTTGGTTTTTGAGAAACAATAATAGAGATTTGATTTATATTCGTGAAGATAATTATAATATTTTAGATAGTAGACATTAACATTTCTTTTCAGAGTAGCTGGATCAATGCAAGGTCTATTTTTCTACATAGGGATTTAAATGGGGCATCCCACGAGGATTTAACTCACGATTCAGTAATAATGGATCTGCGGGACTAACTTAAAAAATTCCCCCTCTACCCAGGCGACGCCGGGTAGCCGCTGCTAGTTCTAACTAAAGGATCATTGATTGAAAGTAATCAGATAACCTAAATGCCTCTTTTTATCACAAAGTCAAAATAACTTTAACTTGAAATTCACCAAATCCCTTTCTGATCCCGCCCTGTCGGCTGGGGCGTTAGAATGCACCGACTGCACCTCTGCAGAGGGGTAAGACTCCCCCAATGGGGCCACCTGTTGGCCGTGGGTGGCGACCTGTGATGCTTAAGGATAGAGCCCAGGTGGATGAGCAGTTCATGACTTGCAATACTCCACTTTGGCCCTATCTTGGGCTAGACGGAGAGGCCCCCTCCGATCAATCGGCTGGTCACGTCAAGCCCTAGCACCTATATGATTTTCCCAACCCTATTGCCCTTATGGCAATCCCCAACCCCTTTTTATCATATAGGTGCTAGAAGGCGGTGGCTGCGGGTCTACATGTCCTGGGAATGACGTTAAACTCTATCTGATGGTGAGGTTCTATTTTTGGAGGTTTGGGGAATGTGGAGCACGCCTTCATCACCATTGCTCCCTGGTCTACTCTGACCCGGAGTGGTAGTACCTGTTAGGGTCCCATCTATGGGTTAAATAGAAAAATGTATTTATAAAAAAAATTGTATTATCCATTAAGAATTGATTTATTTCAAAACTTTATCGGCATTAAATGACCCACTGAGGTTGATATGCCGTAAAACAAAACAAACAAACCAAACCTTTCTTATCAATCTGTCTCTTGTCCCATAACTTAAAGATGGCTTTGGCTATTGTCTGTCATCAAGTTTTATATAATTATCAATCAAAGCATTTTTTAATAAAGTCAGCTAAAAATTCTAATTTTAACTAAGGAATTACATCGACTTAGTTAACGTAGGGTAGGGTCCCGAGGAAATCATTTCAATTTCAATTTGATTGAAACCATGGTATACTCTTTATTTTACTCTAATAATAATATTAGTAGTAAACACGGTTTGTTTGGAATGGCTTTTTGCCGATAATTTTTGGGAGAATAAGTGCTTAATTGGAGTCGTACCTAATTTTTGAAAATTAATTAATTAATAATGAATTAGGCGGGAATACCTATTTAAATGTATGGCTAAACCAATCGAGAAAAATCAATCTCTGTATGTACATTTCGGCCTATTAGGCCTCATCAGCAGAGCTATAGATCGGAAGACCGCCCTGTGCGTGATTTGAAACCGGACTGCCAAGCTGACAGTAGTATTATTATTACTGCTCTGTGTTTTTAATATATTGAGCACTTTTAGATTATTTACTGATGCCACTGCGAAGGAAAAGTTAAAGCGGTAATTGGATACTATATATATGTTTTGTTAAACTCCACGGACAATTCTTGTCTGACGAGTTTTTGTTCGATCCTTTCTGTTTGGCTATCTTTTTAATATGCAGGTGGAATTGGTGTATGAATCCACCAAAGGTTTTACCATGAGTCCTTTCTGCACAACTTAGTGCCATCATCAGGTGTGGAACTGGTGATATGTTTCCATTGTTTCTTTTTAAACAAACAGTAGCTGTAGGAATTAGTAAGAGGAGGGGCTTACAAGTTTCTTTTAAACAAACAAGCAATTCTCACTGCTACTGTTTGTTTAAAAGAAACTTGATGATGGCACTAACTTGTGCAGAAAGCGCTCGTGGTAAAACCTTTTGTGGATTCATACACCAATTCTACCCGGATATTGAAAAGTTGACCAGACAGTTAGAAAGGATCGAACAAAAATTTGTCAGACAAGAATTGTCCGTGGAGTTTAACAAAAACACATGTTTAAAAGAAAAATGCTGCCAAAATATACTTATTTTAATATATATATATATATATATATATATATATATATATATATATATATATATATATATATATAAAGAAAATTTGAAAAAAACAAGTGTTCCGAAAATGGGATGAATTTTTCGGAACACTTGTTTTTTCAAATTTTCTTTATATTGTCGGATTTAATTTCCATATTTACTCCCATATATAATATATATATATTATATATTATATATATATATATATATATATATATATATATATGCGTGAGTGTGAGTAATAGAGCCTAAAGTAAATCCATAAGTATTTTCCATAAAACGTCAATTTTCTTCAAAACCAAAGATCCAACCATTCTAGTAAACTTTAGACACAAAAAACGGATATTATTAGGTATTTTTTTACTACTAAACTTTCCACTATTATGAACTGAAAATTTATTTACCAATATGGAAATGAACAATGAATGAAAAGTTAATATTCTTCAAAATACGAGCTATGTTCAAAAAGTATTGTGAAGCTGTATTTACCAATCAATGAAACTGCCTTTGATATTCAGTTATTCCAGTGAGCTTTCCATTGTTCGAAGCACTTTTGATATGGTATGAAGTCGTATTTTTTTAATGTCCTACACGTTCTAAATTCTTCTTTTTTTGTGTGTGTGTGTGAATTTTCAGTTAAGGAAGCAATGGAATAGAGCCGGGTATGAGAATTATGGGAGGTGTTGCACTTGCACAAATCTGTTATTCAATAAAAACAATTTATTCAACAAATATCCTGTCTTCATATTTCCTTTTTAAAATTGGCACCGACATGTCTAGACAGAAGACTAGATGTCTAGACATTATCAATTTATTATATAAGTTCCTCAAATGTAACATACGTCTTTATTTCAATTGTAAATCTCAAAATTAAAAAGACTTCAATCTCGGTACTTTTTTTAATCAGCCTATATGAGAAGATAGACACAAACATATATGTATATATGAGAGAGAGAGAAGACACATACAGATATATGTAAATATATGTATAAGAGAAAGAAAACAAACACACACACACATTACTATTTATATTATAATATCACTAGCGTCTAATATTACTAGCTATTCCGATAGTATAATATTATGAGCAAACTATATATCCATATTATATGCGACCCTGACCCTTGCGCAAAAGGCCGTACGAGTAAAGATATGGTGACTTGGTTAATGATCTGACCGTTCCTCAGCAGGATATAATGACCGATGAAACTATACTTCAACATGTTTCAGTTATACCCACATTTCGTCCCCCTGTTTTACAAATTCTCCCCAAGGGGGTAGGTCGTGGCCCGTTAGAGAACCCGCGGTACTGGGTTAGGGTAGGGAAGGATATGGCATTACATTCAACCAAAGTACCTTCGATGTCACGCAACCGAAACTTCCCCGCCTGACGGAGGGAAAAAACAACCCATGCGCCTGCACAAACATTACAAACCTTCTATTGCATCACGCTCAATTCCATAGGTCACTGGTTTTTGGGCTTATTTGTGCTAGGGCGGGTAACCCTAATCCTGCCGTTGATTAGATTATAGGGTCTAGGACTTTTCCCTACAACCCCCTCCCTCCACTCCCCACAGAATTTTGTCCTCGGGTCCTGGCTTTTCGTAGACCCTCGTTAAGAACTCAGGTTAACGCTTGGCGCCGGCGTTGTTCCACATAACGTGATTGATTTACTGAATACACACAGAACCCCGGACCAAACTACAACTTCCGTGAAATATCGCCACGAATCTTATTATCTCAACAAAAGAATCAGAATTAATAACTGGATTTTGGTCTAATTGGTTTCTCCTCTCCTAATCCCTTCTCATACTATCTTCTCCTCACCTCTCCTCTCTCTCCTCTCTCCCATCTCCTCTCCTCTCACTAATAACTACATATATAATATATATATATATATATATTATATTAATATATACTATATATAACCATCTAATATATATTATATAACCCTATTATATTTTAAAACCCTTATTATATATATAAGGGCCCGCCGTCCTGTATACAACAGTAGTACTATACTTATCTCAGATTACTATAGTACATTATATACATAGTCTCGAGTGTTAANAAGGAAAATACCGGGGCAAGAGATCACTATACTAAAACTATAATAGGGTTGCCACCTTTATTTGATTCTTTGATAATAGAGGGTGGCTACTGCTTAGATTCTACTATCTCACTATGGATTCCAACTTTAGTTCTAACTAATTTCTGATAATAGGATTGGCCACATATATTGAGATTGTATTTTGATTTATAGGTGACTAACTTTATTCTCCAATTCACTTATAGATATCCAACTTGTATTTTATACAATCCTATAATAGTTGCCCCGTTTATTCGAGCTTCTCTGATAATAGGGTTGCTACCCTCTATTCTACGAATTCCTAAGGACTTCCAAACTTTATTCTACAATCCTATAATAGGCGATGGCAACCGCTTAATTAGATTTTTTGTAATAGGGTTGCTACCCTTTATTCTAAACCAATCAACTAGAGGACATCAACTTTATTCCACATCATACAAGTATTGTTGCCACCATTTATTGATTTTTTAACAGGGTTCTACCTATTAATGCTACGAATGTTCACTAAGAGACATCCAACTATTATTGCTACAATCCTTATAATAGGGATTTTCCACCTTTATTAGATTTTTGATAATAGGCTTGCTAACCTTTATTCTACAATTCACTATAGGGCTTCAACTTTATTCTACAAGTTCTACTAATAGGGTTGCACAAACATATATTTGTTTATTTGATAATAGGGTGCGACCTTTGATTCTACCTTTCACTAAAGGCTTCCAACTTTATTCTACAGATCCATATAGGTTGCCCCCTTTATTCTCGATTCTGTGATAATAGGTTGTACCTTAATTCTACGAATTCAATATAGGACTTGCAACTTCATTCTACAACCTATAGATGGGTGGCCACCTTTAATTAGTTTTCGATAATAGGGTTGCTACCGTTATTCTCAATTCACTTATAGGACTTCAAATTTATTTCTATGCAATCTCACTCACAATAAGGGTTGCCCCACACATTTGATCGCATTCTTGTGATAATAGGGGATAGCAATAACTGATTTTCATTCTCGAATTCAATATAGGACTTCCAACTTTATTCTACAACCTATAATAGGGTGCCACACCTTTATTAGATTTTCGAGATAATCAGGGTTGCTACCTTATTCTTACCAAATCAATATAAGGACATACCAACTGTCTATTCTACAATCCTAATATAGGGTTGCCAGTCGTTTATCTAGATTTCATAATAGGTGTTCTCACGCTTTTATTCTAAGCGAATTCTATAGGAATCTCACAAATTTATTCTACAATTTCTTAATAGCGGTTAGCACATTTTAATCGATTTTTGATAAAGTGTTTGCTCACCTTTTTTCTAACTCATTCCCTATACGGACTTCCACTTTTATTCTACAATTCTATAACAATCAGGGTTGCCACCAATTTAATCGATTTTCCGATAATAGGGTTGTACCTTTATTCGTACATAAATTCACTATACTGACTTCCAACTGTGTTATAACTACATCTATATGATTGGGTTTCCCCACTTTATTCGATCTCTGATAAATAGGGTTGCTACCATTGTATTCCACGGAATTCACTATAGGGACTATCCAACTTTAGTGAGAGAGTCTAATAATAATGGGTTGCCCAACGTATACTTTGATTTTATGATAACTAGGATTTGCTACACATGTTACTTCTCACTGACCAAATTACAACTAATTCGGAGCATCCAGATTTATTGCTACAATATCTTAATAGGGTGCCACCTTTAATCAGATATATTCTTGATCAATAGGGTTGGCTACCTTTATTCTCTGAGCATTGCCGGGAATGGTCGAAAGCTCTGGGACAATGAAGAAAAGCTAGTATAGTTCTTTGGCTTGGATTGGGTTGGGTTGGGTTGTTAGTTTAGTGTCATGCCAACCTTTGTGGGTTATTTATAACCAAACCCATCCTTGTAGAAGAACAGTAGACAGATAACTTAAAACTTAATGATTATATAATGATTGATAACACACACAACCACACACACACCAACACACATGTATATAGTATATAATAATAATATAAATAAATAATATATATATATATATTCAACGTTTTTGAATGATTTACTATATTTTTCACATATAATCATTTTACAGAGGTATACATTTTTCTTATAATAATAATATATATATATAATATATAGTATATATATATATATATTCTACAGAATAAACCACACATTGCATGAAACCCTGGTCACAAGAATGTCCTTGTGAATGAATATATATATATATATATATTAATATATATATATATAGAATACACCACACACACCATGAAACTCCGGGTCATAAGAATACCCATGTGAATATATATAATATAATTATATATATATATATATATATATAATATATATATATATATAGTATAATGTCACACACACAGCATCTTCCTGTCTATACTCTGCCTGATGAGCCATAATAGGCGAAATATATATATATTATATATATATATATATATATGATATAATATATATATATATATATATAGATATATGCGCACAGATAATCTCACCATCACGCCATACAATATATACTTAAACATTTTTAAAATTCTATAAATACCCTAAAACCACAATCATTAAATATTATAATCTGACACTTTAGAATTTTTTTATGACAATAAAGAACTCGGAATTTCAACATCTCTGAGATTTGTATGCTTTTACACAAGTTCAATCCCATATTGAGACATCAAAATTCGACGCTTTTCGTCAAGTCAAGCTGAAAGCACCCGGTTTTCGCTAAGATCGCCGAAGTTAAGTTTTGTGGAAAACCTTTGTTTTTTCTATTCTTACTTATAATTTCGCGTAGATATCTTATATAATGGAGAATGTCTGTTTTCTGTCTGTAACCGAAACATATATTACTACTCAAGTCACAATTCCCTATGATATGACTACATTCTCCATGATTTTATTTATATTCTAAACCATCAATTATTAATAAAATTGCTTCACCTTTTATATGTTGTCCATATCTACATACAAATAACATGCAATTATATTATAATACTAAACAAAATAGCGTTTTACAGGTGGACGGGAAGGCTAATTTTGCATATTGATCATAAATATTTGATTTTAATAAATATGATGCTTAGTATTATTGATTTCTAATGTTTGGTTTTATTTAATGAATATAAGCAAAATCTCTTTAATGAATCTTAAATTGAATCCATTAACAAGAAAAAGATAACTGTCATTTTATTCTTTATTTCCTATTTATACTAAATACTATAATTAAAATAATAATGAAAGACAAGAGAGGATGGAAGAGTAATTTCAGTTGTTCTATTTTCGATTTTATCCCCTCTGTTTCAAATCTTTTTATCTGCATCTCTTATTAATTTTCATTAGCCTTTCTAATTCAATACGATATTCATTACATTAAAACTTAAATACTTGCACCGGAGGGTGCATATATTTGCTATAATATATAAAAGGTTGACGGGCGGCCTAAAGTCGTATCAGCCAATCAGCCTTCCCCTTTTCAATAGCGCTAGACAAGGAAATTGTTTTTAGCATCTGAGGTGGAGCGCCACACCTTCCATCAGCTCCTTACTTATCCGCACAGATCCCTGTGCTACTCATACGCTAAGTTGCGCGGGACCGTAATCGGAACTGAGAACTGTGATTTCTAGCCGAACCGCTCTACCCGAGACTGGCTACCCGCCAATATAAATATATATGGAAATCCTTATTTTTGAAATGTCATAAAATCATAGTTTGAATCGGTAAAGTTTGGTAGTAAATATACCTAATAAATTTAGTTTGATTGTATAATTAATCTAGAAATGGCAAAAACATTTGTAATACTTTATTTAATGATAAAAATAACTTTTCGACAAAGAGTTATGTACTTATTTATGGATCATGCCACACACACACACACACACACAACACACACACACACACATATATAATATATATATATATATATATATATATATATATATATATATATAATATAAAGTTAGCGCTGAAAGTACGCATAGAGTAAAGTAATAATAATAAAATATAATGATAATCTGTGGGAGATATAGACAGACACCTTATCGAGACAGAACCATAGAATTACAGAGATTTACAACAGACGCAATCTCAGTGGCTTTGCCCGTACTCGCGCAGACAATACAAGTGAGCAAGTAGCTGAAAAATTAACAATAATAATGAGTTAAGTAATATAATATATTATATATATATATAGATATAAAATAATACTAATAGAATCAGATAAACTACTATATTGGTTATCAAGCTCTTCCAGGCTAAAATCTGAGATCAGATTTTGCCCTGAAGAGCTTTATGCGAAACTAATAGTAGGTTCGTCTGACTCATTAGATTATCTTATTACTTGGCTCTACTTAAGTACGAGCATTTTTACAATATTAGCTTCTCCTAGCGGTATATATGAATATATATATATATTCTTATATACATATATATAAATATAATTGTTTTTTTTTTGGCCAAATACTTACCAATAGATTATTTTTTGTTGGTACGAATATCTTGGTCCTTTTCTTTTTTCAAATTTTTTTTCTTCCTGGTTGAATGTTTGGTAGAATCATTTAATCAAACTTCTTGGTTTTTTTCTCTCCGCAAGGACTCACGTGAATATATAGTTACTATATATTAGTTCTCATAAAGTTTGGAATGATTATTATCTTTTTATTATATATTTCTACATCTGAAATCACTGACTATATATAACTTCTTGCTATATCTTCTTATACTTATTATATAATATATATTATATATATATTTTATTTATATAAATATTATATATATAATATGTATATATAGTCCATAAATAAATACATAACCATCTGTCTAAAAATGTGCTCCATCGTGGTGTAATGATTAGCAGACTATCTCGCAGATCCATTTACTGGAATAGTGAGTTCGATTCTCACTGGATGTTTCATCCTTGCGATCTTGTGTGACATCTTAGCCCTGGTAAATGGGGTTGGAAAAATACTTACCTATTTTTCTAAAATGATAATTTTATTCTAAACTAAACATTCCAGAAATTTTGTAGAAACCTGCAATATGAATGAAGAGAGATTTTACCACACCCTTCACACGATAAAGTGGGACTCATCTACTCCATCAAGCCCA
>CM042165.1:51924410-51929410 GCA_023376005.1 Doryteuthis pealeii | reverse complement strand
AACTTTACTTTTATGCTCTTAAATTCTTCGGCCTTCTTCGTGAATAAAACTAATTCGGTGGAATCTTTAACCCTCTCTTTTTTTATTCTGTAGTTGATACCCCAGATATTCCTGCAAATGACTTAAAAATTAACCTTTTCAATACGGGAGAATTTGACGCATCATCTGTTTCTATCCGTTGCATTTTTTTGAGAATATTTTTTATTAGTCGTTAAAGTTTAAAGCAATCCACAAAGAAATTATAATTGCTTTTAAGATCGGCTCGGGCTCTTTGTTTTAATGGTAAATCAACCTTCATGGGCTATTTAATGCCAAACCCATCCTTGTAGAAGAACAGTAGTGGTGCTATTTAACCCATAACTGGAAGAAATACGGTAACTTAAAACTTAAACAACATGATTATACCCTGATTAATAATAATGAAAAAAGTATCCAATAGGCCGGTAAGTTGGGGATGATTCTATTTGGGATCATCTCTATCCTCCGTATATCAATGCATGCAGATGCACACCTATAGATTTATACAAGGATTATTTCAAATCCCTTCGAGAGCTCAATTTAAAATAACAAATTATATACAGATATTTTCATTTTCAATAAGAAAGAAAATCTCAAAAACCCGTCATTAGGCTGTCATAAATTTATTTGTTGAGTTTTTCTTTCTTCTTGAAACTAAAGGCCGGTCTATCTCAGTCGGTAGAGCCTCGAACTAGGAACCACGAGGTTCCTGGTTCGATACCGGCCCTCGCCAACTCAGCGTATTAGCACAGGGATCTGTGCGGTAAAGTGAGGAGCTGGTGGTAGGCGTGGCGCTCCACTTCGGACCCCAAAACAAACTCCTTGGTCTAGCGCTACTGAAAAGGGGATAGACTCCCTCGCTGTCTGGCTGATACCGACTTTAGGCCGCCCCGTCGACTAATATATATATAGTGAGAATGAATGGCACCTTAACTTGCCTCAACTTCCGAGCTAAAATTCGAGGTAGATGCGAGCTTAAGATACGCTTATGCTATTAAAAACATTTAAGCTTCCAAATTTATTAAACCAACGAATAATATTAATTCTAAAAAAACAAAACAAACTTATTTTACAGCGCATAATTCATTATATTCCGTGTTACTATATTTTTGTACAATAATTAATAAAATTAACAAAGATATTAGTTGGTTTTTTTTTTTTGGGGGGGGTGCTGGGACAGATGAATGGCATTTCAGTTTATTTCAATGGTGAAAAATTGATTTGATATACGTAGGAATTGAGTTACAAGAAGAACGAATTAAACTCGTTAGTTAAGGTACCACACACACACACACACACACACACACACACACACACACACACACACACACACACACACACACATATGTATATATATACATATATATATATATATATTACTATAGTTACAATACATTTAAGGTACACTATAATAGATAAATACAGCTCTTACACACGTAATCGAGCACTTTATTTTCAATCCTCCAATACTAAAAAAGAATACCAGTATATATATATATATATATATATATATATATATATATATATATATATATATATATAGTAAAATCCATATATGTACAGTTATATTAAAAAAGCTTTTTCTAGTTAAAATAAATTTCTATTCAGTGTCTCTCTGTATATATATATATATATATATATATATATATATATATATAATATATATATATTGTGTGTGTGTGTGTTTGTGTGTGCTCAAATATGTAAATAAACAACATACATATCTATCTATCTCGGTCTATCTATCTATACCGGTCAAAATGAATCCTATTTTAATAAACCGATCTGGGCTGAACAGAACACATCGTGAAGACCATCTTAAAACACACCCACATCTTATATCAAATGTGTAAATTTGCGTACATACACTTTATTTATCTCTGTTCCGATCTATCTATATGTCTGTCTATATAAATAAAATTTACCGGTCTATCTGAATGTTATAATAAGCGCATGTACTTAATGAACAATACACATCGTGAATACCATCTCTAGACATACACACACACACACACACACACACACACACACACACACATATATATATATATATATATATATATATATATATGTGTGTGTGTGTGTGTGTGTGTGTGTGTGTGTGATTTTATCATACTTTTAAAGAGTTCAATATCGGCGATAGTGCATATATATTTCAGTTAGGATATTGTTGACACAATCAATGGCGTTCGGTTACTCTGGACCTACGCTACCCTAACACACACACACACACACACACACACACACACACACACATATATATATATATATATATATATGCTTCCTCTAACTATATTGGTTTTACACACCAGCTCTATAAACGTATTAAGCACTTTTATATTCATTCATAATTACGACTTATTCGGTTAGTTATTTTATCGATAGTCAAAATAGCGACTCGCTCGATTTTTTGCCTTCGCCGTTAAGTCACCTCTTTTCATAAAACACACACACACACACACACACACACACACACACACACATATATATATATATATATATATATATATATATATATATATATCCGTATCCGTCCAGCAATATTAATACAGTAATATAAACTGAGTACACCAACAGGAAAATATTGTGCTGTTGATCAATACTCCAGGCACTTTTCTATCGTGACTCGATGAAAGACTAATAACTTAGTAATTCTGCACAATAGGACAGTGGTATGTACAATACACTTTCTTGAAAAAAGTTTTAAAAAAAGGGGGGGTTCTCTTGGTAGCTCCCTGTTAATCTTTACTCTTATTGTCTATCAGTTAATCGTGTTGTTGTTGTGTGCGTGCTTTTTTTTGTATTTATTAAAAAAAAAAAAAAATTAAACGAAAAAAGCCTAAATTTATCGTCCGAAATTCAAAAAAAAAATGTGGACATATTTCAGACTGTTGTTCTCATCTTTATTTTGGTATGTATAAACACAGCATTTCGATCGCTGTATACTCCGGCCTTCCTCGAGCAAACAATATCTTGAGGTCAAAAATAAAAAGGAAGAACTTTTTATATACACATTTATTCATTTCGTCCCACAAAAGGGAGGCTTGCACCAAACCACGCAGACAATTCTTTTATAGCATTTCTCATTGAACAAGTTTGTTGGGTCATTCGTTCAGTTTTATGAATTATATATATATATAGATATATATATATATATATATATAATATATATATATTAGCCTGAAACAGTCCTGCATGTCTAGCCGCACTGATGAGACGTGATACATCAATATTAGACTGTATGTAGATGACGTTTGTGTGTGAGGCTCGGCTGAAAAGTTAATAGACAGACCAAGATGCTCTCATGAAATGTGATCAAATGTTGCGGTCTACACACTTTTTCCATTCCGTGTTGCATTGCTTGGAACCCACTGGTAAAATAAAGTCATCAACAGCAGATATGACATCATCGTATCAACTTTTCATCTCACACACACACACACACACACACACACACACACACATATATATATATATATATATATATATATATATATATATATATATATATATATATATATAAACAGCTACCTCTAGCCAGGAGCAAAACCCGACAGAATTTTCGTCTGTCAAGCTCTTTACGCTCACGGCTGTCGGGGACTGTCAATCAGAGGCGAACAATTAATTGATACATACTTACAGGATATATGTTTTTTACAATCACCAGAGAATTCAAGTCTGTAAACAACAGGCGAGTAAATGCCTTACGCTAGACGGTGAAAATGTAACTAATGTCTCCCCTACACCACACACACACACACACATACACACACACACATATATATATATATATATATATATATATATATATATATGCACTCACCTCCTCATGACAGTCCCATTACTATTAATTTCAACTATATTCACAAAAGTACATGAAACCGATAATAATAATAATAGGAGCATCATAAGAAGGTTTTGTCCTGCTCTGCAGGCGAGTATTTGAGCACTTATCTGATTCAGGAAAAAATATTCTTAGAACTATATATATATATATATATATATATATATATATATATATATATATCAGATACAATAGATTACCGCTTGATGATCATGAAAACGTGTATTTGTCAGTGTGTCAAAAAAAGAATCGAGATTTTTTGTACTTTTTGACAAACCTTGTATTCTGAAAAAAATTAATGAATGGAACATTATTTTTTTTCCGAATACAAGGTGTGTCAAAGAGTACAAAAAATCTCGATACTTTTTGACATACCCTATATATATATATATATATATATATATATATATATATATATATATATATATATGCAAATAATGTATCCATTTTAGATATTCATTTCTGGGTTATATATCTATATGTATATAAAGGACAGTTCGTATGTATGTATGTATAAGAAAAGTCGTCGGGGCGGCCTAATGTCGGTATCAGCCAGACAGCGAGGGAGTTTATCCTCTTTTCACTAGCGCTAGACCAAGGATATTGTTTTGGCGTATGAGGCAGCGCGCCACACCCACCACCAGCTCTTCACTTTACCGCTCATATCCCAGTGCTACTCATACGTTGAGTTGGTGACCAGTAACCTTGTGATTCCTAACCGAACGCTCTACCGACTGAGCTAAACCGGCCCTATCCGAATGAAACTACAAAAATAAAACTATTAACGACTATATATATATATATATATATATATATATATATATATATTATCACCGGTTATTGCTTATTTGATTTATATTCGAAGATATTTAACAATTGAAATATACTTAGAAATAGCATTGAAATCCTACTTGAAAATATCCAGCATTTGGGAATATCAGAAGTAAACAAATCAATACACCTGGTATCCCCCTTTCTCTACCCAGGCGTCACTGGGTAGCCGCTTCTAGTTTGAAATAAATTTTAAAAACAAAATTCTGGTTTTCAATACATGTCACAAAAATGAGAATATGAAATTATAAAGCTGAGTGCAGATCTGCCGTATAAGTCTATAAAGTGGGCACCTCATGTGGTGTAA
>CM042165.1:51906910-51914410 GCA_023376005.1 Doryteuthis pealeii | reverse complement strand
AGTTTATTCACCTCTATCTATCTCTCTGTTTTTTCTATATCTTTCCCTCTCCTCTCTTTCTCTCTCTCTCTCTCTCTCTCTCTCTCTCTCTCTCTCTCTCTCTTCCCCCTTTCTTTCTTTCTTTCTTTCTTTCTTTCCTACTCTCTCTTTCTTGCTCGGTTCCATTGTTTTTATTCGCCATTCTTTCGATTATTTTAAGCCGAGATATTTCTTTTCCTTTTTAGCCATCATCCACACAAAAAAAGAAAAAGAACAAAAATTGACAGTTGAGATTTACAAAATAGAAACTGTTTATTGATCTTTGAAAGAAAGTCAACTGGTATGGAAGATAAAGTAATTGTCACTGAAAAGATGAAGGAGATGGTGGGTTTTAAGGCATGTCAACCCTTCTTGGATTATTTTATGGCGAAGTTAGTTTTAGCCTACAATAGCAGAAAAAACGTATCTTTTTTTGAACAGGTAAAAACGTCATACTTAATTACGTTAACTTTATTAGAAAGAAAGAAAGAAAGAACGAAAAGAAAGAAGGAAGAAAGGAGAGAAAGAAAGAATTGGTTGATATTTCAATGTGTATTCGCATCATCGTCGGATGCAGATCTAATATGCACTGAGGCGATAGTGCTGCAAGGCGATATTAATTATGCGAGGGCACTTGTCCGAGGGACAATCTCCTAGGGGGCACACCCACCCCTCGTTGTGATAATATCGGTAAGATCAGTGGAATGCCCAGATGACTGCACCAAATGAGCATGTTCTAAATAGCTAATCACACGACCCTTAATCATATGTCATATCCCACATTAAAAAGACCCAGGGTCCCAGTTGTTTTTTTTGGCAAATAAAGACTTGAATTGCTCGAAAATTACAAGGTTAAAATCTATCTATACATCTGTCTATCACTATCTCTATGTTATTATATATATATATATATATATATATATATATATATATATATATGAGACTGTTATCTATCTGCGTCTGTTTACAACTCTCTCTCTCTCTCTCTCTCTCTCTCTCTCTGAGTCTGTTCCTATCTATCTAAGTCTGTTCCTATCTGTCTATCTGTCTGTATATCCATGTATCTATCTATCTATCTATCTATCTATCTATCTATCTATCTAAGTATGTTCCTATCTATCTATCTATCTAAGTCTGTTCCTATCTATCTATCTATCTATCTATCTATCTATCTAAGTCTGTTCCTATCTATATATCTGTTTATCTAAATCTGTTCCTATCTATATATCTGTTTATCTAAGTCTGTTCCTATCTATATATCTGTTTATCTAAGTCTGTTCCTATCTACCTACCTGTCTATCTATCTAAGTCTGTTTCTATCTATCTATCTATCTATCTATCTATCTATCTGAGTCTGTTCCTATCTATCTATCTATCTATCTATCTATCTATCTATCTGAGTCTGTTCCTATCTGTCACAAAATTCCGACTTATATATATATTTAAAAGTTTTAAAAATATTGAATAAATATAAAAAATAATTTGATATATTTACGAGAAAACCTGTATGAAATAGAATGCAACTCATTCGTCAAATATTCAGAGGGAATAGGAGCCTCACCTTTTATTAGCAACGATACTTATTACCTTAAATTAGAATAGACATTTTCTTTTATAAAGAAAAACATTTTATATGAGTAGGAAACTTTTAAAGTTGTGTAAAAATACAACCCCCCTCATCCCCCCAAAAAAAACGCCTAAAAAATCAGCAAAACCAAAAAACAAAAAAAAAAACAACAAAAAACAAATAAAAATGGGGATAAAATCTGTCGAGAAAATATCCCGATAATTTATAACTTTGAAAGATTCTCATTTCTACTTTATTTATTTATTCATCTTTATCTTTTCGAATCCTTCAACATGAATGATTTTAGATTTGCAGATCAAACACCTTTTTCAAAAGTTTTACTTTCGTATTTATTTCTTTATTTTTAAAATGTTCAGTTTACTTTCAAGTGATACCTCTAATTCCAATTAACGGTTTTGTGTACACACACACACACACAACACACACACACACACACACACACACACTTCTGTGTGTGCATATGTATGTATGCATATATATATATGTGTGTGTGTGTGTGTGTTCATGTACATACATTTTTGTATATATATAATATATATATATATATATGTATATATATATACATGTTTGTATATGTGTACATATGTTTGTGTGTGTGTGTGTTATATATATATATATATACACATGTTGTATATGTGTACATATATATATACATATATACATATTTGTATATATATATGTTTGTGTATATATATGTATATATGTTTGTGTGTGTGTATATATATATGTATATATATATATATGTATGTGTATATATATACACGTTTGTGTATGTGAGTATATATATACACGTTTGTGTATGTGTGTATATATATACACGTTTGTGCGTATGTGTGTATATATATATACACGTTTGTGCGTATGTGTGTATATATATATACACGTTTGTGTGTATGTGTATATATATACACGTTTGTGCGTATATATATATATATATATAATATATATATATATACACGTTTCTGCGTATGTTTGTATATATATATACACGTTTGTTTGTATGTGTATGTGTTTATGCTTACATATAGTATGCCTTCGAGTGTGTAAGCACACACGCGCATACACACACACACATATATATATATATAATATATATATATATATATTATATATATATATATATATTATATATATAGGTTTTGTTTTCCCTTTTAATTATGTATGTAGGAAAGAGAGACTATTTATCTTTTCTAGTCAAGGGAACTTGTTCACGAAATTTGTCCCCGTGAATCTCTAACTTTTAAAACCTGACAGTTTTAGGCCAGTTCATATTTGCATCTGTGTTTAGAAGCTGTTTAGATAAATACACCTGTATTTGCATGTTGTGTACCTGTGTGTGTGTGTGTAAGAGAGAGAAGGGAGCAGAGGGACAGAGAGAAGGGGTGAGGGGTGTATCCCTGGGGGGGGAGTGATTTGGACATTCGCGAATAAGACAAAAAGAAAAGCACATTGCAAATTGAGTAATTCCCTATATTTTCATCGGCAACGGAACAGTTTTTACAAAATTGTTTTACAAATGAAGCATATAATTTGTTTTAAAAAGAAGAATATGTATAGATAAACCAGATTTTCTACAAATATATTTTTTTCTTATATATATATATAATATATATATATATATATATATATATATATATATATATATATAAGGAATGGAAATAAATCCGACAGTATGATTAAAAAAAGATAGAAAAAACAAATGTTAATAGTATATCTGTTTCGACCTTTTTATAAAAACGGTCTTCTTCAAGAGTAACTATATTGATGAAAGAAAGAAGGAATAGTTAACCGTTCGACACGAGAGGTTCAAAATAACGCTATATATATATTATATATATATATATATATATAATATATATATATATATATATATATATATATATATGGTGAACTCTCTATCGTGAACGATAGATGAGGGTCAGCAGTAGTGATTTGTTTCCTCTCATGTTGTGCATGCTATCAAGAAGACATTTTGTGTTTCCTCGTGTGTGATAGCAGCCCAGTCTATATATATATATATATATATATATATATATATATATATATTGTGATGTGTAATGTGTGTGTATGTATATTTATATAGTTATTGTAAGTATGGCATGGTGAATAGGTGGTGAATATCCGTGTTAAAATAGATTAATATCTAAGAAATACTGTAGACATACCAATCGGTAAGTTTACAGTATTTTTTAAATATTAGTCTATCTTCACACGGACATTCACTATCCATGCAGGCTTAAAAGAACCCCAGTATTCTTATTTCATTTTTCATATATATATATATATATATATATATATATATATATATATATAAAGAATGATTTAGCGGTAAAAAATATTGAGTTAATTCCGATATTTGGTTGATACAAGTATTAACCGGATAAGTCAGTGTTATAACAAACATAAAGTGCTCAATACGTTAGTAGAGCGAATTTAGTATTACAGTGTGTATAGAAATAAGGTTATTTCTATACACACTATAATACTATATATATGATGTAAATAACTAAGGGAATAGTGACTCAAGTAGTGATATATTTACGGCTACAGACAAACACACAATCTCCATTATAATAAGATTAAAATTGTAATAGAAAAAATATAGACAAACACACAGTCTCCATTATGATAAGATTTAAAATAATAATAAAAAATATAGACAAACATAGAAATTATATAAGATTTTAAAAAATAATAAAAATAAAAAAATATAGACAAACACAGAATCTCCATTATAATAAGATTGTTATGATAACAGAATCCATTTTTGAGTCTCATGTTCACTTTAAAGGCAACTTGTAATTCTTACACCAATCTCATATATTGATTAAATCGAGTAAAGAGAAATCTTCTTCCGGTTCAGAAAAAGAGTTAAAATTCTCGGGAATCACCGACGTGGAACAATCCATTCAATTATGAATATTGAACAATTTAGATTAGCTTCATTGCTTCATTTTCTCTCGCTCACTCGCGCACACACATACAAACACCTCGCGCACATACACCCCCCAACACACACATACACCGCACACGTGTTAATTTACACACACGAGGTGTTCATAGAAATTCTTTGAGTGTATACAATTCATTTACAATAAAATTGACTCAAAGATTTTTTTTTGTCCACGCAAACGTGCAACTGCAGTTACAGCCCCCTCCCTCCCTCTCCCGCCGTTCTCACCCCACAGAAATCCATACATGTACAGGCACATAATATGCAAACACAGTATCACAAGGACATACGTAACAGACATAAGCACAATAAAAAAACACAAAAAAACACAACAAAAAAAAACAAGTATTATTTGGATTATTCAGACTATTGTCCTCATCTTTATTGTCAATCGGCTGGTCATGTCAAGCCCTAGCACCTATATGATTTTCCTAGCCCTATTGCCCTTATGGCAAGCCCCAACCCCTTTTTATCATATGGGTGCTAGAGGGCGGTGGCTGCGGGTCTACATGTCCTGGAATGACGTTAAACTCTATCTGATGGTGAGGTTCAGTTTTGGAGGTTTGGGGAATGTGGAGCACCCCTTCATCACCATTGCTCCCTGGTCCACTCTGAGCCGGTAGTGGTAGTACCTGTTAGGGTCCATCTATGGGTAAATAGAAAAATGTATTTATAAAAAATTGTATTATCCATTAAGAATTGATTTTATTTCAAAACTTTATCGGCATTAAATGACCCACTGAGGTTGATATGCCGTAAAACAAAACAAACCAAAACCAAACCAAATCATCTTTATTGTTATTTGTACAACGTTTCGGCTGATGTGCTCCGGCCTTCTTCAGGTATTTCTTGTCAGACTCGGGAACCTTCTAGAACCTTCTTAAAAAGGTAAAAAATCATACATAAGTTAAAAGGTGGATATTCTAGGTAAAACAAGACATTAGGTTTATAAATTTCCTAAAAACTCACACTGAATTGTCCAATTGGACACATAGCGTAGTGGATAAAGGAGTTATGTTAGGACAGTTCTAAGTGACAGTTATCTCTAGTCTGCAGGTTCAATCATGGTCAGCAGTAACATAGAATAAAAATTAATATAGCTTAACACCGGCACCTAGCTATGGTTAGCGGAATGAAACAGGATACCCCCTTGGATTGAATAAAGGGCTAGGCTCTTGATTACGTCAAGAAGGTTTCCGAGTTCGCCAAGAAATACCTTAAAAAGGCCGGGATGGGGGCACATCGGCCTAACCATTGTAAATATAACAATAAAGATGAGGACAATAGTCCGAACAATCCAAATAATACTAATTATAAAGCCTCATCTAAAAAAATTCAGAGAAATAACAAAAAACAAGCATCCACGATGTAAGATCAATAATTTTGTAGCCTGACACGTTGAAGTTCGATTTGTAAAGTTAATTCCAAGATATCAGCGTTTTTCAAGATGATTTTAATATAAGCCCCCCCCTTCGTAATAAGCCCTAGTAGAAAGAAATAATCATTCTTCATAATCACATCATTAAGCGTAAACACTTGACATCCCCTGAAAATAAGCCCTAGTGTTATATTTCGGAATGAATATCAATATAACCCCTGTCTTATTTTCGGGAGAAAACGGTAGTAGGGTTTACTGGGCTCTTTAACCTTAGTTAGGCAACCAGTTTAGGAGAAGGAAATTTATAAATTCAAACCTGTTAAACACTTCTTAAAAATTGACCTTGCGTCACATCCTACTCGTGCGGACGGGTTCTCAAAATATCTCAAAATAAATGCTTATTTTTGTCAATAGTCTATGGAATTACTGATGACCCCACGGGCAAACATTCCGATTTTCAGACACACAAGCGGACACACGCGCATTCACAGACACACACTACGACATAATCTATAAATCAAATTTTTAAACGCTTAGGTATTAAAATCGTCGCTAATAGTGATTAATAAGTTTTACATCTGTCGGTATTTTCTTATTTTGTCTATCTATCTATCTATCTATCTATCCATCCCAGTATGTTTCGTATCTATCAATTTATCTATCTATCTATCCCAGTCTGTTCCTATCTATGTATCTATCCCAGTCTATACACATGTATCTATCTATCTATATATCTCAGTATGTTAATATCTATCTATATATCTCAGTATGTTAATATCTATCTATATATCTCTCAGTATGTTTCTATATTATCTATTCAGTATGTTTCTATCTGTCTATCTATCTATCTATTATCTATCTATCTATCTCAGTATGTTTATATCTATCTATCTATCTATCTATCTATCTATCTATCTATCTATCTATATCAGTATGTTTCTAATCTATCTATCTATCTATCTATCTATTTATATCAGTATCTATCTATCTATATCAGTATACTTCTATCTATCTATCTATCTATCTATCTATCTATATCAGTATGTTTCTATCTATCTATCTCAGTATGTTTCTATCTATCTATCTATCTATCTATCTCAGTAGGTTTCTATCTATCTATCTATCTATATCAGTTGGTTTCTATCTATCTATATCAGTATGTTTCTATCTATCTATCTATCTATCTATCTATCTATCCTAGTCTGTTTCGTATCTATCTATCTATCTATCTATCTGAGTTTGTTCATATCTATCTATCTAATTTTGTTTAATGGCTACGCTTGTCACTTCGTTGACGCCTGTCCTGTCCCTACATAGATAAAACCACCATTTCCGTTAGTTTTTTGTTGTTGTTTTGTTTCACGGCATATCAACCGTTTTAGGGTCATTTAATGCCAAATCAAATTTTGATATCAGATTGCTTAAAGTACCTGCTCTTACTTAAATGGTAACCCTCTGACTATTGAACAGGTTCATCACTGCTTAACTTCGGTGAGCTAGCGGCCCTCGCTTCTAAAAAAAAAAGTCAATATTGCAATATTGACTTCGGCAATTAACTGTAAT
>CM042165.1:51876910-51884410 GCA_023376005.1 Doryteuthis pealeii | reverse complement strand
GGTCAACAGTCCGTCCCATTCCATCTGCAGAGTTCAGGTCGTTATGAGAGCTCAATGTTTAATTTTAATAAACAGAGCAAATTAATTTGTGAATAAGGAGGCCTTAAATACCGGGGTATCGTGATTATGAACCATTTCCACTCGTGGGTATCTGAGGCCCACCGAGCTTCTTCAAACCCCTTATTTATTCAAAAAATAAGTGGTCTGAAGAAGCTCGGTGGTCCTCAGATACCCACGATTGGAAATGGTCCATAATCACGATATTTAAGGCCATCTTATTCACAACTATATATATATTATATATATATATATATATATATATATATATATATATGTGTGTGTGTGTGTGTGTGTGTGTGTGTGTGTGTGTGTGTAAGGTAATCCAAATGACTGGTTGTAAGGGATGATTCTATTTGGGATCTTCAAAATCTCACTGTATAACCATACTGTATGCTCTTGAAGGTGCAAACGTACATTCATACAAGGATTTTTATACATCCCCTCTGAAACACCTGCAATTTTTTAAAATTTTTAAATTTTTGGAGTTTCTGGTTGAAATGAATTATTACGGGATGACAGTTTAAGTTTTTCTTTCTTTGAAAGTTATATATATATATATATATATATATATATATATATATGGAGAATGAATGAGAAAAGTATTGGTATATAAAGGTGTTCAATGCTGAAATAGCAGAGCAGGTTTAAAATCAAATATTATGGATTTAATATCCCGTAACTAAAGTTTCATGCTTACTTGCAATCATCAGACGGTCAAAATGTTAAGATTTTAACAAGCCACCGTTTTTAAAAATCTTAACATTTTGACCGTCTGATGATTGCAAGTAATCATGAAACTTTAGTTACGGGATATTAAATCCATAATATTTAATATTTGATTATATATATATATATAAATTATTTTAAATTTGTTTTATTTTAAGAATAATTTTTAATAGAATATTTCTTACATATAATCGAAATTTGATCGAAACATGTGTTGACTAAATAACAGCAATAAATTTCATCCTAACTAAAGTATATATATATATATATATATATATATATATATATATATATAGTACTTCAATTAATTGCCTATTAAAGTCTTTTATCACAATTGTATACATTTTTGTTACATAACGATTATCGACACATAAAATGGATCCGGCAAGCCGAATTCAAATATTATACGTTTGAATTTCTCTTTGTGACTTTGGGAAAGGTATGAACCCATTTCTTCCTTCTAACTGTGTGTTGAGTAGTAAGGCAAATTTGGCTTTTTAGCAGCCACTCTAGAAGAACAAAAAAAACCCTTTGATTTCAACCCAGCTGTACTCCATTTAAAAATCGATTTTCTCTCGTCTCCTGTCCATGGTGGAGGCGTTGGATAAATACATAAAAGGGACGAAGGTTTGATTGATACACTCTGTGCTAATCGATAATATCGATTTTGCCGTTATATATGCCACGAGTAAAATGGGCAAGACAAAACTGAGTTCTAATAAGTAAATAAAGTCGTCGGGGTGGCCTAAAGTCGGTATCAGCCAGACAGCGAGGAGTCTATCCCTTTTCACTTGCGCTAGACCAAAGGAGATAGTTTTTGGCGTCTGAAGTGGAGCGCCACACATACCATCAGCTCCTCACACAGATCCGTGTGCTACTCATACGCTGGACACAAACAGTGATTGATTCAGCACTTGAGTTAACCACTGTTCAATAACCACGAAATTTAAGATACCCACTCATAATACATTTACTGAAAACTTGAAGTACAAATACTGTCTGTCCTGTCGGCTCGGGCTGTAGAATACACCGATTGGACCTCTGTAGAGGGGTAATACACCCCCTCGCCCCGATAGGGCCTCCTGTTGACTGTGGGCAGTGACTGGTGGATGAGCAGTCCATGACTTGCAACACTCCACTTTAGCCCTTACTTAAGCTAGACAGGCGGTCAGAGAGTCCCCTCCCGATCAATCGGCTGGTCACGTTAAGGTGAATCATGATTGTCCTAAACCTATTGTCCTTATGGCAAACTCCCAACCCTTTTTATCCTATCATACAAAGAATAACTGCTTTCATCAGAGTAAAATGTTTGATATTTTTTGTTATATTTTTGTACGCTTACAAATTTTATAATTTTATATTTTTATTTCATTTTATATTTAAAATAATAATAAACAGAATAGATGTGTAAATGAGCAAACTCCTGGCCGAAACACGTGTTAGTAAATCTATTCTATCCATTCAACATTTTCTTTCCTTTATTTTTCTTTTCTAAATATATATATGTGTTTTGTGTGTGTTTGTTTCCTATGATATGTCTATAATGTCAATTTTAAATATCTTTCTTTTTTTTTTTTTTTTTTATTCCTGGCTCGATTCTAATAACATTAATAAGATAACTTACGAAGAATTCATGAATCTAATGAATGTGTTGGGGAGTTTTAATCTATGAAGTTTTGTTTGTTCAATTTCAAAATCGTTCTCCATAAAATCTTGAAAGGGAAAAACAGTTTTTAATTTTTAGGCAAAAAAAAAAAATAAAAAATAAATAAAAACTATATGAAATGAAAAACATAATTCGTTACTATTTAAACGACGCGTACTAATTACACGACGTATTCAAGCAACGAATATCAACACTTTGATCGTATCAATTTGCCGACGGTCAAATAGTTCTAAAATAAATAAAAAAAACATAAGGAAATAAATAAACTTTGTCTAAGATGAAATTTTAAATAACTAGTATAATAAAAAAAATATTCTCTCTAATAATTTTATATATATATATATATATATATATATATATATATATATATGAGAAGTAAATACACACGCGGTGTGTTTTGATATGGCTTTTTTTTTTTTTTTTTAGCCGACAATTTTGGGAGAATATGTGCTTAATTGAAGTCGTACCTAATTTTGAAAGTTAATTAATAATAATTAATTAATTAGGTGGACATACCTATTTAAATTCTCGATTTGTTTAGCCTTACATTTAAATAGGTATGCCCGCCTAATTAATTAATTATTAATTAATTAACTTTCAAAATTAGGTACGACTTCAATTAAGAACGTATTCTCCCAAATATATATTGCATGGAATAGGCAACTCAATTTCAATCCTGGACGAGACTGTTTTCGTGTCACTTGCACGAATCCATCTATTCTCACCCCGTCCCAGCTACGAATAAATAGTAGGACAGACTCGGGTCTTTAACAATGATTTGGCAACCAGTCTATAAGAATGAAAACTGAATTCAAACTTAGTTTTACTCCGCTTAAAATTGACCCTATGTCACACTCTGACGTGGTAGATGGGTTGGGCCCATCGAGGCTAGAGACCACTCTACCTTACTATTTTACCCATAGCTAGGGGGAGGAGAAACGGACCCATGTTATTTACAAGGTCATTGGTTTAAAGTGAACTTTCTGTGCAAAAATTATGAAGATTTGATTTATATTCAAAGATATATTTAACAATTAAGATATACATAGAAATAGCATTGACATTCTATTTAAGAATGTCTAGCATTTGTAAACAGCCCAATACACCAGTGTTTCTACCTTCTACCCAGTCGATGCTGGGTAGCCGCTTCTAGCCTGGAATAAATTACCTTTTCATCTAGCAATGGGTAAATAGACAAATCTCTGTAAACATTGGGATTACAGAGTCAATAATAATCGATTAAAAATAAGATCACAGGAAAATTTCATTAATTATACTTGGCTCCGTCGGTAGAGCATCCGCCTAGGAATCGCAAGGTTCTGGGTTCGATACCGGTCTCCGCCAATCCAAACGCATTAGTAGCACAGTTTGGGTTAATCTTATCTGTGTGGTAATGTAGGAGATGTAAGCAGCCTGAATCATTTGTTTATGAAAAATGACATAATTCGGCATTAAATGACCCTAAAAGGGTTAATATTCCATAAAAAAAACAACCATCCTATATATATACACCCCCCACACCCCCATATATATATATATATATATATATCTATATATATATATATATATATATATATAAAGTAACTAATATGAGTACTATATTTCTAAGCAGATAGTGGTCAATATCATTGATGGAGCGTTTATATTTGAGTTAAAGTAGCGTGTACATGGAATCAACACCTGGTTACTGATAGTCTCTCGCCTATGCGATCTTCAGACCAAATTGTGTATATATATATATATATATATATATATATATATGTTGCTCTACATTGTATTGAGCACTTTGTATTTGTTTTTTCTCAGTCTTAACCCCTGGATACTGTGCGCTTCCAACGATAGTACTCATACCCACCGGTAAGCTAGTACTCATACATTAACGTATATATATATATATATATATATATATATATATATATATATAAGAACAAATGACTTAATTAGATATGAATAGCCTGACCATTAATCAAAGGATATATCATAGTCCTTCATTTCATGAAAAAGCCCGACCCCTCCCTCTCCCAGTTAGCCAATGTCCAATGTTTGTTCTCTTGTCTTACGCCTCTCTCTCTCTCTCTCTTCCCACCAGAACCATAATATTCCAAAATGCCGGATACTGTTTCTCAACTCAATCAGAGTGACCAGAAAAAACTGTGTCAAATTTCATGGTCAGTGGCCTGGTGAAAACTCTTTCTTTTTTCTGAATGAAGATGTAAGGGATACTTGAAGGTCGAGTGGGCCGTCTCGCACCTATTTTCTAATGCCTTTCGGCTCGACTTGACCAGCTTATTGAAGAGGACAGTACGGTCGTCTCTTTCGTTAGAATTACGATATGTTTTTCAGAAGGGAGATAGAACTCTGTGAGGGACAAAGAAAGTAAGATAGAGAAATAGATACATGGATAGATAGATCGATAGATGAGCACACGTATACAAGTTAAACAGTCAAACAGTTTATCTAAGTTAGGGTTGTGAAGACATGGATTCAACGGCCCTTGGTATCTGACAATTTATCGCTTATGCGATTTTTAAACAAACTTTAGCATTGGCGGAAAACTGTTAGTTGACTTCACGTCTTCGCTACCCTAACTTATATATACTAGCAAATATATGCACCCTCCGGGTGCAAGTATTTTAGTTAAATTTTATAATAAAATATCATATTAAATTAGAAAGGCTAATGAAACTGAATAAGAATGTAGATAAAAGATTTTGAACAGAGGGGTATGATTGAAAGATAGAACAACTTTGAAACTAACTCTTCCATAATTTTCCGTTACTCCCGTCTTTCATTGGTAAATTTTCCTAATTTAACTATTTAGTTAAAATAGGAAGTAAGATTAATATTACAGTTATTTCTTTTTGTTCAGGGATTTCTTTTAAGATTTATCCCCGAGATTTTTGTTCAAATTCAATAAGATAAAACCAAACAATTAGAAATCAATAATACTAAGCACATATTTATTAAAATAAATTTTTAAGATCAATATGCAAATTAGCCTTCCCATTCACACTGTAAACCGCTATTTTGTTGTATATATAAATACAATTGCATGTTATTAGCATGTAGCTATGGTCAACAGTATTAATAATGTAAAACAATTTTATTAATAACTGAGGTTTAAATAAAAATAAATTCAAGGAGAATGTGATGTAAATAACAAAAGGAAATTGTGACTTGTATAGTAATATAGTTTCGGTTACAGATAGAAAAACACACAATCTCCATTATAATAAGATATATATATATATATATATATATATATATATATATATGAAGTGGTCGAGCAATGTGTTTGAAATGGCGAAGGCCGACAATTTTTTGGGAGATTATGTGCTTAATTAAAAAAAAATTGTCGGCCTTCGCCATTTCAAACACATTGTTTGACCCCTTCATACTGTCGTGCCATAAGTCACCCAAAAAGTGCGATATACACATCAGTTTAAAATAAACGAGAAATTCTGGGGAAACCAGCTAGTGTAATGGTTAGAATGTCCGCCTGTCAGCCTGACAGGTAAGGTTCGAATCACGCACAATGCACTGCTCTGTCTATAGCTCTGCTGATGAGGCCTAATAGGCTGAAATGTACATACAGAGATCGACTTTTTCTCGATTTGTTTACGCTTTACATTTCAACCGATATGCACGCCTAATTCATTTATTATAATTAATTGATTAACAAATTAGGTATGGCTTTAATTAAGCACATGATCTCCCCCCCAATATATATATATATATATATATATATTATTATTTATATTTCTGCTTGAAGGCAATTATAAATGCATGTATCGAATAAGATTCGATAATTATAGAAAATAATCTTGACAAGAAAATCCCGCAAAGGATGGCTCGCTATGCAGAACACCGTACAGACTGTTTCGACTTTATTAAGTCTCTTCAGCGATGTATACTAACGACTCCCCTCCGACAGGAATCGAAACCGGGACTTCACAGGCATAGTCAGAGACCATATCCGTTCGGCCGCCGGTACATAGCGAACAATCCCTGCGAAATTAACCTTGTCAATGAAGTTACTTTACACGCCCCTGCCATAGCAGGCAAGTAGACGTTTATTTAGTAAACAAACACGGCCGTTTAGCTCTTCGGCGAAGTGAATAAGATTTTTTGGATGTTTGTTTTTTTTTATAGAAGCAAGTTGAATAAATTATTATTTATATTTCTGCTTGAAGGCAATTATAAATGCATGTATCGAATAAGATTCGATAATTATAGAAAATAATCTTGACAAGAAAATCCCGCAAAGGATGGCTCGCTATGCAGAACACCGTACAGACTGTTTCGACTTTATTAAGTCTCTTCAGCGATGTATACTAACGACTCCCCTCCGACAGGAATCGAAACCGGGACTTCACAGGCATAGTCAGAGACCATATCCGTTCGGCAATAGTATGAAAAACACATATGATGTCAAATTGAATTTATTTTTACAACTTTTGCATTGCTAATATTTCGATTACATCAGAGCATAATGATAATTGTGACTGTTTTAAGATCTGAGATGTGATTGTTTCAAGCCGGATTATTTGAGAGAGAAACAGAATATTTTGAATTTAAACTGGAATTTGAAATATTTCTTTTTCTTATAAAAACTGTTACACTGAATCAATGTAACGCATCGAACGATCGAGATTTTTGGAAAAAGAAAACAATATTTCCAGTTTAAAAAACATTCACATCTTAAAATAGTCATAATTATCATTATGAAGATTTTTGATAAAATCGAAATATTGGCAACATTAGCATTGTAAAAGTTGTAAAAAAAATAAATTCAATTTGACAACATATGTTTTTCATACCATTTTATCTATACATATACCGTCGTATTCATTTCCTTACTCTTAACTTATATATATATATATATATATATATATATATATATATATATATAATATAACCATAGTATATGGTTAACACTATCTTACTTGATGAAAGAGTAGTGAGACAATACATACAGTATTATTAGGAGAGTGCTCAATATCTGTGTGTGTGAGAGAGAGAGAGAGAGAGAGAGAGAGAGAGAGAGA
>CM042165.1:51861910-51869410 GCA_023376005.1 Doryteuthis pealeii | reverse complement strand
GACTAGCTTTCACCCCAACCCCCAAGTATTTTGATTTTTCTTTTGTCATTCGCGCCTCCTACCGTAATTTACGCCATGTTCGATGGTGTCAATCGAATTTCGAGCCTATGTTAGTTATTTTCCGACTCGTTTATATACATATATGCTTCACAGAAAAAATATAATCAAAAAGAAAGAGTAGGGAAAAGAGAGAGTGGGTGAGCGTGCAGAAGCGATAACGCTCATCTGTTACAATCGAACATAATGAAAAGAAGGAAAGAATGAAAAAAGTGAGCGTTAAAATCAAGATTATTATACTTTTTACATATTGAACTAGCTCTAAAGTAAACATATCAAACGTTGTAACAATCAAATTATCAAAAATGTGGTATATCCACAGGTTCTGTTAATATACGTAAATAGACAATTTTGCTTTATAGTATTTCGAATTAAGAATTTGCTTTCTTTGTTCTTTTTTTTTTTTCGATTTTAATAAACTAAATTCAAAGAAACAAACGAACAAGCAACATGGCCGCCTCTTCGAATATCCATGTTTTAATTTGTGCGCATGCGTGACGTGAACAGTTCAGACGAAAATCCCGCCAACCAAGCGTCAGACTGTGTACTCATTGATCCATTGTCGTAGATAAATTTTGCTATATACATAAACTGATTGAACCTTGAAAACAACTTATATTTTAGTTTATACAAAAAATTACATAGGAGCTTTTGTTTGTTCCTAGATGATTTATTTAAGATTAAATTACCATTTCAAACAGAACACCCCATTTTCTCGTGTTATTTCTCGCGGAGTTTAAGAGGGTTGAATTCAGAAATTTCCTTCTCATAGACTGGTTACCTATTCAAGGTTAAATAACCCAGTCTAGACTATTTAGCCATAGCTGGAGGGAGAGTAGTTGGATGCATATCTTTCTCAATGGTATTAGCGCAATGTGAAATTCAAACCGCTTCGTCTAGAATTTGAACTCGGATCGACGAGTCCATTTCTACGACTCTAACCATTAATCACGCATATAATTGCATATAACTTCTTTTCTGTCTCCTATTTCTTCTTCTTCTTCTTCTTCTTCTTCTTCTTCTTATTATTATTATTATTATTATTATTATTATTATTATTATTATTTTCACTCCATTAGTTTTTCACACCCACCTTAGCCGGTGATTCACTGGAGGCTGAGTGACAGTAAATCTCCTCAGGTCTCCAGCCGATCTTAACAATGATGTCTGTGGTCTCGATTCTTCCTCTGATTTCCAGTTCATCTAGACTTTTTTTCTAAACCCCTGGGGACCGTTCTAGGGCACCAATTACAATTGGAACGATCTTCACTTTCATTCCATAGTTTTCTCAGTTCTCTGACAAGTCCAAGTATTTGTTTATCTTTTCGCTCTCTTTCACTTTCACTCGGTGATCAGCCGGAACGGCAAAATTTACAAGATGACAAGTTTTTTTAAAAATATTATTGATCAATACCAGGTCTGGTCTCCTGCTGGGATTTATTTATTATTATTATTATTATTATTATTATTATTATTATTATTATTATCAAATAGGAATAGTTAATTGAAACCATATATTGCTCGGAAAAAAGGATTAATTTTGGCATTAAATAATCCAACAAGTGTTGGCATGCCGTAATAATAACCGAAGAACCATTATTTATCCATAATAAATTTCGATTTAATGATTTTCTTTCCATGCGACAAGCATCTCACTTTCAAACTACGTCAAGTTAAAACGCTTTCAATATATCGAATTTAAAGACTCAAACTGGAAGACGCCGATTCAACATGGCTACCATTCACACAACTTACGATTACATAGACACTGACGCAAGAAAAAAGTACTGAAAAATCTGAATACCCCCAATGACATTCCTAAATTCTTAGCATTTTAAATTTGCGGTGTTAAAAAAAAAACTAATTGATTTGAAAATCCACTTCGATTTTCGATCAGTCATCTCTATATATTTGCCCCCTTTTTCCTCCTCTCCTCTCTCTCTCCTCTCTCTCTCTCTCTCTCTCTCTCTCCTCTCTTCTCGTTTGATTTTGTCTCTTTCTTGTGTCTTTGAACAGTTCGTTGTTGCATGTTGGTCGTCTGCTTCAAAGGATTTTTAAAAAAACTAAAGACCATCTTCTTTTGATGGTGTTTTCGACTTTGACACACAGAAAATTTTGACTTTGATTCAATAGTTAGGACTTAAATGTTCTTTCTTTGATTTTTTAAAGAATTTAATCTTTTTTATTTTATTTTAATTTTTTTTTTTTACTTATCTATCGATTTGATGAAATTTTATTCTGGTTCAGCATCTTAATAAAAAAATTTTTTGACAATTTCTTTTTAACATTCTAAGAGTTTTCTTTCATTCTTTCTTTATATCATATCATATCATTATATATATATATATATATATATATATATATATATATTATATATGTGTGTGTGTGTGTGTTGTGTGTTGTGTGTGTTAATTATTTTTTATTTATTTATAACACGATTCCTTAACCACTAGGTATAGGATAACCCTTGACGGGTTAACATGCTGTTAAAGTCAATCAATCGATCGATCGATCGATCAATCAATGAATTAATTCTTCTCTTTTTTCTTTCTTTCGATTTTTCTTTCTTTCGATTTTTCTTTCTTTGGGATTTTCTTTCTTTCCTTTCCTTTCCTTACGTGTCATTGGTTGTTTGTTTCTTTCTTTCGTTCTTTATTTTTATTTTACTTGTAACTTTGTCAGAACTTCTTCTTCTTCTTCTTCTTCTTCTTCTTCTTCTTCTTCTTCTTATTCTTATTCTTATTCTTATGATCTTCTCCCCGCCCACATCCCCACTTTCTTTGCTTTGCACATAAAAAATAATTCTTACGTCAATAAGTCGAACGTAGTTCGTTGAATTCCAAGGATTTTCAGACGTTCCCGGGGCGGAGAAATTCGGCCTTTACACAAACAACACATTCTCTCTTTCTCTCTCTGTCTCTGTCTCTGTCTCTCTGTCTCTGTCTCACTCTCTCTCTCTCTCTCTCTCTCTCTCTCTCTCTCTCTCTCTCTCTCATTCTTTCAGCCCCCTCTCTCTGAATGCATTCCGAAATGATGAACACTCTTACGCCTTTCTTAAACAGTGGCAATCTCTTCTCTACATTTTCACTTCTTATAGCTCTGTTCCCCTCTCTCTCTCTCTCTCTATATATATATATATATATATATATATATATATATATATGAGAGCATCTATCTCATTGTTCACATCTATCTACACTTATAAGTATAACTTAGTTTCATTCCTTTCTATTTCGCTTTAGCTCAGTCGATAGAATGTTTAGCTGGGAACCTCAAGGTTCTTGGTTCGATACCGGCCCTCGCCAACTCAGCGTATGAATCTGTGCGGTAAAGTGAGGAGCTGATGACAGGTGTGGCGCTCAGCTTCAGACGCTAAAAACAATCTCCTTAGTCTAGCGCCAGTAAAAATGGGATAGACTCCCTCGCTGTCTGGTTGATACCGACTTTAGGCCACTCCGACGATTTTACTTACTTTTACTATTTCTGTCTTTTTTTCCCTCTCTTAACTCCTCCCTAAATTTCGAGCCTTTTCATCTGCCCCTCCCTTCCCCTACCCCTAAATGCCACAATAATTCAATATTTGAAAGAAATTTAGGAAGCATACTTGACGTTGTCAACACTCCTTTTTGTGCATTGTGTTAAAGAGATCTGGGGGTGGGAGAGGTGTCATCTCCCGCAAATGTCCCCTAAAAGTAAAAAATCCTAAGTCCCTAAAAGTTAAATGCAGTTCTTGAAGTTTCATCTTTTAATTTTTTACTCAGTCGTTTTTTTTTTATTTGTTTCTTAGTAAATTTATTTTTGTTTTCTAAAACATCTTTCTTTTTGACATTTTGTTTTTTTTTCTTTTCATATTTCGTTCTTTCTTTCTTTCTTCTTTCTTCCTTTCTTTCGTCCTTCCTTCTTTCTTTCTTTCTTTTTTTTTGCGTTCGTCCTTTCTTCTTTCTCTTCTTTTCTTTCGTCCTTTCTTCCTTTCTTTCCTTCTTCTTTCTTTCTTTCTTTTTTTTGCGTTCGTCCTTTCTTTATTTATTTCTTTCTTTCGTTCGTCTTTTCTTTCTTTCTTTCGTTCGTTCGTTCGTTTCGTTCGTTTTCTTTTTTCGTCTTTCTTTCTTTCTTTCGTCTTTCTTCTTTCGTTTCCTTTCTTTCTTTCTTTCTCCTTTCTTTCTTTCTTTCGTCCTTTCGTTCGTTCTTTTTTTCTTCCTTCTTTCTTTCTTTCGTTAGTCCTTTCTTTCGTCCTTTCTTTCGTTCACATTTGTTTCTCTTTCTTTACCTTTTCATTATTTCTTTAACATTTCTGTCCCCTTTTCTTTCTTTCTTTCTTTCTTTCTTTTTCCTTTCATTATCGTTTCATTCTTTCTTTCTTTCCCATTTTGCTTGCTAACTACTTGCTACTCAATTTTGTCATCTTAAAAACAAATGATCTTTTCTTATATGCCCATAATGTAATGGTTATCAAATTTTATTTTAAAATTTCATGAATATCTCTTAAGTAAACATATAAAATGTTGTAATAAGGTAATTCCATGTCAAATCACCCAGAAAAAAGTAAAATTGTCATCCACCCCCTTCAATTTTTCTGAATTTTTTCCAGATGTGGATTATGTTAACATTAGATGATCCCCAAAATTTGAGCTTTCAATTCCAAAAATTGGCAGAGTTATGTCGATTTTTAGCTCTCCAAATTTGAGGAGGGAGTCGCCAAAAATGGTGACTTTTTGTAACCTATTTTTGTCTGTAAAATGTGTTCTAGAGCTTCCCTACCCCAGAAAATTGGTTTATAAAAGCATGCTTGTCCAAGGAATCCAAAAGTGTTATCTTTAAGTCAACCAATTTTAAGTTATTGATGATTTCTGATTTTTTCATAACAAGATCAATATCCCGAGCTCAAATTTTTGGAATTGGCTAACTTTATCATAATCGACACTTGGACAAAATTTCAGAAAAATTGAAAGGGCTGGGTGACATGGCCTGGAGGATTTGACATGGAATTACCCAATAATTAAAGTATCATACTGTGGTATATCCATAGATCCTGCTTGTACAAGTTTCCTTATTCTATCTCGTCTAAAACTTGTTGAAGATCATATTCATCAAATAAATGTATGTAATGTTTGAGCGATTTACTTCATTTTTGATACCGGTTTCATTATTCTATCTAGTCCAGGGTTTCTCAAAGTTGTCTACATAAACCCCCTGGGGTCTATACATCAATTAAGGGGGTCTGAAAGTATTCAGAAGACTACAAGGGATCTATGGAAATAAACTAAGCCTTCACCCCAGTAGTCATCAACTTATCAAAAGTCATCAGCTTCACCCATCACATTTGGAAATGTGCTTGGTATTTTACAATTCAAAGTTTTATATAAATGTTTGTGTAGAATTCATTAATTACATAATTGGTTGCAACAAAACAACTGCAAGGTGGACTGGGCTATATATATATATATATATATATATATATATATATACCCCGCACGTGCAGGATGTGACACAAGGTCGATTTCTTAAGCGGAGTTTACAAAGTTTGAATTCAGTTTTTCTTCCCCTAGACTGGTTATCTAGCCATGATTAAAGACCACAGTCTGCCCTGCTATTTACGCATAGCTGGAGGGGGGATTGGATTCATACCTTTTCCAAGAGTATTAGCGCCATGTGAAATACAAACAGCTTCGTCCAGGAATTGAACTCGTGGCGACAAGTCTATTTCATATGACTCTAAACATTACACCACGCACCTCCATTGGATCATAATAAGTCAATAACATTTTTGTGGGGGTCTAAGGACTTAAAATTTTAAGAACCCCTGATCTGGTCTAAAACTTGTTTTCCATGATTGAAGAGCTTATTTATAAACGATCATTGTCGGACAGGCCCCCTCCGATCAATCAGCTGGTCATGTCAAGTCCTAGCATCTATATGATTGTCCCAAAATGTGGAGGCGCGTGGTCTAATGGTTAAACTCCGCTTAAGAAATTGACCTTGTGTCGCATCCTTAAAAGGAGACTGACTTTGGCAAATGACCCACTGTGGTTGATGTGCCGTAAACCAAAATAAACAAACAAACAAATAACAATTGTAATGTATTCTTCCATTTCACAATTGTTTAAATAAAACTTTTCCACTGATAAATAATTGAGACGAAACTAAACTTTGAAAACACTGTGTAAAACGATATGCGAACCACGTCTTGTCTTTTTTTTTTTTTTTAAATCTGGCCTTTGACCTCGAAGGAGATAAGATGGCCGACTTCCCAATTTGACCTTCCGGCTACAGACGCCTACTCTACCCCATTTTGAACGCCAACAAACGTAGAAAAGAAACGAAAAACTTCATCATTTTGGTAGAATTTTCTGATTTTAAACATGTTCTCAGTCGGTAGAACGTCCACATGGGAACCACAAGGTTTCTGGTTTGATACCGGCCCTCGCCAACTCAGCGTATGAGTAGCACAGGGATCTGTGCGGTAAAGTGAGGAGCTGATGGTAGGTGTATCGCTCCACTTCAGACGCTAAAAAACAACCTCCTCAGTCTAGCGCTAGTGGAAAGGGGATATACTCTCTCGCTGTCTGGCTGATACCGACTTTAGGCCACTCCGACGATTTTACTAACTTTTAATATCTTTTTTTTTTCGTACTAGTCGACCTAATAGTTGGTCGGTTGATTAATTTTAACGGCAGGCTCGTTGGATGCCCCATTCTTGCAGCCTTGTGTCACATCCTACCCATAGTGAAAGGCTTGGGTAAATACCTGCTACTGAATAGCGAGTTCGATCCCCGCTGGATACGCCATATTTGCAACCTTGTGTCACATCCTACCCATGGTGAACGGGCTGGGTAAATATATCTACTAAATAGCGAGTTCGACCCTCGCTGGATACCGCATACTTACAATCTTTATCACATCCTACCCGTGTTGAACGGGTTAGGTAAATACCTACATTATTTGTTTTTATTTTTCAATTTGATAGAATGCAACCGTTTTTACTAACCCCTGATATAAACCCTATCCTTGCGGACTTCCGTCCACTGCTTTATCTATTTATTTATCAGTAAATACTGACTTAAATAAATTTTAATTTATCCCTCGTCACGATGAACTACGTGTCCTGAATGTTTGTTTTTGTGTCTTATTTATCATGAATCAGAGAGAATTGAATTTCACCCCAACAGTTACAAGTGTCAAATCACTAACTATAAACTCATTTTTGGGTATAAGAATGACATCTAAGGAGCCGCTTATAGTGCAAGAGTTAGCTTACTAATCTTATTGAGCTATGGGCAATATATAGGAAGAATACAATGAACTAGCAAGAATATGCGCCCTCCGGTGTAAGTATTTAAGTTTTAATGTAATAAAATATTGTTGAGGTCAGTCCTATACTGTTGGTTTGGATAACAGCAATTGACTAAGCACAACCGAACTAGTGCTCAAAACAACTGGTACTTA
>CM042165.1:51849410-51859410 GCA_023376005.1 Doryteuthis pealeii | reverse complement strand
TTGATGTGTAAATCAATCTATCTTCATAACACGCATTATGTGTGTGCGTAATTCTGTCTATCGTCATAACTCACACATACACACTCATATATATATATATATATATATATATATATATAATATATATATATAGGGTCGGGCTAGCTCAGTCGGTAGAGCGTTCGGCTAGAAACCACAAGGTTCCTAGTCCGATACCGGCCCTCGCCAAATCGGCGTATGAGTAGTACAGAGACCTGTGCGGTAAAATAAGGAGCTGATGGTACGTGTGGCGCTCCACCTCAGATGCTAAAAACGATCTCCTTGGTCTAGCGCTAGTGAAAAGGGGATAGACTCCTTCGTTGATTGGCTGATACCGATATTAGGCCACCCCGATGACTTATATATATGAGGAGTAAAGTATTTGGTAAATCGAATACACCAATAGCACCTCTGCAGAGGGGTAAGACCCACCAATGGGGCCACCTGTTGGTCAGAAAGGCCCCATCCGATCAAATGGCTGGCCATGTCAAGCCCTTACAACTATATGATTGTTCCGACCGTATTTTTTCAAATTCTCTTCTGGCAAACACCCAACCCTTTTTGTCATATATATATTTACCAACGCAGTAGGATGCGACACAAGGTCAATTTATTAGCGGAGTTTACCAGGTTTGAATTCAGAGTTTTCCTTCTCCTAGACAGGTTGCCTAACCAAGGCTGAAGAGCCCAGTTCGCCCTACTATTTACCCATAGCTGGAGGGAGAGTAGGATTCATACCTTTCCCAAGGGTATTAGCGCTATGTGAAATGTAGACTGCTAAGTCCAGGATTCTTTTTGTCATATAGGTACTAGAAGGCGGTGACTGAGAGTCAACTAAAAGTATTTATTAATACACCTGAAGTTAAATAGAATTATTTCTACCAATTTATTAATACACAGTAAGTTAATGAAAATTACTTACTTGGAATCTTTTATCAAAATAACTTGATTCGGCATTAAATGACCTGAAAGGGGTGACTATGCTATATAAAAACAAACAAACAAACATTAGGTTTCCAAGGCTCATTATTTCCAAGTATTATTAAGATTGGCTAGAATACTCAAGAATTGACTTTTCTAGCCAATCTTAATAATACTGTGATCTGGATGGTCTCAAGATGACAAGCTCTTTTTTTTTTGTTAATTAAAACTAAGTCTGGTTCTCTGGCTGGCATTAGATGTTCCGTTTGTATCTCACAATCCCAGAGAATTTTTGATGTCTTATTCTCTAGGAATGGTTCTGATTTGTGCATATACCATTTTGTACTTTCTTCTTCTTCTTCTTCTTCTTCTTCTTCTTCTTCTTCTTCTTCTTCTTCTTCTTTTTTCTTCTTCTTCTCTTCTCTTCTCTCTTCTTTTCTTTCTTCCTCTTCACTCTTCTTCTCTTTTCTTTTCTCTCTTCTTTTTCTTTATTAGAATTATTATTATTAGTAGTAGTAGTATTGTGTTTTTCACCAGCATTAGCTGATGGTATTTCCCTGACATCTAAGTAACAACAAGTCTCCACAGGTCTCCAGGACTCTTCTGAGTATTCTGGCAGGTCTCAATTCTTCCTCTGATTTCCAGTCTTTTTTTTCCAATAACAACACCAGTGTAATTGTATTAAATATTTTCCTTTATAAAGAATAAATCTAATACTTTCGCGCCAAAATAGCATTCAATGTTGTCGTTTTATCTGAAATATTTCAAAAACTTCAGAAAGAAACTTTTTCGAATTTATTAACTAATAAATTATCAAGACGATTTTTTAACCAAACAAAATTATTGCATTGTTTGGAAAAAAAAAAAGTCTTAGGCGTTGGCTATTATAACAAATAAATATCAAACAGATCTATAATCAGATAAATAGATAAGGAATGATTAATATATATTAATGTATCTGTATAAATAAACAACTATAGGGAATTAAATCTCTGAATCATAATAAACTTTTCCCTGTAGATCAATAGTTCCGCCAAACAGACCATGACTTCAACAGAGGCAATAAATTTACGGGAATAGAATAATCAAACACTATATATATATATATATATATATATATATATATATATATATAGTATTACAGTGTGTACAGAAATAACCTACTCGAGTTTCACCATAAGGATCTTCAGGGTTAAATCCACTGAATTAATCAATATATTGATTAATTACAGTTAACTGCGGGAGTTCATATTGTAATTAACTGTAATTAATCATATTGTAATTAACTGTAATTAATCAATATCTTGATTAATTCAATGGATTTAACCCTGAAGATACTTATGGTGAAACTCGAGTAGGTTTATTTCTGTAGACACAATAATATTAAATCCGCTCTACTTACGTATTGAGCACTTTATAACTCTGACTTATCCGAGTAACATTTACACAAACCAAATATTGAGACCAACCAATAGTTTTTACCGGTAATTCATTCCCTTTACACACACACACACACTCACACACACACACATATATATATATTATATATATATATATTGATGTGAATATATTAGATATATGTGTTATAATGAGTCTAAAACAAACCCCAGAAGAAGAGGAATGTAGCTCCTCGATATATTGGTAAATAAATGGAACTTTGAACATAATATTCAACTCAGTTCTTCATTTATTTCACGCTTCAAAAACAACCTCAAAATTATTTTCCCATAATATATATATATATATATATATATATATAATATATATATATATATTACTGTTATTCCAGTTTCATGTGTATAACACAACCTTCAGACGAAGAATAGTAAAAAGTGATTGGTCAAACGTTTATATATCATAATATACAAACGCTTGACCAACCAATTTTTATTGACTGCACCTCTGTTAAGACATGACCCCCTCCAAATGGAGCCCCCTGTTGGCCGTGGGTGGTGATTCGTGATGCTTAAGGACGGAATTCTAGTGGCTGAAAAGTGAATGACATACAGTACTCCACTTTTGCCTGTACTTGGGATAGACGGGAGGTCGAAGAACCCCCCTCCAATCAATCTGTCGGTTACGTCAAGCCCTAGCAGTTATATGATTGCCCCAACCCTTTTTATTATATTTGTGCTAGAAGGCGATGGCTGGTATCCTGAATATGACGTTAAACTCTATCTGATGATGAAGTTCCAATTCAAGAGCTCGGGGGAATGTGGAGTACCCCTTCAACACCATGACTCCAAGGTCCACTCTCATCCGGAGTGGTAGTACCTGTTAGGGTCACATCTATAGGTTAAATAAAAAAAAATCTGCTTTAAATATTGAGTTTTAAAAAATTGTCTACCCATCAAGAATAAATAAAACAAAACGTATTCGGCATTAAATAACCCAACAAGGGTTTACATGCCGTAAAATCCAACCAACCATTACACTAATCTCTTTCTCTCTCTCTCTCTCTCTCTCGCTCTCCTTCTTCCTTTCTCTCTCTCTTGCTCTCCCTCTCTCTTGCTCTCCGTCTTCCTTGCTCTCCCCCTCTCTCTTCTCTTTCTCTCTCTTTCTCTCTCTTGCTCTCCTTCTTCCTTGCTCTCTCTCTCTCTCTCCCTCTCTCTCTCTTGCTCTCCTCTCTCTTGCTCTCCTCTCTCTTGCTCTCCTTCTCTCTCTCTCTCTCTCTTGCTCTCCCTCTCTCTCCTTCTCTCTCTCCTTCTCTTTCTCTCTCTTCTCTCTTCTCTGCTCTCCTTCTTCCTTGCTCTCTCTTGCTTCTCCCTCTCTCTTGCTCTCATTCTCTCTTGCTCTCCTTCTTCCTTGCTCTCTCTTTCTCTCTCTCTCCTTCTCTATTCTCTCTCTTTCGCTCTCTCTCGGTTTATTCGTATCTATTACGTCGCATCTAAGTTCACATTGTAAATTGTAGAAACAGTTTGCCCAATTTCAAACAATTTTGTAAGAAAAAAATTCCTTTTCAAACCAATAAAACATTTTTTTCTTCCGTGGGATCCGTTTAGATTGAAACGTTGAAAGCTTTTCTGAGTCTAGACACGATTTTGAAGAATGAACATGATAACAAAATTACTTTTTTGAACGTTCTTGTTTTCCGTGCAGGACACGAATTTAACACTAGTGGAAACCGAAAACCAAAGTACATACAGTTATATCTTAACTTCGCGTCTAACTAACCCCTCCTTTTTTTAAATTAAAAATACATTAGTTAGTTTCCTTCAACACCGGATGCAGCTTATGTGCAATGCTCCAACGAAAACTGGAAGAATTACCGCCATTATAGCCGCCCTTAAACCGTAACAAATTTCCTTCATAGTTGTTTTTTAAGATGAGAAACAGAAGTTCTGCCGGTGCCACCAACAATCTAACTACAGCAAACATTTTTTGTGTAACAGATCCACCATGTTTGTAGATATTGCAACATCAGGGTGGTGGTTCAATAGTAAATTAAAAAAAAAGGTTGGCTCCTTGTAGGTGAAAGGTCCTGTCTGCATTTATAACATCCAAATACATATCTGGAAAAGTCTATAAGAGGGAAACCAGCTGTCTCTCTAAAGTCAAACTTGAGGAATATAATAAAGTCTTAACTAAATGAGTCTACCAGGCTTTGTTGATTTTACTTATATTCATCTGTATGGTACGAGGCAGGGATTGATATTAACGCCGTCCCGTCGTCCGGGGACGATAAAAATTACACCCGGGACAGTTTGCCAGGGACGGTAAAAATTTTTCCTAAAAGTTAGTACTACATTCCAATAATGGCCGTCCAGTGATTGCCTGAATGCTGATCTCAAAATGAGGCTACGGCAGCGCAGGTCTATTCTCAAAGCCATGTAATGAATAATGGTGGAGGGAGATAGTTTAAAAGGACTGAATTATGTACTACTAACCCTACTCAGGGTAACTTAAAGTAAAAAAGTATTTTTTAAAACTCAAAACACACTAGGAAATGGATTTTTTGTCCAAATATCCAGAATTATCACTGCTTCAGCTTTTCTTAATGTTTTATTACATGTTATTATGCTACTGATGACTGACAAGTATAGATGATGCTAATGAATTAAACAAAAATATTTTGATTTCGGGACGGTCCAAACCCCATTTGGGACGGTTGATAATTTTTGTTCGGGACGGTCATGAAAAAAGTTAGTGTCGGGGCCTGGTACGAGGGTTTGTCAAAAAGTAATGCCATTTTGTTAAGGACAAGTATAATTACCAACACAGGAACATGTATCATTATGTATCGTACTTTTCTACTTCATAATGTCGTTTTTTTCGATGTATTAAGAATAAGACATTCACCCAAAATTGCTTTGTAGATTTTACTTATATCTCATGATCATCACAGATATTCATGACAATCTTTCACCAACCTTCTCTATCATTCATTGCCCCAATGAGGTCCTCTGCGCATCATCCAGTATCCGCGCAAAATTAGTCTATGTACGTCTTTGCAGGACGGCCTACTCTGGCGTGCCCATGTAATTGCTTCCACAGAAATTTCACTTGTCAGTGAGATCGGATTTCCATATCACTGACACTCTGTATAAAGCAATCCATGCCTTTCCTATGCGTGCTGTTGATGAGATATTACTACCTAGGTAAGCTTAACTTAACTAGACGCATAGTCAAAAAAGAGGTATAGAAAATACCGTGTTTCCCCGAAAATAAGACCTACCTGCAAAATAAGACCAAGCGAGATTTTTCAGGATTATATTAAAACAAGCCCTCCCCTTAAAATAAGCCCTGGTTTAGAGAGGCAGACATACGAAAGAAATAAACACAAGCAGGCTACCTGTATAAGAACGTTTCATTCAATAAGACCTCTATTGCTTGACATAAGAGAATAGAAACAAAACATCTGCAGGAAATTGACTCATATGAAAACTTCGCAAGAATTTTGGAATCCAATGACTTAGAGAGAGAACAATAACATTCCAGAGGATGATGATATATGATAATTTTTCTAATGAATTGTCTTTAATAAGATTTTGAGTTTGAGTTTTGTTATACGGCATATCAACCTCTGTGGGTTATTTAATGCCAGAAAAGGTTATTTGGGATTTCAGTCTTTAAAGTAGTGGTTCTATGGAGGTATTCGGTTATGTTTTGTTATATCTTGTTGAAAAGGTTGCTTTTTCTTCTTTTTTTTTAGAAAAATTAAAAATGTCTTCTTGGTTTGTATTCCTAAGTTTATATTTTTACATTTTTTTTCGTTCATAAAAGAACAAGTTAATGGTAAATAAATGTAGATTGATTTTCGTAATTTCTGTTTATTTAGAAATTTCATAATTTTGTTTTTGATATATGAAGAATAAGACATCCCCCACCCCACCAAATAAACCCTAGTATTATATTTCGGAGTGAAAATTAATGAGCCCTGACTTATTTTCGGGTAATCAAGGTATACAAGGTGTGGCATAAAAGTATAGAGATTGAAGCTGTATTTACCAAGGTAGAAATGAACAATGAATGGAACATTCATTTTTTTCAGAATACAAGATGTGTCAAAAAAGTACAAAAAATCTAGATACATTTTTGACACACCTTTGTTATCTCAATTTATTCATATCTATCCATCTGGTTGGGCATAGATCTGTCAATATAATAAGTAAATATTTATCATAAAATGTATTGATGTCTATAAGGTAACATTATTACTTCTGTCCTCGTATATATATATATATATATATATATATATATATATATATATAGTTAAACCTAATGAGTCAGATATACCTATTAATAGTTTCGCTTAGTAGGTCATCAGGGAAAAAAGTCTGAATCAGATTCTTGCCCTGATGAGCTATTAAGCGAAACTATTAGTAGGTATATATCTGACTCATTAGGTTTAACTTTATTATTTGCTCTACTTAGGTATTGAGCACTTTTTACATTTTAGCTTTAGATAATCCTAGCGGTTTATATATATATATATATATATATATATATATATATATATATATATATATATATTTACTTTTTTTATTTGGCCAAGTGTTATAGTATTAATCAATTATTTTCGGTTAGTACGACTCTCTTGATATTTTCTTTTTTTGTTCCCAGGTTAAGTTTGGTAATATATTTTTACTATCAAATTATTTGCCGTTTTTTTCTTACCGCAAGGATTTACCAATAAGTTTTATATATATATATATATATATAATATATATATATATATATATATATATATATATATATAGTCACCTGTGTATGTGTGATAACAGTATATCTGTGTTGAGGTTCGGAGGTGACCTCTACATTTAACGTCTCATCCACTACCCTAACCACCAACAAACGACAATATCACTATCAAGTAACCACGCCTCCCTTCCCATTTCCCGCCAAAGCATTTCATTCAATTCCATGAATACAAAGCAATATTTCTTTGTTCTGACTTCAGTTTTGTTTGCACAGAGAAGAATGCATTTCAAACATGTCGACCAGTAAACGGAAATAGAGAATTGTCGAACAATAATTCATTTATTGCAATTGGTGAGACAGCATAGCTTGCATTTTATCTATCTATAACAGCATCTGTCTATCTATCTATCCATCACAGCCTCTATCTGTCTATCTATCCATCTATCTATCCATCTATTATGTCTGTTTATCTATACTATTTAGCTATCTCTGTCGATCTATCACAGCCTTTGTCTGTCTATCTCTAACATCCTCTGTCAGTCTATTTATCCTCTCTGTCTACCACAGTCTCTGTCTGGCTATCTATCTATAATATATATATATATATATATATATATATATATTATACATATATATATATATATATATATATATATATATATCTGGCTATATATATATATATATATATATATATATATATATATATATATATATATATATACATCTATCTATCCACTGTCTGGCTATCCATCTATCTATCCTCTGTCTGGATATCCATCTATCTATCCTCTGTCTGGATATCCATCAATCTATCCTCTGTCTGGATATCCATCTATCTATCCTCTGTCTGGATATCTATCTATCTACCTATTCTCTCTCTATCTATCTATCTACCCTCTCTTTAGTTATCTATATATCTATCTGTCCTCTCTCTGTCTATCTATTTTTTATTAAAAAATGACTTCGGTTTATTATAACCTAATAAGGATTGATACGTTAAACCAAGCAATTATCTATATAAGTCTGTTCATATCTATCATTTCACTTATTAACTGTGACATAGTTTATTGCTAGCATCACTATTGTTGCACTTTTAAACTATTACTAAGTAACTGCCGATACTAGGAAACACACACACACACACACACACACACACACACACACACACATATATATATATATATATATATATATATATATATATATATAGAGAGAGAGAGAGAGAGAGAGAGAAGAGAGAGAGAGAGAGAGAGAGAGAGAGAGAGAGAGAGAGAGAGGAGGTTCATTGGTTTCATCGGAAACTAAACTCACCAAACATTTAGGAAATTATATATATATATATATATATATATATATATATATCCTAATTGTTTGGTGAGTTTAGTATACGATGAAGCTCGTGTTTACTTTTCTACCATATATATATATATATATATATATATATATATATATATATATATATATATATAATATATACAGCGTCTTGATCTTTATAAAATAAAAATAGGAGTGTGAATTAATAACACCGACATGTGGAAATTGTTTACTTACTTGCAAAAAAATGAAAGTACCTTAGGGCTGTTAATAAGATATGGCTATTAGAAAGATTTCCGGGAGTTTTTGAGAAGACCTTTATTTGTATAAATTCATACAATCCGTAGTAAGCCACGAACCTAACTAGGCTTTCAACAAAAGTGTGTAATCCATCAGAAAAAGAATTGCATAAATAATAAGATAAATAATAATTTTTTTTCTTGAAAAGCTCTCAAAATAGTTTAGACTAACGAGGAAGAGAGCCTCTTTGTTTTCAATTCGGAGTTTTCCTTCTTCTAAATCGGTTGCAATTCCAAAGTTAAAAAGCCCTGCCTGTCCTACTATTTACTCATACCTGGAGGGAGAATAGTAGGATTCGTACCTTTCCCAAGGATATTAGCGCTATGTGAAATGCTACCAGCCTCATCCAGGATTTGAACTCGTGTCGCCGTGTCCATTTCCTACGGTGGTAATCATTACACCTTGCGCCACCATAGTCATTTCTACTATATCAATTCCATGAAGCAAATAATAGGTTTGGTTTGTTTGTTTTACGGTATATCAACCCTTTTCGGGTCATTTAATGCCGAAACAAGTCATTTTGATAAAAGGTTCTATGTTTCAAGTTCTTAATATCTTTAAATTGGTATGTATAATTTTCATTAACATCATTTGGTTTGGTTCGTTTGTTTTATGGCATATCAATGCTTTTAGGGTTATTTAATGCCGAAACAAGTCATTTTGATAAAAGTTTCTGTTTCAAGATCTTAATATTTTAAAATTGGTATATATAATTTTTATTGACATCATTTGGTTTGGTTTGTTTGTTTTACGGCATATCAACCCTTTTAGGGTTATTTAATGCCGAAACAAGTCATTTTGATAAAAGTTCCAGTTTTTAATATCTTGAAATTGGTATGAATAATTTTCATTAACTTCATTTGATTTAGTGTGTTTAAAGGCATAATAACCCTGTGGGTTATTTAATGCCCAGAATCTGAGAAAAAGTTAATTGTCAAGTTTCCTTTACATGTATATTTTTGTAATGTATTTTGTGGGTGTATTTTATATCTGATTCATAATTTTCGATATATTTTTATTTCAATCAATCAGGATAAAATATCATCAATGTTTGTATTCTCAAACAGATTCCTCATATTGTTATATGTGTAGAAATATTTCTTTCTGATTGGATTGAAAACTCCCACAAACCACGGGGAAATGTTTTTTTTTCTCTGTGTAGGGTGTTTGGCATGTACCGCACCGTGGGTTAAACCCTTTGGTATCAAACTAAGACATTTATACTGTATTTTGAAGGTTCCGTTTAGAGCGATATATTAATGTCATTATCACGATTTTCTTCGTTTTGGATTTTCGTTTTCTGATT
>CM042165.1:51829410-51831910 GCA_023376005.1 Doryteuthis pealeii | reverse complement strand
GAATTTTCCTAATTTAACTATTTAGTTAAATTAGGAAGTAAAGAATAAAATTACTGTTATTTCTTTATATTAAAGGATTTCTTTTAAGATTTATCCCCGAGTCTTTTGCTCATATTCATTAAGAAAAAACCAAACAATTAGAAATCAATAATACCAAGCCCATATTTAATAAACTTTAATATCAATATGCAAATTAGCTTTCCTGTTCACACTGTAACCCGCTATTTTTGTTGCATATATAAATACAATTGCATGTTATTAGAATGTAGATAAAGTCAAAAGTATTAATAAGGTATAACAATTTTATCAATAACTGAGGTTTAAATAAAAAAATAATTCATGGTGAATGTGACGTCAATAACTAAGGGAATTGTGACTGAGTTAGTGATTTAGTTTCGCTTCAGACAGACAAAACACACATCTCCATTATAATAAATATGTTAATAAAAACATTATATGATGGGATGAAAGTCCTTGGTGATTTGAGTTCCACTACTTAAGAAGGTCAAAATCCCTACTAATGCAGCAACGTATATAATGCCCAAGTGGCCCAATACCTTTATATATGAATCTTTATATGGGTGTATATGGTGCGTAATAATACATATTTTATATAAGATAAGTATAACCGATACTATATCCTGAATACTAGCCCTACCAGTATAATATATTATATATATGAAACTATGTATTTGTAGTATGATTAATAAACACCTAAGATTTATATAATATATATTAAATATATATGGATACTAATATGAATCTTATTTGTATATGTTAATAAACATCTATTTAATATATGTAATATTGATGAAATCTTTATTTGAGTACGATATGTAGATAAAGCGACGTAAAGCCATCTTACGATAGTAGTATATATAGTATATGTGAGTGGACATATATATATATATATATATATATGATGAATCTTTATTTGTATATGTTGATATAAACAGTATGTATATATATATATATAGGCAAACAGTCATATCATATATATGCTATATCAAGCTAAGCAACCCATCACCATGAACTACCTATGAATCTTTATTTGCCAAATATATGTCTAATATAACTGATGAGTATTAGTGATATATAACTGAGATATATAAGTAGGTATATATAATATGACCCATCCAATTATTATCCCGTAGAAATTTATTGTTAATAAACAGGCCTATTTATTGTATATATATATATATAATAATATATTAATATTGAATCTTATTTGTTATATTTAAATAAACATATATATAATATATATATATAATATATTAATGAATCTTATTTGTTATATGTTAATAAACACGTAAAAGATATATATATATATATATATATATATGAATCTTTATTAGTGTATGGTACATATCTGTAATTAACATAGTTCATATATAATATTAATTTTATATATATAGACATCTGTTATATTTATGTAATTAGTGATTGATATAAACATTATTTATATGTATATATATGCTATATATAATATAGGTTATACTTATCCGCTTATTTATGATAGTGATTAACTAACCATACCTCCCCGATAAAACTGATTATTTTTTTTAACAAACTTCTAATTTTTGTATATTGTTATATAAACATATTCCCAATAATGCATATGTATATGGAATCTTTATTTGTACAAGTTAAAATATCAGTGAACAACGCAGCTAGGTATGAATATATTGATGTATAGTATAATATAGTATAATAAATTACTCCTTAACTGCAAAATATATATATATGAATCTTTATTTGTATATGTTGAGAATAAAGCAGGGTATGTAGTTGTATAGTATAGTATAGAGTATCTTCACGTATATATATTATATATATATGAATCATTTTATTTGTATGTGGTCTACTTTCATCTTTATGTTTTAATTAAACATAATTTATATATATAGTTCCATTATAGTATATTTCCAGTAACAGTATATATAAATGATATGAATCCTTTCTTATAAGTTTGTATATGTTAATATAAATCATAATATTATTTTACCGAAGTATACCTCCACACGTAAGTATAATACAGTGAGGATATGGACTGACACTATAATATATATTGTATAATTTAGATTTAGATCGGATGAAATCTTTATTATTTAGTGTATTTATGCTAAAAAGTTTAGAGAACTAGCCGAGGTTATATAGTCCTTCTACTAAGATATACATGTAGTAACTACTAGCTCAAGTGGGGAATAATAAAACCAGTACTGCCCTACGTACCTATATAATCTTTTTATACTTATTAGCTGTATCGTATGTTATGAAACAAGGTATAGAGAATATTAGGATACTAATACTATACTTATCCCAATGATATATAGGTATTATTATAGCTTATGAGTATGTGAATCTTTTAATTTGTAAACTTAGTCAGTTAAATACCATAATAACAGCTTCGTCCAGTGAATTAATTTCGTATATAGTTATATAATATATATATAGTATGGTATGACGATCTATTATGTTGTAATTTTAACCAAAGTTCCCA
>CM042165.1:51826989-51829310 GCA_023376005.1 Doryteuthis pealeii | reverse complement strand
AAAAGAGAGAGATTAATTATTTTATTTATAATTAGATGAAGAAAGGAAGGAAGATAGAATTCTTTTATTCTATAATTTAAAAAAAAGAAGAAAAAAGAACGAATTATTTTATTTCATAATTAGATGAACATAGGAAGAAAGAAGATAAAATTCTCTTCTTCTATGATTGAAAGAAAGAACGGAAGAAGATAAAATTCTTTTCCTCGAAATCGGAAGGTTCTGAATTCGATACCGGTCCCCGACAACTGTATAATCTGATCTTTGCGGTAAAGTGGAGAGGTGATGGTAGGTGTGGTGCTTCACCTCAGCAAAAATACTCCCTCTGGTCTAGCACTAACGAAAAAGAGATAGACTTCTTCTCTATCCGGCTGATAAAGGCCACTCCGATAATTAGAAGAAAGGAAAATGTAATTCTTCAAGTTTATAATTGAAATAAAGAAAGAAAAAAGAAGGAATACGACAGAATTCTTCTATTTCATAATTAAAAGAAAGAAAAAAGGAAATGAAGACGATAGAATTCTGGCTAAACTTGCAAATAGGCGTCAAAATTAAAACGGAAAATTTTGACGACGATTTTCAACACATCAAACTAAATTTTGAAATTAAAATTAATTTTAAAAATCCGATTCAAAAATGGTAAAAAAAATCCCAAAAAAATCTCACGAACTTTTCTTTTTGAATTAAAAAAGAAAATCTTTCTCTTTTTTAATTTTTTTTATTTTTCCTGCTTGCCCTTTTTTTTTTTTTTTTTTTTTTTTTTTTTGTAAGTCAGGTTAGTAATTGTTTTATTTCATTTATTTAACGAATCTTAAAATATTTTCTAAACTGCACATAAATATTTTAGTTTAGAGAATATTTCAAGATTTGTTAAATAAATGAAATAAAATAATTAATAGCCTGACTCACAAAAAAAAAAAAAAGATGTCATGTTTTGAATCGGATTTTTCAAATTAATTTTAATTTCAAAATTAAGTTTGATGTGTTGCAAATCCTCGTCATAAATTTTCCGTTCTAATTTTGACGACGATTTGCAAGTTTAGCCAGAATTCTTGTATTCCATAATTGAAAGAAAGAAAAACGAAAGTGGCTAAACGAAAGTCTAAAATCGGCAAAAAGAGAGACAGGGGCGATTAGTTAACAAATAATCAGTGAGATAACATGAAATAAATAAGCCAATCAGACAAATAAACGAATGTTTCTTCCCGCCATTTCCCTCAGCTTTCTGTTGCTATTGGCAACGATAGAATCGAGAGATCTGTGTGTATTGCCACCAGCAACCTCGCTCCTCAGATAAGCGCCGGGATCTTTCAAGAAATCTAAACAAATCCTTGAAAATCCATCGACGCAATCCATCAATCAGCAGATTTGAGTTTATTACTTTTTGCAACAGCGACTCTCTGCCGTATGCACCCCCATTCACGTAGTCAGTCAGTCTATCTTTCAAGCTTAGTTTATTTACATTTGTCTGACTCTCATGTAATACATGTATTACTCTCTCTATCTTAGCTGTCATACTTTCATTCTTTTTCTTTCTTTCTTTCTTTTTCTTTGTCTTTTTCTTTTTTTCTTCTTCTTTTCCTTTCTTTCTTTCTTTCTTTTTTCTTTCTTCCTTTTTTTCCTTCTTTCTTTCTTTTCCTTTCTTTTCCTTTCTTTTTCTTTCTCTTTCTTTCTTTCTTTCTTTTTCTTTCTCTTTCTTTCTTTCTTTTCTCGTTCTTTTCTCGTTCTTTCTTTTTCTCTTCCTTTTTTCTTCTTTCTTTTTCTCTTTCTTTTTCTCTTTTTCTCTCTTTCTTTTTCTCTCTTTCTTTCTGTTTCTCTCTTTCTTTGTTTCTTTCTTTTTCTCTTTCTTTCTGTTTCTTTCTTTCTTTTTCTCTCTTTCTTTCTGTTTCTTTCTTTCTCTTTCTATCTTTATTTTCTTTATCTTTTCCTCTATTTTTTTATTTTGCTTTCATTGTCTCTTTCTTTCCCTTTTCCTTTCTAAGTTACTATCTATCTATATTTTCTAAGTTCATTGACATTTGTCTATCTCCTTCCGTACCTGTTGCTCTCTCACAAGATATAATCAATTGATAAATCTCTCCCCCCTCTCTCTCTCCCAAACATACATATCTTTTTAGCTATGCTAATTTCATTGTCTCATGCCGTACCCTCTCTGTCTGTCTGTCTGTCTCTCTCGTACATATCTTTTTAACTATGATAGTTTCTTTCTTTCTTTTTATCTATATTAGCAAGAAAAAAAAGGGAAACCACCCTCTGGGTGGTGTAAAGATTAATTCAAAAATTACATAAAAGGATTTTTTTCAATACTCTTTCGTAAAAAAATG
>CM042165.1:51794489-51814489 GCA_023376005.1 Doryteuthis pealeii | reverse complement strand
TCAGGGGCAGCAGAATCATCTCCTCGTCTTACTTCCATATATATATATAATATACCAAACTTGTTGGTAAATCCTCGCGGTGAGAAAAAAACCCAGCAAATAGTTTGATTGTAAAAATATACTACCAAACATCAACCGGGAAGAAAAAAATTTTGGGAAAAAAGAAAAGACCAAGATAATCGTACCAACAAAAAATAATCTATTTGTACAATATTTTGGCCAAAAGAAAAAACAATTTATATGCATATATATATATATATATATATATATATGTATTCATACAAAACCGCCAGGAGACTAAAGCTAATAAGTAAAAAGTGCTCAATACCTAAGTAGAGCAAATAATAAAGATAAATCTAATGAGTCAGACGAACCTACTAAAAGTTTCGCTAAGATCTTAGCCCTGAAGAGTTAAGCGAAACTTTTATTAGGTTCGTCTGACGTATTAGATTTATCTTTATATATATATATATATGCGTTAACATATTTGAATCAGACTTCAAGTCAAGCTATTACCTCGTTCGTTTATCCTTATAGAGTGAACGTAAAGAGACCGAGCGGGAATCATTTCAATGTAATTTCTGTTGAAATAAATTGGCAATTTCATTTTTGAACAACCGGATAAATGACGAACATAATAGAAGGAGAGAATGAGGGAGGAAAGTAGGGGGTGAATAAGAGAGAGAGAGGGGGAGAGAAAAAAGAGAGAGAGTGAGAAAGAGAGAGAGAGAGAGAGAGAGAGAGAGAGAGAATTTATCAATTGGTCATATCTTGTCACACTTCTGAAGTCTTGTATGGAACATGGCTTTTTGCTGGATGAGGGGGTCAGGAGACGGAGGAGTGTGTTGAGTAGATGTGTGAAAAAAGATGAAGCTAACTTTGAAAAAAAAAGAAAGGAGAACGCGGCGCGGTTGGGGGGGGTATGCGGCGTTCGACCATGCATTAGGAGGAGGAGGAGGTGGTACCGGTTTGATGGTTGAATGATTGGTTGGTGTTTGGAACTGTATAGAGTTTACAGGATAAAAAGGTCGTATCAAAGCTGAGACAAGACAGAAGTGGTTTTCTGAAGGATGCTCTTCAGGCGTTGCGAGACAACGATTCTTAGAACTAATGAGGCACTGCGACCCAGCTTCTGATTAGGAAAGAAACAGTTTGAAGAATTAAAAAAAAGGTAGTGCAGGGGAAGGGAGCGTAAGGAGGTATCCGACGAGCAAGCCATTTTAAAAAAAATAAAAATAAAAATAAAAAGGATTTTGATGAATGAATAAAGAGATGGTTGAAAAGTGACGAGAAAGAAACAAAAAACAAAGATGTGTATGTGTAGGATCGCATGCGATAAGAAGCAAATGTAAAAAGGCTCTGCCCCACCCGCAAAAGGAGCAGGATGAGCTTATTTGTTGGGGGGGGACACTCTCGAAAAAACAACAAAAGTAAAGTGTCTTTTATTGTAATTTTGTTAAGGTATTAAAAACACTATTGACTAGCTATAAAAGGTAGCGAGATTCTAAGGAATACAATTCGAATTGGGGTAAGTGGGGAGACGCCAGGGTTTATCGTGTGCAAGGAGAAAATATTGATAAATACGGATAACGCATAATTAAGGAAGAATGAATATATATATATATATATGAGGTTAAGAATAGAGGTGAAAATGTGAACAAAAACAACTCAAACAAGCAGATGTAGGAGAAATATTTCGTTGCACATTGAGTGCGACTTCTTCAGTCTTTTATTTTAAACATTTGCCACAAAAGTCGCACTCAATGTGCACCAAAATATTTCTCCTATATCTGCTTGTTTGAGTTGTTTTTGTTCACACTTTTCCCTCTATTCTTAACCTCATTCTCTCGGATTTATTTCAATCCTCATATATATATATATATATATATATATATATATATATATATATATATATATATATATATACCATTATAGTATGTGGCCGACGAAATCATGTCTCTCTTATAGTATGCGGCCTACCATAAAAAGCATATTATAAGGTTATAATAATAACTCCTAAACATATTTCAGAATTTTGGAATGAAATAGATCTCTGATTCATGTAAATTATGGATAAATTCTTTTTTAATTATTCTTAATTACTATATACAGCTTATGACTGAATTGCATTTCTTGAAATTGAATATATTTGAAAAATAATTAGTTTCAATAAATTGCCTACTACTTATATCTATAAATATACTCTTACTGAGATAGGACACTTTCAAACCGGGTAGGCCACATACTATAACAGAATCAAAATGGTAGGCCACATACTATAACGGCATATATATATATATATATATATATATATATATATATATATAGCACGCATATGATATATGATATGGGTACTATATCTATAGATAAATAGTGGTTAATATCATTGATAGACCGTTTATATTTAAGTTAAGGCAGTGTGGCAGTCGGAGAGGCCCCCTCCAATCGATCGGATGGTTACGTTAAGCCCTAGCACCTAAATGATTACCCCAACCCTATTGCGCTTATTGTAAATCCATACCCCTTTTTATCATATATGTGCTAGAAAGCAGTGACTGAGGGTCTTGTCCTGGGTATGGCGTTAAACTGCATCAAATTGTAAAGTTCTAATTTTGAAGCTCAGGTGACTGTGGAGTACCCCTTCACCATTACTTCCAGGTTCATTCTGGTCTGGAGTGGTAGTACCTGTTAGGGTCCCATCTATAGGTTAAATTAAAAGAAGAGTTTTAAAAAATGTTTAAAATTGTTTAAAATTGAATATTCATCAAGAATGAATAAAATAAAACGTCTTCGGCATGAAATAACCCAACAAAGGTTGACATGCCAACAAAATTTTTAATCTATTCGTTTGGGAAAAAATCGTTTAAACAGGAAGTTAAGATATACGTTGATCTTTTTTGGATATGCCCTAGAATTTTAAATTTGTCATTGTTGTCATATTTTTTGTGTGTGAATAATGAGAAGATTTTCTGTTGATATAATTTTTTTTCTTTTTTGGGGATCACTGTATTTTGTAAAACCTGTCTGACGAGGCTAGAATGTTTTTTGAGTTCTGGTTGAAATAAACTATAACAGGATGATGGTTTATTAAGTTGTTCTTTCTTTATAAGCAACTTGGGACAAGTGTTCCAGACTAAACAAAGCTTCGTAAATATCATTGCAACGGGGCTGTGTAAACTTAATAGTGTAAGAGCCATGCCGTCGGGAATCAAGTTCCTGGTAGGGTCACCCAAGGCGGACAGCTCTGGCAACCAATGGTATTAGGACCACAACCCGGTCTTCGGGGCTCTGGCGAAAATCAAAAGGGCGTCGCCATCATCGCCAGGAATCAACGGCTTTTGGCGTACAAGGGCTTCTCCTTTCCTTGACCGGGATATGCATGTGGGGTTTGGGGACCGCTCGTAAATCTCCTATTCCCTTGTTACCACTTCTATGCATTCAGAGGCATTTCAGTCTCGGAAGACTATAATAAAATTTTTGTGCCCCTGAAGTTACAGCGCCTCCTGTGACTGTGAAGTCCGATGTTTGAAAAACATTCTCGGCCAAAGATTCGCATCTGAAGACTCTCTCTGAAGATGTTGATGTACTGGTACTTTGTTGCTGCTGCTTTCTTCTACCTCTTAGCTTCATGGTGTTGCGTCAGGGCGACTTCTGACATGAACAGTCCGCTACGGAGAGCCTGCCGCCACCAAGGGCGGTCCCGAGCCAAATTTTCCCAGCTGGAAAGGGCAATACCAAAAGATCGTTCTTGGGTACTTTGGCATTGCCCCTTCCAGCTGGTGAATTCGTTGGGTGGAGCCGGCTCAACCGATCCAGGGTGGATGACGTCACAGAAACAGAAATAACATAATCAGGAAGGAATTAGAGTGTCTGCACTTTTCCGGACAAATAAATCAGAAATAATTTTTATCTATTAATTTATTTGCTCACTGCAGGTTCATATTGAAACATGCAGGAAAGGTTTGCATTAAACACTTAACAATCCGTGGCGTCAGTGGGCGTGGCGTCGGCGGAGGCCGTGGGCGGGGGGATCAGAATGCTCTCGTCGTCATGTAATAAACTGACACCCCCTCTATTTTTTTTTTATGCCAATAGTGAATAATAAGAGTTTGCAGATTAAAATGTGGGGGAGAGAAAAAAAGAAAAGATTTCTATTAGAAATAGTTTGATAATGAATAAAGAGAAAGGTATTATTTAGGATTTAGTTAAGATTCGTTTGCTAAAAGTAATACCCGTTGGGTCACGGGATACATATGTAATCTTGTTTTTGAAGATCCCATGAGTACCGAGGGGGCCATAGAATGCGACACCTGCAAGTATATGAGTTCATTTCCAAATTACGTCTGCCATATCTTTTAGTGCATATATTCATCAATCACTTCAAATGAGCAGGATGTGCCAATTTCTTAAGTGGGGCTTAACAGATTTGAATTCAGAGTTTTCCTTCTCCTAGACTGGTTACCATACCAAGGTTAAATAGCCCTTCAATTTATCCCTAGCTTGACAGAGAATAGTTGGATTCATACCATTCCCAAAGATATAAGTGCTGTATGCAAACAGCCTCGTACAGTATTTGAACTCGCCTCGTCATGTCCATTTCCCACGACGGTAACCGTTACACAGGGCGCCTCCACTACTAAGGTTATAGAATATAAAGTGAAATGAATTGATGGCTGGATATTTACGCTAAGAATGTGTATACATAAAAGAGTCTCAGTTAAGTTATGTATTGAGTCATAAAAGAACGATTCCAATTTCAATTCGGTTAATTCTTCAAATACTTTTTCTTATTTTTAACTTGTTGGAATGGAACAAGAATCAGAATGTAATGATTCATATATATATATATATATATATATATATATATATATATATATAGACTAGCAATATTGTACAAAACCTTCATCAGAATATGATTCTGGTTCAGGCGGCTGAACTTGTACAACGGTCGGAAAACTAAAACAGAAAGTTTTTGGGAGGTCCCCCATGACAGTTTAACTACAGTCTATGGATAAAACTTTTTGCGAATTAGGTTACGGTTTAGGGGTTTGGGGATTCAGGTTGTTTTTGATTACGTATTGCTTAAAAAACCCAACAAAAACCCAAAATTACTATACATTTAATCAACCATTGAAATTAATTATTGAACCCAACGGTAGACACATTAGTCTCAGTTGTTTGTGTTAGTATTGCAATGTATAATTTTAATTAAACTTGGTTTAAAAAAAATATTTTTCACCATTAAATGTATAGTAGTTTGGGTTTTTTATTGTTGTTTTTTAAGCAATACTTAATAAAAAAACAAACTTAATCCCCAAACCCCTAAACCGTAACCCAATTCGCAAAATGTTCATTCATAGACTGTAGTTAAACTGTCATTGGGGACCACCATATATATATATATATATATATTATATATATATATATATATATATATATATATATGATGGTTGAATGCTTCTCACAGGTGGCACACTAGTCGGATTATCCTTTGACACTTTTCATGGTATCAATTGTGAATGCGCATTATACAAAGAAAATTATATTCCCGCTTTTTACATGCAACAAAAATATGGAATCGCATTAAATAATAATCCTCTCTTATTTTTTGTTTAAGTTGTCAATCTAACTCAATAAAAAATGTTAAAATTTTAATTGTTTAATAATGTTCCATAGCACAAAAGATTGATTTAACTATTCAATAGGAATCTGTAAAATGTTTCCTTTAACTGAAAAAGCGGAAGTTCTTAAAATTTAATCCGATGAAAAAAAATCGTAGGTACTAATATCCACCGTGGGAAAACGTTCGGTGTTATTGTTGTATGTGGTTTACCCATGGCATTCTCTATTAAACAGCCAACTCATCAAACTGGCAAAGTCGAAAATTTGGGGCCGACAATTTATTCACTGAATTGTCTAATTGGACTCATAGCGTAGTGGATAAAGGAGTTAGGTTAGGATAGTTCTATGTGACAGTTATCTCTAGACTGCAGGTTCAATCCTGGTCAGGGCAGCAGTAACATAGAATAATAATTAACACAGCTTAACATCTGTACTCCAGCTATGGTTAGCGGAATGAGAACAGGATACCCCGGTTGACTGAATAAAGGGTTAGGTTCAAAGTTCGTAATGGCTCCTGATTGCGAAAAAGGTTCCCAAGTTCGAGAAAGATCCCGAGTCCGACAAGAAATACATGAAGAAGGCCGGAGGGTACATCGACCGAAACGTTGTACAGATGACAATGAAGATGAGGACAATAGTCCGAATAATCCAAATAATACTAATTTATTTCCTGTTTGATGGTTGGTTGGTTTTTACGGAGAACCTCCTGAGCAAAGTGTACCTTGAACACGAAACCGTGGTAGAGAGAAAAAGTTTCTACAACTATAAATGCTCTATATTTTACGAAATATATTGAGCCCTTTTGGATTAACTACTTATGCTACTGCAATGAAAACGTGGTTGTAACTATTTGATATATATATATATATATATATATATATATATATATATATATATATAATCTTATATTAAATGTTGATTTATCTACAGACCTCAATCGTGCGTTAAAAGTTCTTTTAGCACCTTATTTCTTGTACACACGTGTTGTACACATCTGTTCGTTTCTCAGATAAAAAAATTCTCCTCCTTTCCACAAATTGAAAAATAACTTTCTATTTGCAATGAGATAATTACTAGCAGGACCCGTGGATATACCACAGTATGATGATTTCATTATTACAACGTTTGATATGTTTACTTAAGAGCTATTGCTAAAATTGTTCAATATCTAAAAAGCATAATAATTTTGATTTAACTATCTCACTCTTTTTTTCACTTTATTTCCTTCTTTTCATTATGTTCGATTGAAAAAGATTAGTGTTATCGCTTCCGTGGTCTCACCCCCTCCCGCTATCTTCCCTACTCTCTTTCTTTTTTTATGTGTAGTATGTCCTTTTGCTTACTCATCTTTCTTTATAATAAAAATGGAATGGGCCATTATTAACCAGAGGTGACGACACTCATAAGAATTCGAGGGATACGCAACACCAGATAATCAGGATTTACATTTTTGCATTTCATCTTGAACGGTCTCATTTTTAACCAGAGTGTGTTGCAAGATGATAACGACGAGTATCAATATATTGATGGGATATTATCTATCATTTATAAAATTCTATTTCATCAGTCAAAGACACATCATCTATCAATAATAATACAATTTCTCATTATTCTCTAAGCGATATATATATATATATATATATATATATATATATATATATATATGAATTTTTTGTGTGTTTTTTTCAATTTTTATAATATTACATATTGCCGGATTTACTTCCACTTTTTATTCATATATATATACATTATATATATATATATATATATATATATATATATATATATATAAGATAAATCTAATGTCAGACGAACCTGTTTCGCTTAATGCTCTTCAGGGCTAAGATCTGACTCAGATCTTAGCCCTGAAGAGCATTAAGCGAAACTTATAGTAGGTTCGTCTGACTCATTAGATTTATCTTTATTATTTGCTCTACTTAGGTATTGAGCACTTTTTACTTATTAGCTTATTTTCCTAGCGGTTGTGTGAATATATATATATATATATATCTTATATACATATATATATACATATAAATTGTTTTTCCTTTTGGCCAAATACTGTACCAATAGATTATTTTTTGTTGGTACGACTATCTTGGTCTTTTCTTTTTTCCAAAAATTTTTTTCTCCCCGGTTGGTGTTTGGTAGTATATTTTTACAATCAAACTATTTGCTGTTTTTTTTTTCTCACCGCGAGGATCTACCAACACGCTTGGTATATTATATATATATATAACAACACAAACGACTATATTCAATTGATATTTCACCTCATTATTAGTTGCAGCTGCCTCAGAATTTATTGATTTAAGTGCTAAGGTAAATGATTGAGGGAGGAGTTATTGGTGTGTAGTCTAGGGGAATGAGAAGAAAGTCGGGCTTAGTATGTGTTGAAATAGTGTTTTCATTTTCATGGGGCCAGTCAGTTGACTTTGAAGAGAAATTTATGTTCAGAGAGTGGGTCAAATGTGTGACCAAGGGGCTGGGAATATTTTTATTCGAAAATATATATGAAATCAATAAATTCTGAGGAAGCTTCAACCAATGATGAGGCTAAATATCGATTGAATATAGTCGTCTGTGTTGTTAAATCCACATTTTCCTCTACTCTCAACCATATATATATATATATATATATATATATATATATATTATATATATATATATATATATAATATTTATTAAAAGTATTTTATTTGCTTTCCCGTCAACGTTGTGAATAAAATAAATGAGGTATTGGTGGGATTTAAAAATAGATATAATAATAATAATAGATATTTCTTGTTTTGTTTTTTAAATTTTTTTTTTTACGCTAAAGTCTCTTTCATGTCATTTAATGCTGAACGAAGTTATTTTGATAACCAAAGGTCTCAGGTTGCTTACAGTACTTGCTGTTGCTTAAATGGCTGCTGCTTAAGATATAGAGATAGATAGTAACAAACTTAGAAAGAAAGATTAATTATAAAAAATGAATCTTCCGAAAATCTATTTCTCTGAATTTTTTTAGATGAGGCTTGATAATTAGTATTATTTGGATTATTCAGACTATTGACAGTTCTAAGAGATAGATATCTCTAGGCTTCAGGTTCAATCCTGGTCAAGGGCAGCAATAACATAGAATAATAATTAACACAGCTTAACACCTGTACCCTAGCTATGTTTAGCGGAATGAGAACAGGATACTCCTGTGGATTGAATAAGGGGTTAGGTTCAATGTTCAGCGAAGGCTCGAGAGTTCGAAAAGAAGGTTCCCGAGTTCGACAAGAAATACCTGAAGAAGGCCGGAGGGCACAACGGCTGAAACAACGAAGATGAGAAGAATAGTCCGAATAATCCAAATGATACTAATTATCAAGCTTCATCTCAAAAATTCAGAGAAAGAGTATTTAATTTCATTAGTCTTTCTTATTCAATATGATATTTGATTATATTAAAACTTATATTAAAATACTTACGCCCGGTGGAGGGCGCATATTGTTGCTAGTTTATTTAAGACACAATTTGACTTAGATCGACAGCAGTTCGACAAGAAATACCTGAGGAAAGCCGGGGGCACATCGGCCGAAACGTTGTACAGATAACAATGAAGATGAGGGCAATAGTCCGAATAATCCAAATAATTCTGAAAATTTACGATTAATATAACTTTACCTCTAAAATAATTTGTAGTATTTTGTTTTGACAGTGGCTTGTTTCCATTTTTTTCTTTTTTTAGTTTTTGAATGTTCGACTTGAGGGTTCTCTAAAAATCTGAGTGGGTGGTGCGGATCTGGTGTGGGTGGAATAAAAGGTTAACAGTAGAAATTGACCTCTGATAAATTTATCTCTACAATTTCACATAAAAGTAAGCGTCACTCGTTTTTTGCAACGAGATGTCAGGTGTCATCGTTCTCACTGGATTCTCTTAAGAATTATTCAAGTAGTTACCTTTCTACTCCACCCAACCCCACCCCACCGCGGGTATGAAGGATTTTACTAGCAGTGGATCAGACACTCCATACAGATAAACGAACTTTTCAGTCCAAATTTTAACAAAATATTTTTACGTCTGTTTGAGCAAGAGTGTCACCGACCCCTTACTTTCCTGTAACAGTAATTTGATGAATATCTATCTTTTAGATATTTATCTATATATATATATATATATATATATATATATATATATATATATATATATATATATATATCTGAACTGATCGAAACCACGGTAGGCCCATAATTTTTCGCAATTATCATGTGAAGTGCTGAATTCATTCTGTTCTCAAGGAATATGTTCACTACGGGAATGTAAAATAATTTGGTGCTATTTTCAATGTCTCACTGAAAATGACACCAAATATAGAATTGGTGTTAATTAATATATATATATATATATATATATATTCCATATCAAATAAACACATTGTTAGTTTACTTACTCTCATATATATATATATATATATATATATATATATATATATCTTATTATAATGGAGATTGTGGGTTTGTCTGTCTGTAACCGAAACTATATTACTATACAAATCACAATTCCTTTAGTTATTTACATCATATTCTCCATGATTTTATTTTTATTTAAACCTCAATTATTAATAAAATTGTTTTACATTACTTACACTGTTGACCATATCTACATGATATTTTCCACGTACCCCACTTGTACGGGTCAGGCACAAAGGCCCTATTTATGTGGGACCACCCACAAGCCGAGACTCATGGGGTGGCAGGTGAAAAATTGCGTCGATCCCGTCCGCATTCCCCCTCAAGGGGGGCGCCTCAGGCACTGGGCAATAAACCCAGCCCTGCCCCTTTAAATCAAGGGGGCAGGTGTTGCCTGGGTGGATGGCCCCCTGGGATCGACGCTGTTAATTATATCAATGGTCCAGAGGCCGAAGCCACTGTTGACCATATCAACATACAAATAACATGAAATTGTATTTATATATACAACAAAATAGAGGTCTACAATATGAATGGGAAGGCTAATTTGCATATTGATCTTCAAATATTGATTTTAATAAATATATGCTTAATATTATTGATTTCTAATTGTTTGGTCTTATCTTATTGAATATGAGCAAAAATCTCTTCAATAAATCTTAAAAGAAATCCCTTAACAAGAAGAAATAACTGTCATATTATTCTTTACTTCCTATTTTAACTAAACAGTTTAATTAGGAAAATTTACCAATGAAAGACGGGAGTAACGGAAAATGATGTAAGAGTTACTTTCAAAGTTGTTCTATTTTTCAATCATACCCCCTCTGTTCAAAATCTTTTTGTCTACATTCTTATTCAGTTTCATTAGCCTTTCTAATTTAATATCATATTTTATTATAAAATTTAACTAAAATACTTGCACCCGGAGGGTGCATATATTTGCTAGTATATATAATGTCAGGTCGCACAAAGCGCTATAGGTATTATGTGTATATATTTATATATTACATATAGGTACTATGTGTATATATTTATACTGTCATTTATTGTTTTATTTTCGTAGTTTCCTCTGGACATACATACACACCAACTGTCCTTTATATATGTATAGATTGACCGTTTCGTCTTTTTCTTCACACATTCTACACTTGCTATTCTGTTGCATATTATTATTATTATTATTATTATTATTATTATTATTATTATTATTATTATTATCATTCACTGGCAGATTTATAGCTAATTTCATTCACTTTGTTATCTTGACGATAAGAAAATTATCTTTTAAGTCCATTTCTTTTAATCTCATTCAGCAAATGTTTTAATCAGATTTTACATTTCTTTAAATGACAAACATTTTAGGAGCCCTGTCAGCTGGGGCTTTAGAACACAGCTCTGGAGAGGGGTAAGTTCCCACCAATCGGGCCACCTGTTGGCTGTGTGTGGCGACCCGTGATGCTCAAGGACGGAATCCTGGTGGCTAAGCAAACCATGCCATGTAACAGTCCACTTTGGTCCTTATGGGCAGTCGAAGTGACCCCCACCTCCGATTATCGGCTGGTCATGTCAAGCCCTGGCACCTATATGATTGTCCCAACGGCTACTCTCAACCGTTTTTTTTATCATATATATATTTACCAACCCCTCCGCACGAGCAGGATGCGACACAAGGTCAATTTCTTAAGCGGAGTTTAACAGGTTTGAATTCAGAGTTTTCCTTCTCCTAGACCGGTTGCCTAACCAAGGTTAAAGAGCCCAGTCTGCCCTACTATTTGCCCATAGCTGTAGGGAGAGTAGGATTCATACCTTTCCCAAGGGTATTAGCGCTAAGTGAAATGCAATTACCCCGTCCAGGATTTGAACTCGGAGCGACGAGTCCATTTCCCATGACCTTAACCATTACACCACGCGCTTCCTACTTTTTTTATCATATAGGTGCTAGAAGGTGGTGGCGAGGGTCTTCATGTCCTGGGAATGACGTTAAACTCTATCTGATGGTGAGGTTCCAGGTCTGGGGAATGTGGAGTACTTCTTCCTCACCATTGCTCCCAGCTCCACTCTGACAGAGTGGTAGTACCTGTTAGGGTCCCATCTATGGGATAAATAGAAAAAATGTGTTTATAAAAATATAATTGAGTATCTATTAAGAATGAATTTATTTCAAAGCTTTGTCGGGATTAAATGACCCACTGAGGTTGATATGCCGTAAAACAATATATATATATATATGATGTGTGTGTCTCTCAGGTCGCACAAAGAGCTATGTGTACTATGTAACCCCGTACAACCTGCTTCATAGTCGGATCATCAGCGACTTAACCGGTATCTCCGACTAGTTTCAACCTGTGGCCATTGTCAGGGGAAATGTTTCTGTTGAAGTTTTTTAAAAAGTTTTTAATGTAGTTGATATTCTATAAGAGAAATGACGAAATGGCTTTAGAATATACCCTGAAGGTGTAAATGACCCAGTGAGGTTGATATGCCGTAAAACAAACCAAACATTTTAGGTTAAAAAGAAACTTTGATTTAACCGCATTCTATTTCAAAAACAGATTCAGATTTCGCTACTATTAAATTGATGGAAGGCTTACAGTTATTGCGGCTATATAACTGGTATTACTTATAGGGCTATGACAATGGAGGCGCTGTGTAATGGTTATCGTCGTAGGACAATGATCACGGTGACCTGAGTTCAAATTCTGGAGAAGCTGTTTGCATTTCACATACTGCATCACTCTTGGGAAAGATATGATATTCTCCCTTTAGCTATGGGTAAATGGTAGGGTAGATGGAGCTCTTTAACCTTGGTTTGCAACCAGTCTAGGAGAAGGAAAACTAAGAATTAAAATCTGTTAAACTTTACTTACAAGTTGACCTTGTGTCACATCCTACTCGTGCGCAGGACTTGGCTATATATATATATATATATATATATATATATATAAAGTATATTTTGACAGCATTTTTTCTTTTAAACATGTTTTGTTAAACTCTACTGACAATTCTTGTCGGACGAGTTTTTGTTCGATCCTTTCTAACTGTTTGTCCATCTTTTTAATATCCGGGTGGAATTGGAATTTTTAAAAAAGCGCTCCTGAAAAAACCTTTGTGGATTGCTACACCAATTCCACCCGGATATTAAAAAGATGGCCAAACAGTTAGAAAGGATCGAACAAAAACTCGTCCGACAAGAATTGTCAGTAGAGTTTAACAAAACATATATATATATATAGTAATGGTGGAAAATAGTTAAAGTTCTACCATGGTTTCGATCTGACCCTACCTTACACTTGACTAAGTCGATGTCATTACTTCTTTTAATTTAGTTTAATAAGTATTTCTTGGTTCCCGAGTCCGACAAGAAATACCTGAAGAAGGCCGGCGGGCACATCGGCGGAAACGTTGTACAGATAACAATGAAGATGAAGACAATAGTCCGAATAATACAAATATTTAATATTTTGGAACAAAGTAATGACATCGACTTAGTCAAGTTTATGGCAAGGTCCTGATGAGATCATTTAGATCGAAACCATGGTAGACCTTTAACTCTTTCCCACTATTATTATCATCATCAAGATACGCATCGGGTTGTGTAATGGTTATCGAGTTAGCAGACTATTGCTAATGAATTTGATCTTCACACTCGTAGGATTCGTGCTAAACTAGGGCGTCCCATCATGGAGTAGATATTAGCAAGCTAGTCTCGCAGATCCATTACTAGTGAATAGCAGGTTGGATTTTCGCAGGATACCCCATACTTCCGACCTGGTGTTACATCCTAACCGTGGCAAACGGGTTGGGTAAATACTAACCAGTGTAAATGACAACAAGGTAATTCCAATTAGTATTATTTGTATTATTCGGACTATTGCCTTCATCTTCATTGTTATCTGTACAACGTTTCGCCGATGTGTCCTCGGCCTTTTCAGGTATTTCTTGTCGGACTCGGGAACCAAGAAATACCCGAAGAAGGCCGGAGGGCACATCGGTCGAAACCTTGTACAGATAACAATGAAGATGAGAACAATAGTCCGAATAATACAAATAATACTAACTATCAAGCCCCATCTCAAAGATTTCATGTCAAATCATCTAGGCCATGTCACCCACCCCTTCAATTTTTAAAAATTTAGTCCAAGTATGGATTATGATAATGTAAGACAATCCCCAAAATTTGAGCTTCCAATTCCAAAGATTCGCAGAGTTATGTTGATTTTTTTATATCCAAATTCCAGGGGGTCGCGAAAAATAGAGACCTTTTGTAATCTATTTTTGTCTGTAAAATGAGTTCTAGAGCTTACCTACTCCTGAACATTGGTTTATAAAAGCATTTTAGCCCAAGAAATCCAAAAATGCAATCAAAAACATCTTAAAATTAACCAATTTTAAGTTATCAATGATTTCTGATTTGCAGAATTTTAACTGATGTTGTAGCTTCGGTTCTGGTGCCCATATAGAAATTTAGAAAAAAACTCCATATCATGTCTGTCTTCTCATATTCATTTTTTGTAAAAATAATTATTCAGAAATAAAGTATAAGATTTTTAGATTCGGGAGTCACTTTACAATCAACTATCTTATCATATAGTTATTGCAAAAATATTTTAAAACTGCTATGAAGTTTTCATTATCGAATAAAAACATTCGATTTTCATACAGACGAACGATAAACCAATAAATCTCAAAATGCATATAGTCTTGAAACAACAAATGGTGCCCTTGACGGAAAACGGTCAGGTTTGATAAATTTATCAAATGTATGTACTAAATTTGATCTGACAATTATATATATATATATATATATATATATATAATATATATAATATATCCGTTGCAGGCTGACCATGAATGGGTTAAAACTCTTCCTGTTTGAAAAAGAGAATTTGTCTATTTTTGAATTTGAAATATGTCTTCTTCTTTCAAAAACTGTTACACTAAAGATATACAGTTGTGTCGTTGGCGTAGCGGATGTGCTAATGACAAAACGATCGCATGACTTGCACGCTTTTTGGAACATTAATGTTTTTCGTTTCGAATTTAAATTATTTTCTGCTTCTCTCTCGATGAGTCCGAAAACAAGCTCTGATGATGATTTTTTATAAATCGAAATATTGTTCAATATTAGCTATGAAAATGATATAAAATATTTTCATTTTAACAGCATTGTGTGTTTTCATATCCTTATATATATATATATATATATATATATATATATATATATATATATATATATATATAAATGTTGTTCTGGTTCCAACGGGAGAAAATTCAATATTTTATAAAAAGAAGGTCCGCAAAATGTATTATGTTTTCAGAATATATATATATATATATATATATATATATATATATATATATATATATGTGTGTGTGTGTGTGTGTGTGTGTGTGTGTTCTAGTTCAATTCTCATAAGGTTTTTACACAGCACACACACAACTGTGTAGCCACGCGTCTCTTGAATCCTGGTTAACACAGGCTATCATATACCAGCCCATCCCGTGTAAAAACGCGAACACTTAAAAACGCGTACAGTGAGCTACACGCGCATCCACCATACAGAGAGAGATGGGAGAATGAGAAGTGAAGAGAGAGAGCGAGCGAAAAGAGAGAGAGAGATGGGGACGTAGAGAGAGAGAGGGGGGCAGAGAGATTTACGCAGACATACATGCCTAATGAGAACACAGACAGAAATACGATAGCACACACACTCACGCACATGCACGCAGGACTCCCCCATTTTCTTCATCCTTACCCCCCCCGCTCTGTCCTCTAACTCCGCCTCCCCCACACGAATGCCCACCCGCTATAAACTGAGCCGTTGAATAGTAATTCGCCTGCTAGTCTGTCTTAATTTTCTTTAGAACATTTTTTTTTTATTTTAATTCCTCTTGTCATTTAAAAAAAAATTCCCCTTGTTATTTTATTCTTTTGTTTTTTTTCCGGGTCAGGCTCGAGGCAATGAAGGAAAAGTCTAAAAATGCTGCGCGTACCCGACGGGAAAAGGAAAATGCCGAATTTTACGAGCTGGCCAAACTTTTACCGTTGCCATCGGCCATCACCAGTCAACTGGACAAAGCCTCCATAATTCGTCTCTCCACAAGTTATCTCAAGATGAGAGCAGTCTTTCCCGACGGTGAGTACAACATACTATATTTCTACCCCCTCGCTTATTTCTACGCTTCTTTTTTATCCCCCCCCCCAAGGGGCCCGTTTTAGCTCAGTCGGTAGAGCACCCACCTAAGAATCGCAAGATTCCGAGTTCGATACCGATCCACACCAACTCAGCACATGAGTATCACAGATTGGGTAATCTGATCTTTGCGGTAAAGTGGGGATCTGACGGTAGGTGGGGCACTCGCCCTGGTCTAGCGCTAGCGAAAATGGGATAGACTCCCTCGCTCTCCAGCTCATACCGACAATAGGCCACTCCGCCAATTTTGCATGCTTTTACTTTTTTCCACAGGTTCTTACTTTAAAAAAAATTGTTTTCGTACATTAATTATTATTCTTTATGTACGTTTTATCTACAGGGTCATTGTAGTGAATCTCTCTTCCCTATTTTGAAAATCTTATTTATTTCCGAATCATTATTTTTGCAAAAAAAGTTAACGTAAGAACACGCATAACATGGATTTTTATCTAAAATTCTATATGGGCACCAGCATTCGCATCCAGCGTCTCAAGGGCACTGTCAAACGTCCAGACATCTTTATATCTGATGATTATGATATATATATATATATATATATATATATATATATATATATATATATATAACACCTAAAAAGAACCCAAGGTTACAGTGGCCTGAATATTGTTTATACATACCACAATAAAGATGAGGACAACAGTACGAAATACCAAAATTATTCAGTAATCTTTATAAGGTTTCGAATTTTGAAACAAAATAATCAATCTGAAAAGAAAGACAACACAGATTTAATTGCCATATATTAAGGAACATAAATTAAAAAATTGAGAAAAATGTAACTGTATATAAAAAAAATTATAAATAGTTTAAAATAGGGAGTTACTTTTCAATCACCCTGTATATTAAGGAACATACATTTAAAAAAATGAGAAAAATGTAACTGCATATAAAAAATTATAAATAGTTTAAAATAAGGAATTACTTTTCAATCACCTTGTATATTAAGGAACATACATTTAAAAAAATGAGAAAAATGTAACTGCATATAAAAAAATTATAAATAGTTTAAAATAGGAAGTTACTTTTCAATCCCCCTGTTTTTCCTTGTACCGTAAAATGACATTAATATTTCAATAATTTTATTATCGTATTTGTTTTTTTAAATGTTAACATTTCTAATGTTGTTCGTTTATGATTTTAAAATCCCCGCCTGTTTACCATCCTTGTCATCACATTAGTTAAATCTTCCCCATGTTGTCTCTGTAATATCAGTTCTGATTTTCTAATAAAGGTACACCCATAGAAATATCAGGGTGTCCCATCGTGGTGTAATACTTAGCAAGCTGGTTTTGAAGATCTATTACTACTGAATAGCAAGTTCAATCCTCGCTGGATGCCCATACTTGCAACCTTGTGTCACATCCTACTCGTGACAAACAGGTTGGATGAATACATAACTACTCCCATAGAAATTTTGACATTTCTAATTACCTTATGGAAGATCCAAGAAAGTATTGACAGGGATGGTGAACATGTGGAAACTGTTTGAAATTGTATCATGAAGGTGCTTCCATAAAGATGATAACATGTTCTTTTTTTAATAACCTGATATAAAACATTTTGTTACTTTGTTAGTCTTTTTTGTGTACGGTTCAACATTTTTTGAATATGAAACCGAACTAGTTAAAAACGAGGTATAGATATTGTAATTAAAGTTAATTGCTTGAGTCAATATAACTTATCTGTGGTCCAGTATAGATGAAGATTTTTTGATATTCATATTGAACTGATCAAGGGGATACAACTATGTTTGACTTCATCACATATACAAAAAAAAAAGATTATCTGTTTGAGCTGAAAGAAGCAAATTAAAGTTGTGTTTGTTTATTAATGAAAAAAAAGAAAAGAAAGACAAAACGCCATTTCAGGGTTACCATGGAGACGAGCGATCACATGACAAAGAAAAGTCTGAAACACAATTGTAATAGTATATGGTTATAACTGGTTCATTTGGTGAATTAGTGGTGGGCCAAGTTTTTTTTTGTGGTATTAATCGAGTGATCAGTGATAGATGTTATATATATATATATATATATATATATATATATATATATATATATAATATATATATATAAACATGGGTATTTATGTACTATATACATATATGCCAAACTAGTTTATCAAATCATTACCCAAGAACTAAGTGCCCATTATGCATGTCGTATATATCTTTTATTTCAAATTTCATCATATATATAAACACACCCTCATATTAATATATATATATATATATATATATATATATATATATATATATATATATATATATATATATATAAGAAGGTCAGATTCTTGCCCTGGTGAGCTACTAAGCGAAACTATTAGTAGGTATATCTGACTCATTAACTTGATTATTTGCTCTACTTAGATATAGAGCACTTTTTCATTTTAGCTTTAGATAATCCCAGCAGTTTATGTATATATATATATATATATATATATATATATATATATATATATATATATATATATATATATATATATATATTCTCTTTGGCAAAGTGTTATAGTATTAATCGATTATTTTCGGTTGGTACAACCCTCTGGTCTTTTCTTTTTTTTCATTTTTTCCCAGATGAAGTTTTGGTATATATTTTTACTATCTTTATTTGCCGGTTTTTTTTTACCGCATGGGTTTACCAAAAAATAGTGTATTATATATATATATATATATATATATATATATATATATATATATATATATAATAAGTTAATCCACAGACACGTTTTCGAGGTTTCACCTCTCATCAGTGTGGCTACACTTTAACAGCTACCTCTAGCCGATATTTGCTGTATTCATAGATAGTGCACATTATTGGTGATTGAGCATATATATATATATATATATATATATATATATATATATATATATATATATATATGATTTAGGATAGTGTAGACATAGTCCAAAGTGCTTAGTAATGTAGCATATATCCTCATTAATTCTTAATGAGGATATATAATTTGCATATCGTTCTGTAAAAAGTCAAATCGTGTCTAATAACCTTTTTGCTTGTTATGAAAAAAAAAAAAGAATTAAAATAAACGAAGAAGAAAAAGAACGAACTATTTTTCTATATTTTTTAGATGAGGCTTGATAATTATTGTTATTTGTATTATTCGGACTATTATCCTCATCTTCATTGTTATCTGTACAACGTTTCGGCCGATGTGCCCTCCGGCCTTCTTCGGGTATTTCTTGTCGGACTCAGGAACCTTCTTGTCGAACACGGGGACCTTCTTGTGTCATCGAGAACCTTCTTTTCGTTCCAAGTCCAACAAGAAATACCTGAAGAAGGCCGGAGGGCACATCGACCAAAACGTTGTACAGATAACAATGAAGGAGGACAACAGTCCCAATAATACAAATAACAAAAAGAATGAAGCCCTGAACAAAAGGAAAAAGAGAGAGAAAAAAATTCCCAATAAAAAAAAGGAAGAAAAGTAAAAAGCTCCCCCCCCATTAAATGTCTCGATCATTTCCACCGTTTTCTTATGGATCGTTTACCCCCCACTTTCCTATCTGTTACCTTTAGGGGTCACTTCCGGAAAAAAAGAGTTCATCAAGAAACAGTGAAAATATAATTATTTTTTAAATGATACAATACGGAATATGTGAAAAATATAAACGGAAAGGTAAATAAACCGACACAAACAATTCATTGAATTAAAAACTTATATTAACAGTCGATATTTGTTTTGTCCTAAATATTGGAGCTGTAT
>CM042165.1:51769489-51791989 GCA_023376005.1 Doryteuthis pealeii | reverse complement strand
TTCTAACACTTCTTTCTCGCTCTTTCTTCAAACAATCGCAACTCCCCCTCCCTCTTATCTCTTTTCACTCTTTGTCATCCTCTTCTCTCTCTGCCCTTATCTCTTTGCCATTCTCTTCTCTCTTTCTCACTCCCCACCCTGTTGCCTTTCTTTTATTCACACCTTCTTTGTAAACTCTAAGTCAAGTACTTTTCATCTTAAAAGGTTTTTTTTCTTCTTTCGGGTGGCTCTCTTCTATTCTTACCGGGATTCGAACACGTTTCCTCACTTGACTTTGCTACTTTAAAATTCTGTTGCTTTTTGTCTTGGTGATTTTTCATTCTGTCGGTTTTTCCCCTTTCTTCATTCGAAATGATTTTTTGTCTACAACATGTTTCTTCTTCTTCTTCTTCAAGTTCTTCTTCTTCTCTCTTTCCTTCATCGCCACTAATGACTTCCATATTGTACAAAATCTATCGAATCTTGATTGATAGATATGCATAGACTGAGATATATATAAATCAGTCACTTTTTTATCTATATCATATATATATATATTATATATTAAGAAAAAAATTGTCAATTTATATATATATACTCATAATATATATATATATATATATGTAGAGGCTTATATATTTGTGTGTATATATCATACTGGATCATACAATATTAATTAATATCATATATTAATTAATATCATACTGGCTCAGTACAATATTAATACTGCGTATCTTAGAAATCACATATAGAATCATCCCTTACTACCAAGTTTTGGATAAATCTCATATATATATATATATATATATATATATATATATATATATATATTATATATATATAAACAAAGTGAAAGAGAATATAAGGATAGTTATGAAGTATTATATATATATAAACAAATGAAAGAGAATATAAGGATAGTTATGAAGTATTATATATATATATATATATATATATATATATATATATATGAGAGAGAGAGAGAGAGAGACAGAGAGAGAGACAGACAGACAGACAGACAGACAGACAGAGAAAAGGAAATAGATTATAAGGATAGTTAGATATGAAGTAATATATATATGTATGTATATATATATAACTTTAAGATAGCTATATAGCTAGATTCCTGAATAGCTGCCTGTCTATCTATATTTTTTCCCGCGATGTAGTAGATGCTTTACAAGAGACCTATCTTGCTATGTAATTAGATGATGGGAAATATAGGACTCTAATAGCACTATTACTTGTGGTCGAAGTGATCCTGGGAGTAATGGCATATCGAATCTGTAATTTTATTTTTCTAAACTTGGAGTAAGATTATTAATCTACATTTTAAGGAATGTTTTTTGTAAGAATCTTTGAGATAAAAATGAATTCCCTATTAGCAGTTCGACGCATACACGCAACACAGAGAATCTATGCTCATATAGCTGTCCATCTATCTATATTTTTGTTAAGTTATATAGTAGATGCCTGACAAGATACCTATCTAGTTATGTAACTCTGTAATGGCATAGTAGGGACCCGAACAGGCACTATTACTCAGTCGGGGGGTAAGATCCGTCCCAGTAAAAAAAACAATAAGCCATACTATGGGTAATTTTGGTAAACTTTGAAAATTTTGCTTAAATTCATATACTTTAAAACGTACGCTAAAATCCTTGAAAAACACGTCCGAATCGACATGTTTTGACTTTGTTTTGACGCACGTAAAAAAAAACAACTTTAAAACTCTTGTAGAACCTCTTAAAACTATGAAATTAACGTTCTAACTGTTGTTTCTAGCAAAGGTCCATGCCCGCATACCATACCTGATAGTTGGTACGGTCGAAACATTTGGGAAAATTTTAGAAATCGAGCTTTGAAAGGTTTTTTTTTTTTTTTTTTTTTTTTTTACATCCAAGCGCGCTATTAAAAAAAACAGTTAGGAGAAGGAAAAATGAATTCAAACTTGTTAAACTCTGCTTAAAAAAATTGACCTTGTGTCGCACACGACTGATGTAGATGTAATACACATGCATATATTTATATATATATCTTGGTTTGTAGATTTATTTTGAAGGCTTATCACAATACGAAGGAAGAAAAGGTAACGAGTATGTTGTTCCTTATCTGGGGGGGGGGACGCTTCGCACCCCGCCTACACCCCTTAGTCGGGACATTGTAACGAGTAAAATCTTTGGATACCGGCACGATTTCTCGAGCTATTCTCCTTTGCCAGAAATCAAACGACTCATCGTACCATTGATCTTCGATCTGTCTCCCCCCCCCCGCGTCCAGACAAACTTGTTAATTTTTTTTTCTTTTTACAAACTTTTTTCTTTTTACAGATCTTATTCCCCACTTCAGTTTCTATGAACTCCCGTTCCCAATCTCCCACCCACCCGACACTGTTCTAGCCACCCTCGCACTTCAAATCACGTTTTCAATTGGGGGGGGGTGAGGGCGTGGGTGTTGCGCTGATTGCTTTATGATTGGCAACCGTCGTTCGTCAATTACAAAGAGCCGGCACCCACCTCCTCTACTCTCGACCCCCCCCTCGGGATTGGAATCGGTTTCTTGTAATTTGGCTGCATTTTGCGGCCAAGTGAACACGTACAAGTGACGTCACGCCGTTGGTCGAGAGATCTCGACGCGAAATCTCGAGGGTGAGGCTGAGTGAGGCTCTGACAAGAGACACCTTGCTACTTATTAATTAAGAATGAAATTAGGCGGAATGGTTCTCCAAAATAATCAATGCTCCTCCCCCTCTCCCTCCTTCTCCTCTTCTTTATTATTATTATTATTATTATTATTATTATTTCAAGTATTTGCATGTTAAGACCAAATGAAGGGTATTATTGAAGACTGAGTTACAGCAAGTCTCATAAAATCTCCAGCACCTTACTCAATATCCCCACAGTCACCAACACTGCTGAAATCAAGATAGTCCTAATTTTTCCACGAATACTACCTTCTTCTTCAATTTGTATCACTTACACCCTCATATTCCATAGTTTTTTTCAATTCTCTAGCAAGGTCCAGGTATTTGTCTAACTTTTCGTTTTCTTTTATCTTCACCTAATGTGATTTGGTTTTGTTTTGTTTTACGGCATATTAACCTCAGTGGGTTATTTAATGCCGATAAAGTTTTGAAATAAATCAATTCTTAATGGATAATACAATTTTTTTATAAATACATTTTTCTATTTAACCCATAGATGGGACCCTAACAGGTACTACCACTCCGGGTCAGAGTGGACTAGGGAGCAATGGTGATGAAGGGGTGCTCCACATTCCCCAAACCTCCAAAACTGGAACCTCACCATCAGATAGTTTAACGTCATTCCCAGGACATGTAGAGCCTCAGTCACCGCCTTCTAGCACCCATATGATAAAAAAGGGTTGGGGCTTGCCATAAGGACAATAGGATTGGGGCAATCATATAGGTGCTAGGGCTTGACGTGACCAGCCGATCGATCAGAGGGGGCCTCTCCGACCGCCCATCTAGCCCAAGATAGGGCCAAAGTGGAGTATTGAAAGTCATGAACTGCTCAACCACTTGGGCTCTATCATTGGGGGAGTTTTACCCTTCTGCAGAGGTGCAGTCGGTGCATTCTAACGCCCCAGATCACCTAATGATATGCTGGAACTACAGACTTTATTAGTTTATTATTATTATTATTATTATTATTATTATTATTATTTATAGCGATATTTTCACACCAGCGTTAGCTGGTAGTCATTCACTGGAGTTTGAGTGACAGCAAGTCTCCTCAGGTCTCCAGGACTCTTCTGAGTATTCTAGCCGATCTTAACAATGCTGTTGTCTGGATAGTATATATATATATATATATATATATATATACTCAACCCCTCCACCACGGACAGCGTGCAACTCAAGGATAATTTTTAGCTGAAGGGAGATTTAAATTCATGCCCTTCCCAAGAGCATTATCGCGAGATAAAACGCAAACAGCATCGTCCAGGATTTGAACTCGTGTGTTCATATTTATCCTCACCTCCTCCTTTCTGATGATCTGCTTCAGTTTATTTTCTCCATATAATCGATATCAAGATCAATCAGTTTATGAAGAATTTAATTTTGATTTTTTTTTTAAATGTTAAATTTTATTTTACAAGCAATAAATAATTTTATTTCTTTTTGGCAATTTCTTTATGGGATTATAATGAGAAATTGTACATTCCTTTCTTTCTTTCAAGAATTCTTCCCGCCCTTTCCAACCCCCTCTTCTTCGCCCATTCTTCGTCTCTTTACCAATCTCTCTTCAAGACAAGAATCAGAATTCTACCTCTTCGACATGATCCCACACTTCATAAACTTCCTCTAACCCCCAACCCACCCCCAGACGCCATTTTCGTTCGAAAACTACCATCAGATCACAGTTTTTTTCCCCGCCCAAATTACGCGATGCTCAGCGTTCGTCTTCCTAAATGAGCATCTTTATGACCACCCTCTCGCCCACACACTTCCACCCACACCTTCGATTTGAGCGACCTTCACCGTCAAAGTCTTCGTTATAGGTACCACGGCAATTTTGGATAAAGAAAAGTTTGTTAAATCGAACTTAACGGACCTAAATTCAACCAGCGTATGTCATCCCGCCGAAAGAAAAAAATACCAATAATCAGGGAATTAACTGAATTTAATGAAATTTTCAGTGTTGATATATTAATGAATAAAAGATATAATGCACCAGTTATTTTATTTAAAACTTTTACATTTTTTCAGGTCAGTTAACTTTGAACCACGTATCTTTGAGGCATAACACGTATTCTCAACAATACGTGATTCAAAGTTAACTGACCTGAAAAAATGTAAACGTTTTTAAATAAAATAACTGGTGCATTATATCTTTTATTTATTAATATATCAATACTGAAAATTTCATTAAATTCGGTTAATTCCCTGATTTTTTGGTCTTTTTTTTTCTTTCGGCGGGGTAACATACGATGGTGTAATTTAGGTCCATTAAGTTTGATTTAACCGAAAAGTTTTATTTTTATTTCTTTGTAGTTATGTAGGAAGTTTAGCTTAGTTAACCATTGAGTGGGTGTCTTCAGCGAGGATTGAACTCACTAAGCTAGTAAAGTAGTTTGTGAATATATATTTTTCTCTTGAGATATTTTATGCTATTTTTTCTTGACAATGTCTTTTTCTTTGTTCCTTTTATTTTCTTACCATTTCTTTTTCTTTTCTTTTTTCCTTTTGTACTGTATCTTCTTTCTTTCTTTCTTTCTTTCTTTACAAACTATTTCAAATTAAAAATTCGAGAATAATAAGCAAATAAATTTTAAAATCTTACTATAATGGAGATCCGGTGAGCATATTAAACTCTTTGAAAAGAACCGGCCTCCTATCAAGGATATAAGTTCACAGACCTACAAAAATAACCCACACATTCTCTTGATGTTCAAATCCTCAACAGAAAACTTAATATTTCTCTGAATGTTTGAGATGAGGCTTGATGATTAGTATTATCTGCGTTATTCGGACTATTGTCCCCATCTTTATTGTTATTTGTACAACGTTTCGGTCGATATGCCCTCCGGCCTTCTTCAGGTATTTCTTGTCGGACTCGGGAATCTTCTCGGACTCGGGAACCTTCTTTTCGGACTCGGGAAAAACTTAATTTCCAAAAATAACTAAACCCTTATCACTATACCTAAATACCAATAGAAGCAAGATCTGGAATGATATGCAGGTGGCTGCACACGTGGCAGCTGTACCTTACAAAGAAAAGAAGAAAAAAAACGTATTCGGCATAAAATGACCCAATGGTTGGCCGTAAAACCCAATCAACCAAACCAACCAAATCCGGTGTCTGTAAACTATGGCACTGCTTATGTCACAATACCCTCATGAATTACCTGAGTTTATTAATGAGTATTTAATACATATTCAAAATCATTAATACATAGAATAGATTTTATTCATTACCGATGTCTCTTTGAAAATCTTTGTTAGATTTGCCTCAAAACAGCCTATGCTATACTGCGACGTGTCTTATATATCACCAAGAAATAAAGGTTTACATAATATATGGTGTGGTTAATTTGCATACTGGTTTTAACAAAACCTATCAGCATCTCCGATATATGTTTATAATTGAAATATCTTGCACAGTTATACACAATCTGGTTCAATGTATTTACAGTTGGCTGGAAATGGTGGGGGAAGAAAAAAAAACACTGGGATGCATGGATATCATTTTTCTGCGTCCTTTTAGATTTTAATTCGCCAGGGTTCCACATAAGTAATTCACAAATTGAATATTTCCAAAAAGGTCTATAAAAACAGACACTAAGCAAATGTCGGCCATGGAACTTGAAGTTTAAAAACCACAATCAACCACAAACGAGAATCTCGTTTTCGTCTCGTCCGCTATCGCCGAAGCAAACGGACGAGATCTATGGCTTTTTAACGAGTCCCGCCTCTGCCCTCGGCAATGTGGCATTTATAGCGCCATCAATCACTCCGCGCGGACTTGTTCCTGTAGCGGATTATTATTGATGAATTTGTTTGTCATTAGGGGATGCGAATGTGTCCATACAGTTCTGTCAACGAGACACTTAGTTTGCATTTTATCATCCAATCGTTTGTTCGTTTTTCGCCACGTCCGTCTGTCGAGTTGACGGCTCTGTGTGTGATGAGACCGCGAAATGGACAGCGGCCATATTGTCGGTGTGTCTGTGCGCGTGGTGTGTAAAATCCTGAGGTTGCATGGGTGCAAAGATTAAGGGCGGCTACGAAGAAGAAGAAGAATAAGGACTGTTTTTTTTTAGGGGGGGGGGGGGTCGGCTGGGGGTGTTTCATAAAAGTAAAGATTACGGAAAGACAAATAATCAGTTCAACAGGATTGAATCGATTGAATGGGACGGCAGTTAGGATAAATTTACGCACACGGGAAACAGGTGGCTTGACCAGTTTTGTATCTAAATAGACTGGATTCCTAAAATTAGAACCGCATCTACGCCCTACAACAAGGGTTGACATGCTGTATAAACTAACCAACCCAATTATTTTCCATTCTAGCACTTGTTTCTGTATATAAAAAATATTGGTTGTCCTAGGTTGTCACGGATACGCACGAGAAACGTCCAATGAAGGAATACCCATCTCGATATATATAGAGAGAGAGGGAAAGGGGGGGAGAGGGAGAGATGGAGAGAGAGAGAGTCAGTGTGAGATAGAGAGAGAGAGAGAGTCAGTGTGAGATAGAGAGAGAGAGAGAGAGTCAGAGAGAGAGAGGGGGAGAGTCAGAGTGAGATAGAGAGAGAGGGGGAGAGTCAGTGTGAGATAGATAGATAGATAGAGAGAGAGAGAGATAGATAGTCAGTGTGAGAAAGAGTGTGTGTGAGTGTGTGTGAGAGTGTGAGTGTGTGTGAGAGAGTGAGTATGTGTGAAAGAGTGTGTGTGTGTGTGGAGAGAGATAGAGAGTGTGTGTGAGAGAGAGAGAGAGAGAGAGAGAGAGAGAGATAGAGAGAGTGTGCGTGTGTGTGTGTGAGAGAGAGATATATATAGAGAGAGTGTGTGTGTGTAGGAGAGAGAGAATTCTTTACGTCCTATCTGGAGGGTTAAGAATACCCCGAGCGCACCCCTTGCAGAGGGAAAAAAAACTACCCCCTGAAATAAAGTTGCTTGGGAATAGCACTAAATTGTATCCGATGAAGCTTTAGTTCTGGAGATCTGGGGAATGCGAAACCTCCCCTTCATTGCCATTATTCCCAGGTCCACTTAAAGTGTTAGATTTTGGGTCCGGAATAATAGAAGCATTTTTTGTTTGTTTAGGAATCAACATGCTACAACCCTAAGCTTTGACCAGCCTATTCTTCAGAGGGAGCCTCTCCAACCACCCGTCTAGCTTTGGTAAGGACCAAAGTGAATTATTGCATGTCATGGATTGCACAGACACCAGACTTTTATCCTTAAGCCTCATGGGTCGCCACCCACGGTCAACAGGTGGCCCCAGTGGTGTGGGGTCTTAACCCGCTACAGAGGTGCTGTCGATGTATTCTAAAACCCCAGGCGAAAGGGTTGAGAAAAATAATTAATTTATAAAGAACTGTTTAATCATGTTTTATAAAATTTATAGAATTAAAAAGAAGAAAAAATTGCTAAAAGTATCGTATAAACAGTATCTTCTTCTATTATAAAGAAACAGTTATTTGTTTTTGAAATTCATATTTAGATTTTTAAAGGAAATGAAAAATTAAAAAAAGGGGGAAAAACAATATGTAGAAAAATCAATTGGAAATATTCTAATTTAAAAATAGGAATGTATTTGGTATTGCAAAATTCACTGAAAATAGAAAATATTCCCTTTTTTTTCTCCTTACAAATTTAAATACACTTTTCAAAATGAAATAACTCACTTCCTTTATAATAGAAAAAATAATTTTAGATAAATCTTCTCGTTTTATTTTTAGATAAAGATCTGTCAATCCTAATAATTTCAACAAGTATTATATTTTATCTTCCAATTCGAATTGCTTTCAAAATAAGATCTATAAAGCCCCACCCAAACCCACAAACTCCCAGTCTCTGCTTCATCGGTGCCTCCTTTGTTATTGTTTTACACACGAGTAGTTGGTTGGTTGGTTGGATTTTATGGTATGTCAACCCTTGTTGGGTTATTTTATGCCGAAGACATTTTGTTTTATTCATTCTTGTGGGTATTCATTTTTTCTTTCAAATTTAGTGTTTTTTAAACATTTTTTTTAATATTCATTTTTTAAATCTATTTAACTCGTATATGGTATTCTAACAGGCACTACCACTCCCCCATGAGTAGTGTTGAGTGTATTATATTTTAGAAGCTCGGTAAATCATTATCGTTAATAATTTTAACAAGCATTCCCATGCATTAACATAATAATAATAATAATAATAATAATAATAATAATAATAATAATAATAATAATTTTAGAAAACAGACTATTGGGAAGAGTCCTTAAGGACATGAGGAGACTTCTTCCCCAGGACCCAGGGAAAAACCACCAGCTTACGCTGGTATTAAAACACACAAGAAATACAATATTTTTCTTTTAAATAAATATAATCAAAAAAGAATTTGTTTGGTTTTAATGGCTTGTCTGTCTGTGTCTCTGGCCGGGTTAGCTCAGTCGGTAGAGCGTTCGGCTAGAAACCACAATGTTCCTAGTTCGATAACGGTCCTCGCCAACTCAGCGTATGAGTAGCACAGGGATCTGCGCGGTAAAGTAAGGAGCTGATGGTAGGTGCGGCGCCCCACCTCAGATGCTAAAAAACAATCTCCTTGGTCTAGCGCTATTGAAAAGGGGATAGACTTCCTCGTTGATACCGACTTTAGGCCGCTCCGACGACTTTACTTTTACTTATATTTTAAATTTATACACAGCTTATTGGTGTGTCGCCATACAAAAAAAGTTTGGGAACCACTGCTCTAGTCTATTCGGTATCCGACGGATGTGAGGGTCTCTTTAAATTCAAAGTGTGCCGAGCAGTTTAAAGGCAATCATAATGATTAGAAAAGGAAATTGTAAATCACTTTATCGTTAAAAGTTCCTTACCTTTGTCCTCCCCACTCCACTTTACGGGGGTAAGGAAAATGGGCTGGGGTTGGTGGTTGATTGTTCAGACCGGAAGGTCATCCAACGGCGACTTTTAAAAGTAGATTTTTATTGCCCCATGTCCGTACGATGGACCGACAGCGAGAGAAAACACACGATGATTTTTTCGTATTATTTATTTACTCTTGATAGCTGTGAGGGACAAAACAAAATTCAGACATAGGAAGAGTTAAGTCCTTGTTTTAGATACTTAAAATTGTTTTCATTTGGGCTAATAAGATTACATTGCTAAAGACATTTTCCAACTCAAACGTTCTTACCTGATGATATACAAGGTGTGTCAAAAAAAGTAACGATTTTTTGTACTTTTTGATACACCCTATATTCTGAAAAAATTAACGTTCCATTCATTTTTCATTTCTATCTTGGTAAATACAACTTCAATCTCGATACTATTATGGCACACTTTGTATATAATTCCCACGGGAGGATGCTAACTAGGGGTGTTAGAGTTTAAGTACCGGACATATATGCCGAAAAGGAGGGGTCCACTTAAAAAAAAAATCATATTGTAAGAATTATCTGGTATCTCTAAAAGAGACGGCTTCGTTCCTGAAATTAGGTAACCAAGTGAGTACCTGTTACTATTAGTATTTTTGTAATTTAACCACTGTAATTCTTTTAGACAATAACAAAATGAATAAAATTATTTTAATTAATTATCATTCTGATAACTCCATTGCAATCTATTAGATTTTCATATGCCACATTTGAATGAGCTGTACATATTTATTAAACCGTAAAATGACTTCATTTTTTAAATTAAAATTTAACGTTAATTGAAAAAATGACACGATGACATGCATTCAAATTTTTTTTAAATAATTTGTTATAAACTATCCTAATTTTCTTTTTTTATCTCGATGTATAAATAACAAATTAAAATAATTAATAATAAGCTATTTCATATATATATATATATATATATATATATATATTATATATATATTATATATATGAGAGAGAAGAAACTATTTTAAAATATAACAAACACAGGATGTTATGATCAGGAACAATTTTTAGCGTCAATATTTGTTTCCTGATCATAACATCCTGTGTTGTTATATTTTTAAAAATATTTTCTTCTCATATTGCGGATTAATTTCCTCATCGTATTTCCATATATATATATATATATATATATATATATATATATATATATAGCCGCTGAAACAATAAAAATCCACCAGCAAGAATATACAATCTATTTACCTGGATTTTTCCTAAAACCGATTCAAAAGTGCTCAATATAAAGAGCTAAATAGACGATTAAAATCGAATGGTTTAGAATACGGATCGTTTAAAATATACCGACTCAAGTTCCTGGCAATGGTGCGAACCTTCGAAACTTGAGTCGGTATATTTTAAACGATCTGTATTCTAAACCATTCGATTTCTCTCTCTCTCTCTCTCTCTCTCTATATATATATATATATATATATATATATATATATATATATATATATATAAATAGTTAATTATTGATCAAGCCAGAGTTCGACAAATCTCACAAAGAAAGTGAAAATCGTTGACAAACTTTTCAAGATAGAAATTAAATTCTCTATTCTCACTCCCTTATCTTAAAAACAATAAACCAAACGTCAAAAAGAAAACCAAACGGCGGGCCCTTTGATGTCTTTCTGATTAAAAAAAAAAGTCTACACTCACCTGGCCCTTAAAATTCTAAAAAGGTTACGCAGGGCAAACTCATTTTTTTTTTGTTTTTTTGGTTTCAATGAGTCCCCAGTGAAGAACTACTCTTTCACCTCGCTCCACTTTATTTATTTATTTTTTCTTGTTTCTCATTTTTTTTAATCTCTTCCAATTCCCCTGAGTGATTTCCTTAGACAGAAACCTGAATCAAGGATATTTGTAGGGTGGAAAACAGAATTTGAAAAAAGCTGATTTTTTTTTCTTATCTACCCCAACAGTATAAAGTTTCACTTGTCCCTTGAACCATTGGAATGCCAGTTTTCCGAATTTCCATCGTTACTTACTTCGTAACTACTTATTTGTTTTACTGGCTGACCCAGGACTTCAAACTTCAAATCGACGACGACTCATAATACTGACATATTAAGAAAAAAAATGTTATTTCCCTAGTTGAGTAACATGAGTGACCCAGAAAAAAAAGAACCCAAATTATTTATTTTCCCATTAAACTAACCCTAAACCCCAACCCTAACCCTATCCCTAAACCCTTGTAGGGCTTAAACTTAAAAAAAAATAGAATTAAGTTTTATTACAAAATTTGTGGGTTCTGTTTTTTCTGTGTCACCCTGTAATATTATGTTACTCAAATGGGGGGTTTAGGGTTAGTTTAATGGGAAAATAAATAAATAATGGGTTCTGTTATTTCTCTGGGTCGCCCTGTAATATCATGTTACTCAGCTAGGAAATAACCGAAAAATATATAGGGCCGGCTTAGCTCAGTCGGTAGAGTGTTCGGGTCTGGGAACCTCACAAAATGTATTCAGCATTAAATAACCCCAAAAAGTTAACATACCATAAAATCCAACCAACCAACTAAGCTTACCATTCTTCGGTATACACAATGTGTGATAAAAAAAACACATTTTTGTGGTAAAAAATGGGGGATTATATTTACTACCACCCCCACACACGAGCAGGATGTGACACAAGGTCAATTTCTTAAGCGGGGTTTAACAGGTGTGAATTCAGAGTTTTCCTTCTCCTAGACTGGCTACCTAGCCATAGTTAAAGAGTCCAGTCTGCCCTGCTAATTAGATTCATACCTTTCCCAAGGGTATTAGCGCCATGTGAAATACCAACAGCTTCGTTCATGGAATTGAACTCGAGTTGACGAGTCCATTTCCTAGGACTCAAACCATTAGACCACGTGCCTCCTTACATGGGTATATACAGTATTTACTCATAGCTTGAGAAAATCATTGCTAATTATCTGGAATTAATCAATTTAATAAAAAAAGATACATTTTTTATGGTTTAATTATTACAACGTTTGATAGGTTTACTTAAGAGCTATTGCAATAGTTCAGTATGTATAGACTGTCTATTCTATTTCCCATACATGTATGTATGTGACTAAAAGTCTCAGGCACAAAACAGGCCAATGTTCCTAACTACTCGCTGCGGAACTATGATAGTATGTTTTTATTTTATTTTTTAAAAATTGAATTTAAGTAATCCCAAGCAGAAAACCCATGACGATCCTAACGGTGAAACTCGAGTAGGCTTACTCTGACTATATCGGTTTTCTAAACTAGCTCTACAAACGTATTGAGACTTTTATATTCATTCATAAATATGCATTCAGTTAATTATTTTTTTATCGACAATGAAAATTGGGACTCGCTCGAATTTTTGCCTTCTTCCTTTTTCATATATATATATAATATATATATATATATATATATATATATATAATATACCAAACTTATTGGTAAATCCTCGCGGTGAGAAAAAAAACAGCAAATAATTTGATTGTAAAAATATACTACCAAACATCAACCGGGAAGAAAAAATTTTTGGAAAAAATAAAAGACCAAGATAATCGTACCAACAAAAAATAATCTATTAGTACAATATTTTGGCCTGAAGAGCATTAAGCGAAACTTTTAGTAGGTTCGTCTGACTCATTAGATTATATAATATATATATATATAGGAGCGATTCCTGGCCTAACCTGACTTATTATTGCCCAAGGTGTGTTGCGCGTATTAATTGAACCGCCTCACCATTGGCCTATAGATGAGGGAAGAAGTGGGTTCATGCCTTTCCTAAAGAAATTATCACGAAGTGGAACTCAGACAATCTCCCTTCGCGCCGTTAATCGCTAAGCCACGCCCACCACCATGGATGCGACATAGATACATACGAATGTTTAGATAAACTCTCTCTCTCTCTCTCTCTCTCTCTCTCTCTCTCTTCTCTCTCTCTCTCGTGTACACACACGCATGCGCACTCGTATATACCAACTGCCACCTCCATGTTTGCGCATGTACAGAACTCCATAATTCTTATAAATAACCATAGGCAAACCGTTGACCATCTGTGATGTTTCTTGTAGCAGAATAAAAAAAGAAAAGAACTACCTGTCTCCATTTTATGAATATCTGCTGTTGCTGATCGAGAGAAAGCAGCCTATTAGCTGTCGACCTTAGCCAAATTGTATCTCAAATAAATAGACAAACAAGCAGCAAGAGGAGAAGCTTACCAAATGATGAATCGAAAGGTTTGGGGTTCTAATCCAACCTCCTAAATCATCAGATTATAATTTTTTTCTCCTTTTTGCTGATCCCGCAACTTATCTTATTATAATGGAGATTGTGTGTTTTTCTGTCTGTAACCGAAACTATATTACTAATCGCGTCACAATTAACATAGTTATTTACATCACATTCTCCATGATTTTATTTATATTTAAACCTCAATTATTAATAAAATTTCTTCACCTTTTTATTAGTGTTTGTCCATATCTACATACATAACATGCAATTGTATTTTATATAATACAAAAAATAACAGTTTGCAGTGTGAATGGGAAGGCTAATTTGCATATTGATATTAAAAATGTATTTTATTAAATATGTGCTTAGTATTATGTGATTTCTAACTGTTTGGTTTTATTTTAGCTGAATATAAGCAAAAATCTCTTCAATGAATCTTAAATGAAATCCATTAACAAGAAAAAATAACTGTCATTTTATTCTTATTTCCTAATTTAACTAAATTGTTAAATAAGTAAAATTCAGCAATGAAAGACGGGGAGTGATGAAGAGTAAGTTTCATTTCTATTTTTCTATTATACCCCAACTCTGTACATATCTTTTTGTCTGCCTCTAATTATACGTTTATTCATTCTTTCTTGACCCCGGAGGGTGCATATATTTGCTAAGTATATATAAGGAAAAAATTATAATCTGCTTGTATATTTATAGTGCACATAATATTTGGTCATCAAAAATTATTTAAAAAAGCAAAACTATTATAATAGTGCACATAGTGAGGTTTGAACGCGTCATCCATTGGTCATCTTAAAAATTAATTTTAAGATAGGGGTAAGCGGGTAGTGGTCTTAGCTACCGTGGGCCAGTAGTGGATCGCCCTTCCTAGAATCCTCCTCTCTAGTAGGCATAAAAAGGGGATTTCTTTTTCCTGGGACGTTGGGAGAAATTTTTTGTAATTCGTTACTACAGTGTAGTGAAATCTGTCTTGTTCGGGCTAACATTTCTTTTGCTGAAAGAGTTTGTAACTCATAACTACAGTGTAGTAAAATATCATGTTTTGCTCGACTGTTGTGCGAGCCAACATTTTTTTTTCTAAGGTTCGGTTCCCGAGGCTGCTCGGTTGCGAGCCGCACCATTGAAGTTTGTTGCAATCTGCTGCTATTTTTCTGTAGTCGTTCGACCGTGGGTAAACTCTGTTAATAGTTGACAGAATTCGCAATAGTCAACGATATACTCGTCAGGACGTGTGATTTTGTGTTTATCGGTACAGACATTAGGGACTTCGGGTTGGTATGCGAATGCGAGTTTTAGGACTGCGCGTGGGTGTTTGTTTGTTTGTTTTGTTTTGTTTTTTGTCTATTTCTGTTCTCTCGAAGCGGCTTTATTTTGCACTTTAAAAACAAATGGACGGAATGGACTGACGGATAAAGAGCGAGAAAGGAGGAGAACCGAATGGAGTGGTTGGGGCGCATAGGTGGAGAAGGGAGAAATAGGCGGGAATATCGTAGAGCTGATTTTAAGTGCCAGATATCGAAGTGACGGAATCGGTCGGTTCCGACACGCCTAAAATGGCAACGTTTTCATTAGAATCCCCCCCTCTCTCTCTCTCTCTCTCTCTCTTTTAATTTGTCATATTCTTTATTGATACGATTGGTAAATCTATTTAAAAGCTCTCTATTATTGAATGGCAAAGATTATTATTATTATAGAATCATTCACCCCCCCCCTTCTCTCTCCCTCTCTATCTATCTCGCACACATTCACTCTCTTCCTCAAACCCCTCTCTCTCCTCCTCACATACATTTCACTCACTCTCTCTCTCTCTCTCTCTCTCTCTCGCTTCACTTTTTCCTTTGTCCTATTCTTTTTTTAATGTTGCAGGATTGGTAAATCTATATAAAAATTCTTTCTGTTATCGAACTTGTCTGTCCGTTAACCAATGGCATCTGTCTATAGATTCATCTTGCTATTGGCCAATCATTAATGCAATAATTTTCTACAAAAAAATCCCCTGTAATCGATATCAACACACACACACACACTATATATATATATATATATATTTGTGTTTGTAAAAATAATTGTTGGAGATCAGAAACAAAATGCTTTTCAGGCTTCTAAAACAACCAAAAATATTTTCCTATATATAGATAGAGAGAGATTCTGTATGTCTGTCTGTACAATGACTGAGTGCACGTCCTTTTATAAACGAAAATTAGTGGACACCAGGAAAGACCAACGTTCAATAAAATCCAATAAATTTTTTGTCAAAGAGAAGCTTAAAAACCTTTTTTATTTCTAATCTTCCATAAGAAAAGCTAAATGAAAATTACAAAGGTATAAATGAATGATATATTAAAAGATTAATTTTAAAAATGGTTTAAAAGATATAACAAATTAATAAAGGATAAACATAGTAAAAAAATAAATAAAAGAAAAACTATAACCAAGAAGAGTAATAAAAATTAACTTAAACAAGAATATATAAAGAAAAAAAAGAAAACAAATATATACAAAAAGAATTTTTATTAACTTATATATAACTATAGATGAGAGATTTATTTTTGCCCCCTCCGATCAATCAGTCCTGTCAAGCCCTAGCACCTATATGATTGCCCCAAACCTATTGCCCTTATGGCATGCCCAAACCCTTTTTATCATATATGTACTAGAAGGCGGTGGCTGGTGATCTTCATGTCCTGGCAATGACGTTAAATTCTATCTGATGGTGAGGTTCCAGTTCTGGAGGCCTCGTGAATGTGGAGCACCTCTTCATCACCATTGCTTCCAGTTTCACTCTGACCCGGAGTGGTAGTACTTGTTAGTCCTATCTATGGGTTAAATAGAAAAAAATGTTTATAAAATTGTTTAAAGAATCTTTCTACCAAACTATCGTTTATGACAAATTGAACTTTACCCTATAAACTTAATTTTCAATCCACCTAGCAACAAATAACGAAAATAAATCTGTCAAAATCAAGAAAAAAATCCTTTAAAAATCCCTCACAACCTACCGCTTGGCATTAAAAAAAACCCTGGATGGGTTGACATGCCGTTAAAATCAGTCAGTCATAGTATATGGTATTTTTGCTCACATCAGAAACCTTTATTTTTAATGTAAATATGAAATATCTATCAGAAAAAATCAACATAGAAGATATTCTGTTATTTTTTAAGGAAATAAAATTATACCAAAAATATAAACATGGGTTTACAGGCCGTTAAAATCAACCAATTAATCAAATTTATCTTTAACGTTTTAAATCCCGGGCAACGCCGGGTAGCTCTGCTAGTTTCATGTAAATCCATTATAAAATAACTACGCGTGCAAACGTATATAATAATTTAATAAATCTAAAATAGATATTTGATATCTATTTATTATTAGCTATTACATTATTATTATTATGCAAATGAGTATAATATCAGTTGTAGTTGCACACTTGCAAGAAAAATACACTTTAACTTCAGATCAACATAATTAAACATTTCTATTGTCAAACATACAAGATGGACGCACGCATGCGCACTATATACACATTCCGAGCGCCGTGTCTTTTGTATCTGACGACTCTCTAAAAACTCCCGCATTTTACCCCAACTAACAAAACGTTTGCTTCTTATTTTTGTTTCATTGCCTTACCCTGGCCATTTTTATATTTTTATTGTGGGAAGGGAAAAAAGTCTAAACACACTCGGCTAATTAAAGAAAGATGGAGAAGAAAAAAAGATAGACGGAAGAAGTTTTAATGATCGGGTTTGTATTAAAGAGAAAATGAAAAGAAAGCAATGAGATTCAAATTGTAGACATGAGTTTAATGTTTAAATAAAATAGCGGACCCTTTCGACGGCTGGCTAGTTTTCATTGGCAACAATAAGTCAGACCACAAAAACCTTAAAGTGTGGTATTCACGCGAGAAAAAACGAGATTGTTTGTTGTTCATTTTATCTTCTTCTTTTATTATTATTATTATCACTATCGTTATTATTTTGAGTTTTTCACATCAGCGTTAGTTGATGGTATTTCACTGGAGGCTGAGTGACAACAAGTTTCCTCAGGTCTTCAGGACTCTTCGGAGGATTCATGAGTCTGGATGGTCTCAATTCTTCTTCTGATTTCCATATCCTCCAGTCTTTTTTTTCCAAGTATATTGGGACCGTTCCAAGTGCACCAACTACAATTGGTATCACTTTCACTCTCATATTCCACAGCTTTTTCAATTCTCTAGCAAGGTCCAGGTATTTATTATTCCTGTGACAAAAGACACCTTGGTACTTATTAAGAATGAAATTAGTCGGAATGGTTCTCCAAAATAATCAATGCTCCTCATCCCTCTCCTTCTTCTTCTTCTTCTTCTTCTTCTTCTTCTTCTTCTTATTATTATTATTATTATTATTATTATTATTATTATTATATCCCTCAATTTTCATACCAGCATGAGCTGATGGCCTTTCACTCGAGTCTGAGTGAGAACAAGTCTCCTCTGGTCCCCAGGACTCTTCTAAGTATTCTAGCCGATTTCAACAATGCCATTGTGTGGATGCTCTCAGTTCTTCCTCTGATTTCCAGTTCCTGTAGTCTGTTTTCTAAACTCTTGGGGGCGGTTCCAAGTGCATCAACTACAATTGGTATCACTTTCACCCTCATATTCCATTATTATTATTATTATTATTATTATTATTATTATTATTATTATACATGTCCATAATTATCAATTTATCTATCTCGAATTTTTCATATCTCTCTCTCTCTCTCTCTCTCTCTCTCTATATATATATATATATATATATATATATATATATATATATATATATATATATATATATATGAACATATCAAGATATAAAAATAGGAATTCCCGGTTGAAATACAGACCATCCTGGTATATGTACTTACAGGTAGTCACAAATACCGCCAGATGCACTGAGCCATGCCTCGAATGTAAGAGCTCATCTGATTAGTTATATTGTTGCTAGCAATAGCGATATAGAAATGGGGATTCCCGCTTGAAATTCAAGCTGCCTGAATTAATGTACTTTCAACTGGCTTCAAATTTTGTTTAAATGCAAGTCATCCTGTCATTTTTTTTTTCAATATTAAATTTAACTTTTAACTTAGCTAATCAAGCCGAACTAGATTTTAATAAAGATAGCTCATTCAACTGTGGCATATGGAAATCTAATAGATTGCAATGGAGTTAGAATAATGATTATTGATGAGAATAATTTTATTTATTTTGTTATTGTCGAAAAGAACTACAATGGTTAAATTACAAAAATACTAATAGTACTGGGTATTCGCTTTGTTATCTCCTGCACCCCCTTTGAGTAGTGGTTCCAACCTTTTTTACTTTTCCCGTACTCTTAAGAAAGTTTTGCTCTGAGCTCGCACCCCTACAATTTATACTTTTGTTAAAAAATATAGAATGTGAATCCATACGACAGTTTTATCAAAAGATCATATATATTTTACGCTCTAAATCTAATATAATATGTAAACAAAGATCAGACATTAATATTTTAATTACTTGGTAAACCCTGACTCAAATTTGATATGAAACTCAAATTCCTGACACAATTAATATTTGAATAAACTTTATAAAAATAGTTACTTGCTTATAATATGTATAAAATAATAAGTATTAACTTAGACCAGTAGTTCCAAAACTTTTTCTATTCCCGCACCCTTAAAAGAGTTTTGCTCTGACCTCGCACTCCCAAAAAGAGTTTTGCTCTGACCCCGTACCTCTACAATTTATACTTTTGTTCAAAAATATAGAATGTGAATCCATACTACAGTTTTATCAAAAGATCATATATATTTTACTCTCTAAATCTAATGTAATATGTTCTTCAGCATGATGAAAGGTAATGATAATAATCTGAAATAAAGAAACGAAAATATAAATAATATTAATTACAAAAGGAAAAAAAAATGTAAATTTGAACGGACGCTTTTCGCATCCCCTAGAATGATGCTCGCACTCCCAGGGGGTGCGAACATCCTGGTCGGGAACCCCTACCGGATACTTACTCCTCCCTTTTCGACATGCATGTTCAGTACCTAAACTTTGCACCCCCTATCTGATGTCTATACGATTATACATACCCATTGCCCAGATGCTGATCTGTGTGTGTGGGGGGGGGGGGTAAAGTGGCCCCTTCCTCTGATCGGTCAGTCTACGAGACGAAAAATCCGAGAAAATCACGTGCTGTAAATATTTGTGCACGCACAAAAAACGCACGTGCCGGTGCTGAAACTCGAACACGTGCACACGCCAGAACAAATATATATGCACGTGTTTAAACAAGACCATCTTGTGTCTCGTAGGGTAGGCTCTGACTCGGAAGAGATAGTGAATTCAAATTTAAGGGACAGAATGATTTTGGGGTCCCTTCTGTGAAAGACAAATAACGGTGATATATACCTAAGCCCTCAGACACACATATATATATAGAAGAGTCACGCATATACACGCACGCATGCCCTCACCGACAGGCATACAATTATAATCGTACTGTCATACTCAAGAGGACAGACAGACAAACGCATATCTATATATTATTAACCCATGGCTAGGTTCAATATTCCTACAATCATTTTCAATCGCATTTCTTTTGGATATATGATGGCAAGTATTCGCGTCTTATACTAATAATTTTCAAACAGATCGATTTGACTCACAGATGTGACCCTACAGGCACGACCACTCCGGGTCAGAGTAAACCTGGGATTAATGGCAATCAAGAGGTGATATCCAGAACTGGAAGCTCGTCATTAGATACACTTTAATGTTATTCCCAGGGGCCAGTGTATCCTAAGCCCAACCAACAGAGTGAAATATTTAATTGTTAGTTGGTTATTGGATTATTTTATGCCGAAGACATTTTGTTTTATTCATTCTTGATGGTACTCAATTTTTAACACAGTTTTTTAAACTGCTTTTTTTCTTCTTTTATCTAACACATCGATGGGACCCTAACAGGTACTATCACTCCAGGTCCGGGTGGACCTGAGAGTAATGGTGGTGAAGGAGTACTTCGTTCTCCAAAGCTCCAGAATTGGAATTTCACCATCAGATAGTTTAACGTCATACTTAGGACATGTGAAATATTCAAGTGAGGGCAAGATATTTGGAGAGACCTGCTGTCACTTTATCTTCGGCGATGACCAGCAGATACATCTGGAGTGAAGATATAAATGAGATGGGACTCTAACAGGTACTATCACTCCCAGATAGGGTGGACCTGGGAGTAATGGTGATGAAGGAGTACTCGACATTCTCCAAAGCTCCAGAATTGGAATTTAATGGGACCCTAACAGGTACTATCACTCTCGGATAGGGTGGACCTGGGAGTAGTAGATGGGACTCTAACAGGTACTACAATTCCGGGTCAGAGTGGAACTGGGAGTAATAGTGATGAAGGAGTACTCCACGTCCCTCAAAAGTTCCAGAATTGGAAATTCACCATCAGATAGCTTAACGTCATACCCAGGACATATGAAATATTTTAAGTGAGGGCGAGATATTTGGAGAGACCAGTAGTCACTTTATCTCCAGCAATGACCAGCAGATACACCTGGAGTGAAGATATGAGATGGGACTCGAACAGGTACTATCACTCCGGGTCCAGGTGACTTGGTAGAAATGGTGATGAAGGGGTACTCCATCCACGTTCCCCAAATGCTCCATAATTAGAACTTAACCATCAGATAGTTTAACCTAAGACCCAGGACATATGAAATATTTTAAGTGAGAGCTGGCGATTTGGAGAGACCTTGCTGTCACTTTATCTCTAGTGATGACCAACAAATACATCTGGAGTGAATATATAAATGTATAAACAAAGAAAGAAAAGGAAAACGAAAAAAAGAAAGAAAGAAAGGTCATTAAGTTATACAACTTTACGATAAGAAGATTTTGTGTATGCAAAGGAAGAAAGGCGAAAGCCATCACTGGATCTCAGGTCGAGGCCTGGTGCAGTCGGTTAGAGTTTGGCCGTGCCAAAATGGCCGCCAGGAAGTTCGGTCCGTCAGCTTTGTGTGCCGTATCGCTATTTTCTCTGGCCAAGTAGCCTCCCAGATTTTGTTTTATGATAACAATGTGGTAATCTCTCGAGATACACCCGGTCGACACAACCCCAAATTACGTGAGCAATGTTTCTTGTCGGCGTCTCTCGTCTTCTTGTTCACCAACAAACAACACAAACCTGTGGCTGTTTGCTCGCCAAAAGCGTTCTCCAGCACACAGCATACGTCAACCGAGCTGCATCAATATGGAGTACCTCATCATGAGGCAATGGTTAAAGAGCTAGTCTGTGATTATATTATAACTGAGAGCAAGTGTGATGGTCCCTTGATGACCCACACTTCTAGTTTGGTTCGTAACTAAACTGACCTTTTTGTATTATTCGATTTTTTGGACATATGGTGCAACAGATATAAGGGTTGGGTTAATACAGTTCTAAGTGACAATCATCTATAGGTTGCAGGTTCAATCCTTACCACTAGATAAATAAGTGACAATCAATTGCCATTTCAATCCTGGCCAAGGGTGATAATAACATAGATTGCTTAACACTTGTACCCGGTCACGGTTAACGGAATGAGAATAATCTATCCCCGTGGATTGAATCAAGGGTTCAATTCGAAGTTCCGTGAAGGTTACCGAGTTCGAAGAGAAGGTTTCCGAGTTCG
>CM042165.1:51674489-51764489 GCA_023376005.1 Doryteuthis pealeii | reverse complement strand
TCAGGGGTGTTTAACATGTTTCACATTGTGGTTGTTGTTCTTGTTTGAGTCGTTCATACGATTGTTTTTAATATGTTGGACAATAAAATAATACTATTAGAGATCAATTAACACCAAGTAATTATTTATTAAACCCGGTTTTGTTGAAACCACTATGCAAACTAACCACACCATATATCATGCAAAACCTTTATTTCTTAGGTATATGAAACACATTGCAGGATTTTAAACGTACTAACAACATGGGCTGTTTTGAGGTAAATCTAACTCCATAGATTTCCATATTGACATCGTTAATGAATAAGATTTATTCTGTGTATTAATGATTCTGTTTGTTCTGATCGGAAATGTCCAACTCTTTCTTGTTTGGGGGAATCACAAATACGATACGAAAGATTCACGTAAAAAATTGCTTGGACACGAGAGAGAGAGAGAGAGAGAGAGAGAGAGAGAGAGAGAGAGAGAGAGAGAGAGAGAGAGAGAGAGAGAGAGAGAGAGAGAGAGAGAGAGAGAAAGAGAAAGAGAGAAAAGAGAGATTCTCTTTTCATTTGAACTCGGATCCCCGATTTTATTTCCTACGACGATAGCCGTTACGCTAAGCGCGCCGGCAAGATAAAAAAAAACGTGTAATATATTTATCAGTAAACAGTGCTCAATATCATTGATAGAGCATTTATATCTAATTTAAAACACTGAATTGGAAAAACACTGAATATCGTAATTACTCGAGCCGAAAAGAGAAGAGGAACGCCCTCCACACACACACACACACACACACACACACACACACGGTTCTATCGTGTATCCTGGGTATGAGGTTAAACCGCATTTAATGGTGAAGTTCCAATCTGGAGCTTTGTGGAGTATAATGGAGTACCCCTTCATTGCTATTACTCCCAGGTACACACTGACCCAGTGTAGTAGTACCTGTTAGGGTCCCATATATGGGTTAAATAGACTGAAAAATGAGTTTACAAAAATATGTTTGAAAAATAAAAATTGAATACCCAACAAGAATGAATCAAACAAAACGTCTTCGGCATAAAATAACTCAACAAGAGTTGACATGCCGTAAAATCCAACCAACCAGCCAACGGCTCTATCATTTGTTTTTTAAGATTTATTATCAACTTTTGTTCATCTGTTCTTCTTATATGATCATCATGTCGCGCAGTTAGCACGGATATCCATAACAATCTCTCGCCAACCTTTTCTATCATTCATTGTCCCGGGGAGTTCCTCTGCGCAGCATCCAGTATCCGCGCAGAGTTGGTCAATGTAGGGCCATGATGGGCAGCCCACATTAGCAAAGTCCATGCGTTGGCTTCCACGGGAGAACGTCGCTTATGAGTTCGTCCTTGCTTGTGTTCTTACCAGCAGTGTCTTATATATAGATGTATGTCTATATAGTTGTTATGGCAAACAAAGTTGCAGAAATATTAGTTGTTATATAACCATTACACTATGCGCCTATAACTTAATGTAGCAATATAAGAGAAGGCCGCAGAATAAATCGGCCGAAATGTAACAGCATTAGAAATACAAAGAAAAGAGTTCGAATAACCTCTGAAAAGACACTGAATATTGTAATTACGCGAGCTGAAAACAGAAGAGAACCCCCCCCCACACACACACACTGTCGTTTTTTTGGGGGGGGGGGTTTTAAAAGTTTTTCTCCTTTTTTTATCAAGTCTTACTCGTCCGTTCTGCTTTTTTTATTTATTTTTTTATTTTGTTTAAATCTTTATTTTTTATTTTTTTCAACTGTATATATTAAAACCATTCAGTATTCACTAAAATTTACTGTGTAAAGTCTCTATTGTTCTGGGGGGGAGCACGAGACACAAGGGCTTAGAACCGGGACAGAAGTCGCTAAACCAGGGGGTAGGGGGTGAAGGAGGACGTGAGACAGCCGGGTACATTGATTTAAGAACACTTTTTTTCTTTTTTTTATATTCTATCTTGAAGGTAGGGTGGGGCCCGAAGTGAGTGAGGAGCCCTTCGTCCGTTGGGGGGAGAAAGTTTAGGAGCCTTTGACAACATCTCGCTAATCAGCCTGAGAGAAAAATAGACGGAATATATTAAGCATGTTATTGAAAAAAAAGTAACTTGTTTGTGCGTTTTAGATTAGGGACTAGAAGCGGCTACCCAGCGTCGCCTGGGTAGAGGGGGGGACAAACAAAAAACCTTGTATATTGATTTGTTTACTTTTGAGATTTACAAATGCTGGGTATTTTTAAAAGTAGAATTTCAATGCTATATCTGTGTATATTTTGATTTTAAATGAGAAAGAAATATATTTTTGTGGCGTTATAGTGTGTGACCTACCTTTTTGATTCTGTTATAGTATGTGGCCTACCCGGTTTGAATGTGTCCTACCTCAGTAAGTGTATATTTATAGATATAAGTAGTAGGCAATTTATTGAAACTAATTATTTTCCCCATATATTCAATTTCAAGAAATGCAATTCAGTCATAAGCTGTATATAGTAATTAAGAATAATTAAAAAAGAATTTATCCATAATTTACACGAATCAGATCTATTTAATTCTAAAATATTCTAAAATTCTGAAATAGAGTTAGGGTTAACAGTTATTATCATAACCTCATAATATGCTTTTTATGGTAGGCCACATACTATAAGAGAGACATGATTTTGTAGGCCACATTCAAAAGGTAGGCCACATACTATAATGGTACCAATATTTTATTACACAGAAAAACGTTTGTAATTTTGAAAAATGATTCTATATCAAAAACTAGAAGCGGCTACAATAGTCCGAAAAATCCAAATAATCAAGCCTCATCTAAACAAACAGGAAATGTTAATTAGACTATTCACTCCCTCGAAAATAGAAGCATCAATATCATCATGAACAGCTGTTACGACTGGAACTCAACGGCTTCATAGGTTTATATACCACAGGATATCTCATTATAATGGAGATTCGGTGTCTGTCTGTAACCGAAACTACGTCACTGCTTATGTCACAATGCCCTCAGAAATTGCGTTTATCAATGAGTATTTAATTTATTGTCAAAATCAGTTATATTAATAATTAGAATAAATCTTATTTATTAACGATGTTACTATGAAAATCTGAATTAGATTTTCCTCAAAACAGCCCATGTTATTAGTGCGTTTAAAATCCTGCAATGTGTCTTATGTATCACTGAGAAATAAGTATTTACATAATACGTGGTGTCGTTAATTTGCATACTGGTTTTAACAAAACCGGGTTTAATAAATAATTACTTGGTGTTATAGATCTCTAATGTTATTGTTTTATTCTTCAACGTATTAAAATCAATCCTATGAAGTATTTTTTTATATAGAAACCAATAAAAAATATAATTAAAATAAGTGTAATCTTTTTACATGCGTTCTTATTTAATTTCATTAGTCTTTCTAATTTAATATATTTCATTATATTAAAACTTAAATACTTACGCCCGGTGGAAGGTGTATATTCTTGGTAGTCTATTTAAGGAGAAATTAATCCAAGGCGTGACCCTTGAAGCTGTTAAATTTAATTGCAAAACGAAATAGCGTCACTTGCAAAATAATAATATTTAGTTACAAACAGAATTATCAAAATCTGTATTTAGTAACTCTAACGTAGTCCCTCACTGCAAATTTTTACGAAAGTCTGTATCGTAGTTGATAAAAAAAAATTAAAAAAGGAGTAATCGCCTAAAATAGCAAATCAAAGCAAATAGAATAAAGAAGACCTCTTTGCAAAAATGGCTGAAACTTTATTGATAAATATCGGCTGTCGTCTGCATTTGAAAAGTCCCGCTTCAACTCAACCTTTTTTTTTAATTTAAATGGTGGATATATTTATTACTCCATTAAGTTGTCTTTTGAATACTACGCATTTTTTACAACGCCGAAAAGAGACGGAAAAAATAAATGAATAAAGGCAAAATAAATAAATAAATAAATAAAAAGATTTAAAAAAGTAAAAATGGCGGTGAGTGAACAGGGCGATACCGCGCGATCGAGCCTTTCTCTTTATTGATTTCAAACTGACACTCAATTTGGTTTAGATATCTCTTTTTTAATTTTTTATTTAACTTTCTTTTTTTTTTTCTTTTTTTAATTTTATTTTACCGTTTATTTCATTGAGTCTGAACGTTCTGGCAACTAAAAGCGTCTTTCCTCTTTTTTTCTTCTTTCAGTTACAGATCAAACATAAGCATAAATTATTTTATGTATGTAATACATATGGATTGTACTCTCAACCACTTTCCTTCTCACACACACTCACATATTCGGTGCTGTCTGCTGGGGCTGTAGAATATGCCGACTGCATCTCTGATATATGAGCATAGGTTCCAAAATAAGGGCTGTATCAACAGTTCTCAGACACAATGTACATATTTTACCCAGATCAAAATTGTGATAATCTTTATTTTTCATCAATGTATTTTTCTTCTCCAATTTCAAATTTTCTTTTACACATTGTTACTTTATCTTAACTGTTATTACCAGCATCGTAACACTCGTGAGCCTCTTTTTATCTGTCTCATTCTCTGTCCGTCTCTCTCTTTCTCTTCCTATATATATATATATATATATATATATATATATATATAAGGTGTGTAAAAAAAAGTATAGAGATTTTTGTACTTTTTGACACACCTTGTATTCTGAAAAAAATTAACGTTTCATTCATTGGTTATTTCTATCTTAGTAAATACAGCTTCAAACTCGGCACCTTTATGACACAACTTGTAGTCGGAAAATATTAACGTTCCATTCATTATTCATTTCTATCTTGGAAAATACTTCAAACTTGGCCCTTTTATGACACACCTTGTATTCTGAAAAAAAAATTAACATTCCATTCATTGTTCATTTCTATCTTGGTAAATACAGCTTCAATCCCGATAATTTTATGAAACATCGTATATACCAAGAAATATTATCTCCCTCTTTCTTTGTCCATCTGTCTCTGACCGTGTCTCTCTCTCTCTCTCTCTCTCTCTCTCTATATATATATATATATATATATATATATATATATATATATATAAGTCATCCACAGACACGTGTTTCGACGTTTACGTCTCATCAATGCGGCTCGACAATTTTAACAGCTAACTCTAGCCGAAAGCGAAACTCGACAGAATTTTCATCTGCCAAGATCCTTACCCTTATGGCCATCAGTGACTCAGTCAGAGGCGAACAATTAATTGATACATGCTTACAGGATGTGTGTTTTTACAATCACCAAAGAATTCAACTCTCTCTCTCTCTCTCTCTCTATATATATATATATATATATATATATATATATATATATATATATACTGTCGTGTAGCAAGTCAATAAAAAGTGGAATATAAATAAGTTTCAAAACAAATGAAGAATGTGGAAATGGCAAGCTAGTGTAACGGTTAGAGACTTCGCCTGTCAGTCGAGGTTTCGAGTCACACACGGAGCAGTCTCCCATGTCTATAACCTTGCTGATGAGACTTAATATGTCGAAATGTACATTCAGGGATTGACATGTTCTCGATTTGTTTAGCCTTACATTTTTGAACATATATGCCCGCCTAAATTCATTAATTATTAACTAATTAATTTTCAAAATTTGGTATGACTTCAATTAAGCACATATCCTCCAAAAATTGTCGGCTTAAAGCCATATAAAAATAAACACATTTGTTTGTTTACTTAACCTCATATATATATATATATATATATATATAATATATATATATATATATATATAATGTATGTATGTATGTATACCAAGAAATATCATCTCTTTGTACAACCCACATTTTTTAAAAATAGTCTTTCATGTGTTTTATGGCGTTTGTGCACTGAATATCTATTGGTTATTCATTTAGCACATGAGGGAAAAAATCGTCTTTCTATTTGCTGTCTCTCAGCGTCCCCAACCCCTTTAATTTTTTTATAACTACATGTCTATTGGCAGCTTCAAACAGATCGTTAAAGGTTTCTCGATTTGACGATGATACAACTATAAATAAAATAATAAAAATAATAAAAATCTGAAAAGGACAAACACTTTTTTGCAGAAATAAAACGATTTCTCTAAGTATCTACACGTTTGTGAAAATTAATTAAATTCGCTTTAGTTTTCTTTCTTTCACCATGTTACGATTTTTGTGGCCATCCTTAGGGGTTCAAGCAAGAGCGCGATCCTTAGTGAAGAATCCTTTGGTTGCTCTTTAGTGACCCTTAATATTGGGTATGATCCTTTGGTTGTTCCTCGGTGCTCCTCAGTTTGGCAGGTCGTTCGTCAATGAGTGCAAATGATCGTCTGTCAATATCAGCCGATTGAATAGTTAATCAACCACGTATTCGGGCTGTTGATTGGCTGAGGTTTAAACCACATAACCTCGGTTAGTCTATAAATTTAAGTGGTGGATTGCAGCTGGGCTTGTATACACAAAATATTCCAACACAGCATAGGGTCAGTTTTAGACCCATTGGAGTGAAAGGGTGTAATAGATTTTTATTTTTTTGTTTAGATTAGGTCATTTGCAGTGATTTGCATCAACATTAATCTATTTCCGGGGTGTATGAGGAAATTTGTTTAGCCCTGAAAAATATTGCATCATCCGTGATTGCATCAGATTTTCATCACGACCAGATACTATTGTCTCCGCTGTCAATTAGTTGTCATACGTCCATTGTATGCGATGGACGTTACTCCAAGGAAGTGTAGAAAATTGTAACGCTGCACGAACACACCTTAACACGAACAAGCCTTACAGAGAGATCACGGATATAATAATGATGATGATTGTGGTAATTCTATATACCCACATTGACATCTGGTATATAATTGGCGAGAGTGAGAGTTCAGAAATAGTTCTCGGATGATAGAGAGACATATTAGAGACAGACAGACAGATAGATTAGAGACTTACTTGGAGAGGAGGTCTTCTTTATAACTTGTTTATGTGTTGATTCTTCTGCTTCTTCTTAACTAAGGGCTGGTTTCTTCTTCTGGCTTTTCTTGCTTGATCAAGCTTTTTATTTTGTCTTGCCCATATCACCGCGCGAGGAGACCAACCTCATAGCTCTAAACTCTTTGACGGCCGGGCTGAATCTAAAAACCAAAACTTATCATGTGTTACTCATGGCGCATTTTCCAGGGATCAGGGGGTTATAACCGTCACTGGTAAATTTCCACCCCCTGATCTCAAAGTTAACGGCCCTTATTCTCAGCTACAGGATCTGCTAACAATTTATGACAACCATAAATTGTTACATAATAATAATAATGAAATCATTCGTTTTGTTTCAATTAATTTGCACAAGGTTTTAAGTCAATATTAGGTTTCATCAATCGACAAAATTAACTGCTTACAGCGTCAATTCTTACATCTTTTACTTGACGATGACAGGGTCCTGTGGAAGGGGTGGTGCTTAGAATGTACAAACTGTATCCCCTGCAAAAGTAGGGGAATCCCCGTGGCGTTGTGGCTAACACAATTGGATTGTGACATCATAGTTAGCGTGTTCGAACTCCAGTCGCGTTATTACACTCACTTTGGGGCTAATACCCTTAGCAAAGGTATGAACCCATCATCATACATTAGAAAAAAACATGGTTGTTACTTTTTTATATTTTCCATTTTGGAGTGGGTCAAGAGAGTGCTCTAACTCACACACACACACACACACACACACACACACACACACACATATATATATATATATATATATATATATATATATATATATATATATATCAAGGAAAATGAAAAAAACACAGGTTTAAATGGGTTAAGTGGTGAGTTTATTGGCCGACGCTGCAGTGTTTCGATCTATTAATTAGATCATCTTTCAGGGCATCGGATTCACTTCCTTTCTTCACATGTATAATATATATATATATATATAACCAGGCAGCTAACTAACTAGTTAAATAACGTAGGTTCAAGCTTCTAAGCAAGAATATCTGCGTGACCGTGAAAATCAGCATTCGTAAGGCCTTTTATCTGGACTTGAACTGATATCAGGCACTGATGGAAAATACGCATATTTTCTTGCACCCGACCACATCCACACCACCCAACCTACTCACTTTTCTTTTCTTTTTAATGTACTTAAATGTACATTTTTTTTTTTTTTTTGTTAAACCATTCTATCATGCCAATTTTGAATGCATTTAAGAGGAGGTCCGAATTAGGTCACTGACCGCTGGTCGTGTGAACTTTCCTTATCCCAAACAACTCCGTGAAAGGGTCATCGCCCCCCTTCTCCCGCACCCTGTTTCCATTTCCTGACCAACATGTACAAGCTCCCCCCCTCCGCCAAATGTCAGGGCTTCATCTTTATTTGCTCATCAATTTTAAGCCCTGACCACTCACAACACCCACCCGTTTCACGTCAGTATCTTCTGACATAGAACGTCTGTCTGTGTGTCGCGTTTGCGTCTGTTTACATGCACACGGTTTATTTTCTGTATACGATTATGTAGCGACTTCTTTGTGTGCGTATACATTAGTGTGTGCGTGTGTATACATTAGTGTGTGCGTGTTCGTGTGTATACATTAGAGTGTGTGTTTGTGTGTGTATAGATTAATGTGTGCATGTGTGTGTGTGTGTACATAAGTGTGTGTGTGTTTGCGGGTACATTAGTGTGTGTGTATTTATGTGTGTATATATTAGTTTGTGTGTATACATCAGTGTATTTGAATGTGCATCCACCAAGAAGTGCTCTAGGGTTTTATTCACATGACACTTTGTGTGGTCTCTGTGTGTGTATATGTATATTTACATATGTATATATATTTATATGTGTGTGTGTCTGTGTTTGTTTGTCTGTGAGTGTCAATGTTTTTGTGACATTGTTTGACTTTATCTGACTGTCTGCGTGTGTATATGTATGTGAGTGTGTATGTCAGTTTATGTGTCTGTCCCTATATGCATGTTTGTGTATGTGCTTATGTCTGTGCGCATGTGTCAGTCTATTTGTATGTATACAAGAAGACAATATTTACTTAGAAAATAATCATGAGTTGATCCATTAAACAGTGAGACAACAATTTTTGTAACGGTGTTTAGATATACATTACGGACTGAGAGAGAGAGAGAGAGAGAGAGAGAGAGAGAGAGAGAGAGAGAGAGAGAGAGAGATGAAGACAATATGAAAGAAAGAGACTGAAGTAGTTACGAAGAGAATGAGATAGATATGAAGATATTGAGATAGAAAGAAAAAAAGAATGAAAAAAACTGAAATCGTTAGGAACAGAATTAAATAGATATGGATGGATAGATAGATAGATAAACAGATAAGGACAGAAGAAAATGGATAAATTTCAGATCGCGTTAAAACGCACACGTATTCGTACCTGTGTATGCGAGTATGTATATGTTTATATATGCATGTGTGTACATCTGTATGTATGAATAAAAAAGGGACATTTGTATGTAAATTTTGTGTATGTGCGTATATATATATACATTTACCAACCCTTCCGCACGAGCAGGATGTGACACAAGGTCAATTTCTTAAACGGAGTTCAACAGGTTTGAATTCAGAGTTTTCCTTCTCCTAGACCGGTTGCCTAACCAAGGTTAAAGAGCTCAGCCTGCCTTACTATTTATCAATAGCTGGTGGGAGAGTATGATTCATACCTTTCCCAAGGATATTAGCGCTAAGTGAAATGCAATTACCACACACAGGATATGAACTCGTGGCGACGAGTCCATTTCCCATGACTTTAACCATTACACCACGCGCTTTGTGTGTGCGTACATGTGCATCTGTATTTATTTGTATTCGTGTACGAACTTGTAATACGTAGGTGCATGTTTGACCCCATCTCTCGTTTTGCACCTGCTCTCACATCGGCACCCCAGCCGTCCTCTTCTCGGTTACTCTCCGCCACCCCCACTGTCCCCTGCTCCACCTCACCACCCCTACCGTACCCTCTACTCTTACTTTCCGCCTCTCTATACCCCCTTCTCCTCTCCACTGTTCGGACTCACACCTTTGCCCATCCACCCACTCCCGGGCCTCAGCCGAAACACAGGCCTTGTTTGCCCGACCACTTTCGAACGAAGTTGATCACTTAAGGGGAAATTGAAATTTGTGAGGGTCGTGATACCTTTTTTACTCGGAACCTTAACACTTTTTCTGAGGTATGATCAATGGTCAGGATATCTTGCTAGATTCTACGTCTTAATGTTTCAAACGAATATAATGAAAAGGTGAAAGAGAGTGAGTGAGGAGAGTGAGAGAGAATTAAATCAAGATTATTATACTTTTTACAAATTGAACTATTTAGCAATAGCTCTTAAGTAAACATATCAAACGTTCTAATAATTAAATTATCATACTGTTGTATATTCACAGGTCCTGCTAGTAAAGAGAATTAAATCAAGATTATTATACTTTTTATATATTAAACTATTTGCAATAGCTCTTAAGTAAACATATCAAATGTTGTAATAATTAAATTATCATGCCGTGGTATATCCACAGGTCTTGCTAGAGAGAGTTAAATCAAGATTATTATAGTTTTTACATATTGAAGTATTTAGCAATAGCTCGTAAGTAAACATATCAAATATTGTAATGATTAAATTATCATACTGTGGTATATCCACAGGTCTTGCTAGAAAGAGTTAAATCAAGATTATTATAGTTTTTACATGTTGAAGTATTTAGCAATAGCTCGTAAGTAAACATCAAATGTTGTAATAATTAAATTATCATACCGTGGTATATATCCACAGGTCCTGCTAGTTTACTCTACTAATAATAATCACTAATAACCAATTTAACGGAAATTTTGAGGCACACTTGTAGAAAATGGAGAATTTATTAAATACTTAATAATTTGAGTGAAAATAGCTTTTGTTGGTTTTCTTGGACTGAAAAAAAAAGTAACAAAAAAAAATTATGTACCCCGAATACACGACCGGAAGTCTGAATGTACAAAGAGATCACCCCCACCCCCTGTGTTTGTACCTTTAATTGCCTTTAGCAGGTTGTTCCGACCCTCACCTCTAATCAGCCCCCCACCCACACCCGGTTTTCTCAGACAATCACCTCTGCAAACAAGCAAGGTTATGAGAACGTTGTGACTGAAGGCAAATAAACTACAGAGGCCAGGGTCACGGGTCTAGGTCAGGGGTCAACGACAAGTCGAGGACTACATTAGACAAGCACGTACTTTTTTTCCGTTAAAGAAAATTTATATATGATAGGAAAATAAGAGAAAAGGAAAGAATAAGAAAAGAAGTTTCATAAGTCGAGTAAATTCGCTTTGAAAAAAAAAAAAAAAAAAGAAGCCAAACTTGAAAGGCGCGATCGAAAAATCGAAAGCTTTAGCCCGTCATGTTTTTAGCTTAAAAAAATTATTTCTTTTAAAAAATTCCGTGGAACTTTCAGTTTCAGTTTTGGTTTTGTTTTGTTTAACGGCATATCAGCCATGTGGATTATTTAATTCCATTTAAAAAAAAAAAAAAGCCAAACATGAGAGCTGTGATCGAAAAATCGAAATCATTAGTCCACCATGTTTTTAGCTGAAAGAACCATTTCTTTGAATGAATAAATCAATCAATAAAATTCCGTGGAGCTTTCGGTTTTGGTTTTGTTTTGTTTAACGGCATATCCACCATGTGGGTTATTTAATGCCAATTTTTTAAACCATACTTGAAAGCTGAGATCGAAAAATCGAAATCATTAGTCCACCATGTTTTAGCTAAAAAAAAAAACATTTCTTTAAAAAAAAATTTAAAAAATTCCGTGGAACTTTCAATTTTGGTTTTGTTTTATTTAACGGCAATCCACCATGTGGGTTATTTAATGCCATTTTTTTAAAAGAAAAGCCAAACATGAAAGCTGAGATCGAAAAATGGAAAACGAACCATTTCTTTCAAGAAATAAATCAATACGATTCCGTGGAACTTTCAGTTTTGGTTTTGGATGATTATTTGGATGATTCGGGCTATTGTCATCTATTGTCAAGGTTTCGGCCGATGTGACCTCTGGCCTTCTTCATGTATTTCTTGTCGGACTCGGGAACCTTCTTTTCGAACTTGGGAACCTTCATGTCGTAATCGGCAGCCTCCACTGAACTTTAAAATAACTCTAACATCGACCAAAACGTTGTGTAGATAACAATAAAGATGAGGACAACAGTCCAAATAATCCAAATAATTAAGCCTCATCTCAAAGATTCAGAGAAATTGTTTGGTTTGGTTTAACGGTAAATAAACCCTGTCGGTTGTTTAATGCCATTTTTGTATATGATTTGTATGGGAATAAAAAGTTGGCGGAGCGGCCTATTGTCGGTATCAGACAAACAGCGAGGGGGTCCATTTCCTTTTCGCTTGCGCTAGACCAAGGAGATTGTTTTGTTGAGGTGGAGCGCCACACCTACCATCAGATCCCCACTTTACGGTACAAATCAGATTACACAATCCGTGCTACTCATCAGCTTTATTAAACCCGTTTTGTTAAAACCGGTATGCAAATTAACCTCACCATATATTATTCTTTCTTAGTGATATATAAGACACATTGCAGGATATTAAACGCACCAATAACATGGGCTATTTTGAGACAAATCTAACTCAGATTTCTATAGAAACATCTTTGATAGATAAAATTTATTCTATGTATTAAGGATTTTGACTATAAAGTTAGATCAGGGAGATTGTTTTTGCGTCTGAGGTAGAGCGCCACACCTACCACCAGCTACCAACAGATCCATACTATGCTACTCATGCGCTAAGTTGGCGAGGGTCGGTATCGAACCAGGAACATTGTGGCTCTACCGACTGAGCTAAATCGGCTCATTCTGAGGGTATTTTGATGTAAGTAGTGACCTAGTTTCGGTTACAGACAGACACCGAATCTCTATTATGATAAGATTTTTTTTTCTATATCCTTGATGGAAAATCTCTCTTAATTTAAGTAATGTCCGGTCAGTTTTCCTGGGGGGACAAAGAGTCCAATTCACCGAGTGGGCGATGAGCAAAATATTTTGCTGACTTTCTTGCCATTTATTTGTTTAGATGATCGATTATCTCCCCTGAGATACTTCCCCGCGCTTACGTACACTCTCACGCATGCGTGTTAGGTTCAAGAGATTTTTTGAGGGGCGGTGGTTAGATTGTGCAGCGCCAATACACTACGATGTCCGAGATTGCTTGATTTCTTAAGATATTTAAGACTTATTACTAGTTTTATTATTATTATTATTATTATTATTATTATTATTATTTACTCCTTTTCACATCAGCATTAGCTGATGGTCTTTCACTGGAGTCTGAGTGACAGCAAGTCTCCTCAGGTCTCCAAGACTCTTCTGAGTATTCTGGCAGATTGCAGCAGTGCAGTGTTCTGAATGGTTTCAATCCTTCCTCTGATATCCAGACTTTCCAAACCCTTTTTTAATCCTTTTGGACTGTTCCAAGTGCACCAACTACAATTGGTATAACTTTCATATTCCATAACTTTTTCAGTTCTCTGGCAAGGTCCAGATATTTGTCCATTTTTTTCATTTTTCTTTAGCTTCAACCTGTGATCTGCTGGCACTGCAAAATCCACCAGTTGACAAGTTCTTTCTTTTTTGTTAATCAACACTAGGTCTGGTGTTCTTGCTGGGATAAGGTGATCCGTTTTTATTTCAAAGTCCCAGAGATTATTATTATTATTATTATTATTATTATTATTATTATTATATCTTATTGTTTCTTATTAACCCAAGATTTTGGTTCGATACGCTCTTCGACCAGAAGAGCAAACATCTTAATCTGTGTTTCATTTGCAATTTCCTTCCCGATTTCTATCATCTTCATTCTTTGGGCAACTTTCTTTTTCTTCCAATTCTTCTCTTTCTTTTTTCTTACTCTTTCTTTGTTTTCTTTCTTTTTTCTTCTTCTCTTTCTTTGCTTTTTTTAAAAATCATTTTTAATCAATAACTTCTCTCTCTCTCTCTCTCTCTCTCTCTCTCTCTCTCTCTCTCTCTCTCTCTCTCTCTCTTAATCCTTCGAGTTAGTCCCCTATTCTCTCTGACGTCAGCACCCCCTTCCTCCACTTTTCCATCCCCGACTTGCCATCTTATCACAGAGCACTAAATCCCGTTCTCAATTTCTATCAGTAGACATTCTTCTATTTACAGAGTATCGTTTCTCTATCTCTCCCCAGCGGTAATCATTAGTCAAATAATAATAATAATAATAATAATAAAATAATAAAATAATAATAAGAAGAAGAAGAAGAAGAAGAAGAAGAAGAAGAAGAAGAAGAGAAGAAGAAAGATCGTAAATGTCGCTTATGAAGAGACAAAAAGCGCCAAGGCAAAAATAAGAAAACAAAAAGTCCATAGAGAGTTCAAGAGACAAACGAAGAGAATTGCAAACATGGTGGCAGAAATGGGAGAGATTTGAAGAAAGAAATGGAATCTTCGTTAATGTTGGTTCAGAATAATTCTATATGAATCAAATAGATTGAAGTCAGCAGAGTAAATGGGATATTCATAAAGCAGAAATCGAACTCTTTTGGAACGTTGAAAATTCAAAAGGGTCACACATGTAACATAAGAGAGTTACAGTCTAATTTTTACCGCACTTTTCAATGCATAATAATAAATAATAATAATAATAATAATAATAATAATAATGAAAGTTTGGAAATCAGAGGAAGGATTGAAACCATTCAGAACTCTGCACTGCTCTGCAATCTGCCAGAATACTCAGAAGAGTCCTGGAGACCTGAGGAGACTTGCTGTCACTCAGACTCCAGTGAAAGACCATCAGCTAACACTGATGTGAAAACTCAAAAGGAGTAAATAATAATAATAATAATAATAATCGGTGCCATTATAGTATGTGGCCTACCCGGTTTGAATTGTCCTACCTCAGTAAGAGTATATTTATAGATATAAGTAGTAGGCAATTTATTGGAACTGATTATTTTTCACATATATTCAATTTCAAGAAATGCAATTCAGTCATAAGCTGTATATAGTAATTAAGAATAATTAAAAAAAAGAATTTATCCATAATTTACATGAATCAGAGATCTATTTTATTCTAAAATTCTGAAATAGGGTTAGGGTTAGCAGTTATTATTATAACCTTATAATATGCTTTTTATGGTAGGCCACATACTATAAAGAGATATGATTTCGTAGGCCACATACTATAATGGTACCTAATAATCTTATCATAATGGAGATTCGGTGTCTGTAACCGAAACTACGTCGCTGCTTACGTCACAATACCCTTAGGAATTGTGTAAGTTTATCAATGAGTATTTAATCTATAGTCAAAATCGTTAATACATAAATCTTATTTATTAACGATATCTCTTATGAAAATCTTAACAAGATTTGCCTCAAAATAGCCCATGTTATTAGACCGTTTAAAATCCTTTAATTTGTCTTATATATCACTAAGAAATAAAGGTTTACATAATATATGATGTGGTTAATTTGCATACTGATTTTAACAAATAATCAAGTCGTGGTGGCCTGAAGTCGGTATCAGCCAATCAGCGAGGGAGTCTATCCCTTTTTTCACTAGCGCTAGACCAAGAGATCGTTCTTGTATCTGAAGTGGAGTGCCACACCTACCACCAGCTCCTTACTTTACCGCACAGATCCCTGTGCTACGCATACGATGAGTTGGCGAAGGTCGGTATCGTACTAGGAACCTTGTGGTTTCTAGCCGAATGCTCTACCAACTGAGCTAACCCGGCCCTTTACAAATAATTACTTGGTATTATTTATCTCTAATGTTATTGTTTTATTCTCCGAAATATTAAAATCAATCCTATGAATGATTTTATATAGAAACCAATTAAAATAAGCGTAATATTTTTATATGCGTTCTTATTTAATTTCGTTAGTCCTTCTTATTTAATATATTTTGTTATATTAAAACTTAAGTACTAATGCCCGGAGGGTGCATATTCTTGCTAGTAATAATAAAACGAATCACTGAAAATAAAAAAACTAAAGTAACAAAGGAAGGAGGGTGAAGAATGAGGGTGTCTTTGGAATGGAATCCAACCTTAAACTGCTGTGCAAATGATCTTAAGAAAACTAATGGCCGTCTAAGAGTTGTGGACAAGTACAAGAGCAAGGTCAAACATTGACGAACGTACTTTATATAGACAGAACCCGATGCTAGTTGCAAAGTTATCGAGGGAGAGTTCATTGTTTGACTAATCAAAATGACACCCTATCATCTCCTTCTTTGTGTCGTCTAGTCAATTCGGCCATTGGAATACAATGATTTTTAGTGTTTTATCTTCAACATTATCGAACGACTGCCTTGGTAAATGCATGTCTTCAATGTAAATGACGGACGGTTTCGCCTGGCAGGAAGGACTATTTGATTTTTTTTGATTTTTTATTTTTTATTAAAGTTTTAAGTGTTCTATAAAAACTGGTGTTCGATTCTCCCAGGAAAAAGTAAATGGAAGAAGAATTTATACTCCTCGGGAGGGGGGGGGTTAAAGATTTTGCTATTTTTCCTTTTTTTATTTATTTATTACTTTTATTCTTTTACTTTTGTATTCGTTCATTTTTCATTTTTTTTTTTTTTTCACTTTCTTTTCTATTTTTTTTTTTTTTTTTCATTTTCTTTTCCATTATTTTCTTGCTTTGAATGAATTCTCTTTTCTTTTTTTCAATTCATAAATTTTCTTTTTTTCTTTTTCTTTTCTTTCTTTTTTTTTCTTTTTTTAGATTTTCATTTCTTTCATTTTCTTTTTTCCCTTTTCTTTCTTTTTTCTTTCTTTTCTGTCCATAAGTATTCTTTCTTCTTCTTTCACCTTTCTTTCGTCTTTTCTTTCCGTTTGAGATAATGCATTTTTCTTTCTTTTTCAAAACTCTTTGTTTCTTTTTTTTCATTTTCATTTTCATTTTTCATTTTTCATTTTTCTTTTTTCTTTCTTTTTCTTTTCTTTTTTTTTTTTTTTCTTTTTCATTTTTTCTTTTTTCTTCTTTCTTTTTCTTCGTTTTCATCTTTCTTTTCTTTTTTTTTCTTTCTTTTTCTTTCTTTTCTTTTTTTTCTTTCTTTCTTTCTTCTTTCTTTTTTTCCATAAATTTTCTTTATTTCACCTTTCTTCTTTCGTTTGAGATAATGCCCTTTTCTTTCTTTTTCAAACCTCTTTCTTTTCCCCCTCCTTCTTTTCTCTTTTACACGACGTCTCTCTTCTTCTTTCTTTCTTTCTCATATTTTACTTTTTCATTCAAAACATTTTATTAATTTATCTATTTTTTTCATTGCTTGCTCGCTTTGATTTCCTTCTTCTTCATTCCCAATATTTTATTTTTCATTCATTTTACTTATTTTCATTTTACGTGATGCCATTATTTTTCCCCAAACATTCTTTCTTTTTCTTTCTCCTGATTTTCGTTCTTTCTGTTATATATGTTTTTCTTTCTTTCTCTTTCAGATTATGTCTTTGTTTTTGTTTTTTCAAACCTCCTAATCTTTTTCCTTCCTTTCTGTTTTGCATAGTGTATTTCTTCTTCTTTCCCTTTCTTTCTTTCTTTCTTTCTTTGTATTCGTCTTTTTTTCTGGTTAAATCGAACTTAACGGACCAAAATTCCACATTGTATGTCACCCCGCCGAAAGAAAAAAAAATACCAAAATCAGGAATTAACCGAATTTAATTAAATTTTCTTGTTGATATATTAATGAATAAAATATGTAATGCACAAGTTATTTTATTTTTAAATATTTTTCATATCAGTTAACTTTGAACCATGTATCTTTGAGAATCTGTGTTACGCCTCAAAGATACGTGGTTCAAAGATAACTGACCTGAAAAAATGTAAAAGTTTTTAAATAAAATAACTGTGCATTATATCTTTTATTTATTAATATATCAACACTGAAAATTTCATTAAATTCGGTTAATTCCCTGATTTTTTGGTATTTTTTCTTTCAGCGGGTGACATACGATGGTGGAATTTAGGTCCGTTAGTTCGATTTAACCGTTTTTTCTGTTTATTTCACTTTCCCTTTCTTTCTCTTTCCTTCATTCTATTTTTCTATTATCTCTTTCCTCTTTTCTCTTCTTTTACTTTTTTTTGTTTCAGTTTAATTCATTACTTCTTTTTTAGTGTACTTTTTTCTCATTTATAATTATCTTTATTAATCCTTCTTTCTTTCTTTCTTTCTTTTTAAGCTTATACTAATTTTACTTCCATTCTTCGTTTCTTTCTTTATTTATTTATTTTCCATTATTTTTCTTCAATATTCAAGCAACCTTCTTTCTTTCTCTTTTCTTCATTCACAATACATCATTTCTTATTTTTCTTCTTTCTTTCTTTTCATCGTTGTTTGTCTTTCTTAAGATTATGCTAATTTTTCTTCCATTCGTTTTCTTTCTTTCTTTCTTTCTTCTTTCTTTCTTGTCTGCTTTTCTTAAGAATTGCTATAATGATATATTATTTATATAATATATTATTCATTCTATAAACAATTTATATTTTCTATTATGATTGGGCCGGTTTAGCTCAGTCGGTAAAGCGTTCGGTTAGGAATTACAAGGTTCCTGGTTCGATACCGGTCCTCGCCAACTTAGCGTATGAGTAGCACAGGGATCTGTGCAGTAAAAGAAGGATCTGATGGTAGGTGTGGCGATCCACCTCAGACGTTAAAATAATCTTGGTCTAGCGCTAGTGAAAAAGGGATAGACTCCCTCGCTGTCTGGCTGATACCGACTCTAGGCCTCCCCGACGACCTTACTTATTATGATATATCATTTATAATATGTATTATTTATAATATTGTTATGCATAATAACTGATATTTTTCTTTATAACAAAATTATATTTTTCTTTATAATAATAACTGATATATCATTTATATAAGGGGGCCGGGTTAGCTCAGTCGGTAGAGCGTTCGGCTAGAAACCACAAGGTTCCTAGTTCGATACTGGTCCTCGCCAACTCAGCGTATGAGTAGCACAGGGATCTGTGCGGTAAAGTAAGGAGCTGATGGTAGGTGCGGCGCTCCACCTCAGACGCCAAAACAATCTCCTTGGTCTAGCGCTATTGAAAAGGGGATAGACTCCCTTGCTGACTGGCCGATACCGACTTTGGGCCACCCCGACGACTTTACTTTTTTACTTTATATCATTTATAATATATATTTGCTATCATGATATATTATTTATACAAAAGATCTACCATGATATAATATTGTGCCAATATTTCTTCCATTCTTCCTTTGTTTCTGTTTTTTCTTTCTTAAGATTCAAATAACATTTCTTTCTTCTTCATTCACAATATATTCTTTTCCATTCCTTTCTTTCTTTCGTCTCGTCACTAATTGACCGAGACGTGTATAGGTTACAGAGCACTTAGGTAAAACCTCTCTCCAATACTTACATTACCTACCAAGCTGGTAGTAACAAAAAGCTCTTATCTCATTTAGTCAACCTTGATAAGAACCAATAAGAACGATAATCTTTCTCTATCTGTCTACCTACGCACACACACACATGTGCTTGTGTAGTGCATATATATATATATATATATATATATATATATATATATAGGGGGTGTATCTGCGTGCACAGACATATTATTTAACACTGTGACGTCAAAATAGCTACCGCTTACGTCAGTACGTTGCCAGTAAAACAATACAAATAATTCCTCGACGCCTTACTTAAACTATCACAATTCTTATCTCCCCCCCTCTCTCTCTCTCTCTCTCTATATATATATATATATATAATATATATATATATATATAGTGAAAAATTGAAAAAACACAAGTTCATAAAACGAGTGATGTTTATTTCGCCGACGCTGCAGTGTTTCGATCTGTTCAATAGATCTTCCTGAGTGCTTAATTTGAGGAAAAATAAATTTATCACAGAGAGTAGTGTGACATACTTTGATTGTTTCGTAGGTATATTTTTTTCGAAAGCTGAATTTTCAGAGAAAGTTAAATATTCTATGGGAGACTCTAGGAAAATTTTTTATGTACCCGGTAAAAATATGTTAGGAACGTCTGAAAGCTTTTGGAATACTGTTTCATATAACTTTTTCCGCAGGCAGTTGGTAAGAAAAATCCTTGTTTTTAGGGAGTTTGCGGGATGAGTAGGTTTTATATAAAGAGCATTTGTGATCTATTATACATGTATATGGAGGCGCGTGGTCTAATGGTTAGAGTATTAAGGAAATGGACTCGTCGACACCGAGTTCAATTCCTGGACGAAGCTGTTTGCATTTCACATGGTGCAAATACCCTTGGGAAAGGTATGAAACCAATTCTCCCTCAAGGTAAATAGCAGACTGGACTCTTTAACTGAGACTAATTAACCAGTCTATGAGAAGGAAAACACTGAATTCAAGCCTGTTAAACTCCGCTTAAAAAATTGACATTGTGTCGCATCCTGCTCGTGCGGAGGGGTTTGATAAATATATATATAAAGGGCAGTTGTGTGTATACATGTAGGTCCGGATGAAACTGCAAAAATAAAACAATTAATGACAAAGTAAATATATATACACATTAAATATCATCTGTTCCTGCTTTTTTGTGCAATAATTATGAAGATTTGGTTTATATTCGAAGATATTCAAAAATTAAAATAGAAATTGAAATTGAAATTCTACTTAAAAAGGTTCAGCATTTGTAAGTCTTTAAAGTAAACAAATCATACACCAGATTTGTTTTTTACCCCCCCTCTACCCAGTTGACGATGAGTAGCTGCTTCTAGTACATATATAAAGGGCAGTTGGTGTGTACGCACGTATGTCCGGGTGAAACTACGAAAATAAACAACAATTAATAACAAAGTAAATATATATACACATTAAATATCATCTGTTCCTGCTTTTTGTGCAATAATTATGAAGATTTGATTTATATTCGAAGATATAAAAAATAATATATACATATAAAATAGCATTGAAATTCTATTGTGTGTGTATATATATTATATATATATATATATATAATGTCTTGCTCAACGAGAGAAAAATAAAAATCTTATAAAAAAAATAACGTCCGTAAAATGGTTCTAATTTTTTTATTCATTAGGTGTGCGACACGTGTTTTGAATTTTGAAATCTTTTTCAAGCTTTATTTACTCACACGTACACACACACACACCCACACACACATATATATACATCCTTAGTGGGGACCAAGATTTTGCGGTATTATTACTAGAGTGCTCAATATCAGTGATATATATATATATATATATATATATATGGGTGCTATATCCATAAGTAAACAGTGCTCAATATCATTGATAGAGCATTTGTATTTAAGTTTAAGGTCAACGGCATCTGGTTACTCACTGTTTCTCGCTTATGCGATCTTCAGACAAAAATCTGGTCTGAAGATCGCATAAGTGAGAAACTTTCAGTAACCAATCGCCGTTGCCTCCATGTCACGCTATCTTAACTTTATATATATATATATATATATATATATATATATATATATATATATTAAAGAAATGGATATAATAGAAACCTACTCGAGTTTCACCATTAGGATCTTCAAGGTTAAATCCACTGAATTAATCGAGGTACCGATTAATTGCAGCCGATTACACGTGTGTTCATTGAATAAGACGTTACGGTACCTCGATTAATTCAGTGGATTTAACCCTGAAGATCCTAATGGTGAAACTTCTTTAATAAATTTGCTCTACTTTGTATTGAGCACTTTGTATTTGTTTTATCGCTGACTTAACCCCTGGATTCTGTGCACCTCCAACGATCGTGCCCATATTCACCGGTAAGCCAACTTTTATCTATATAAATATATATGTATATATAATATTGTCATTAGACGAAAAATTAAGGGTCTACCTGGTAGATCCTTGATATTTCCACTAATATTATCATTATTATTGCTCTATGTTTTTAATGTATTGAGCACTTTTGGATTATTTACTGATGCCACTGCAATGGAAAAGTTAAAGCGGCAATTGGATACTATATATATATATATATATATATATATATATATATATATATAATCCAAAAGTCCAGAGAAGAAATCTTCTTTACGACACAAGAGTTTTATTTAAAAAAACCTGTCGAAGTTTGAGAGCTCAATGTGTGCTCTTAATGTTAGAGTCACAGAGCAAATATATAAGTAAAGCTCCCTGAAATAGACTATAATGCTAAATCTCTAAGTCTTTTGTTATTTCTTTACTTATATATATATATATATATACTGTAATACTATCGAATGTTCAAGAATTTCTGAGAAAAGGAAAGAGGTGAAAGAAATGTGTCAGTCATGAATAAAGAAAAGTGAAGAATAATTTCTATTAATGTGTAAGAAAAATATCGTCAGCTTCAAGGGAAAAAGAAATGGCGAAAGCCCGGCATAAAATATAAAACATAAAACATAACAATGGGACGTTAAGCGATAGAAAATCCGAGAGAAAATAAATAAAATCATGAAAGTAATCAGGGAAGCAAAATAAAAAATGTATATAGTAAAAAATACGAGATGATTCATAAATAATAATAATAATAATAATAATAATAATAATTGCAAGTGAACTCGGAGGGTAAAAAAGAAAAACAGTTTTTTTTTCTTCCTTTGCTACTTTTCACTTGCTTACGGTGAGACGGTCAACGGGCACGCCTCGTGTATTTTTCTCGCCTCTTCTCGCCTCAATGCGCATGTCACACGAGATTCTCGGCAGTGGCAAGGGAGGCGGAAAAAATACTTGAAAGTACCGAGAAAAAAAAAAGAAAACCAAAATGTCTTCCTTGCTCAGACGACACGATTATTGTTTACTTCTTTCAATCTTCATTGAAATCATTTTTTATTCATTCTTGCCCCCCCCCCCCACCCCGAAAGAAAAAAAATCTTTCTTTCCGACATTTTCGTATCTTTTAGTTTTCTTTCTTTCATTCCTTCATTTAGTCTTTTACATAATAATTCATTTTCTCTTTTCTTATTTATATTTTTCATTACTTTCTTTTTTGCTTAAAATTCTTTGATTTTTACTGTTTTTCTTTCTTTCATTTTCTCTTCTTTTTTTAGTTTACTTCCTACTCTATCGTTCTTTTTATCTTTCTTACTTTCTATTGTTGTTTTTCTTTCTTTTTTCTTTTTCTTTCTTTCTTTCGTTCTTATTCTTTCTTATTCTTTCTTTCTTACTGTTCTTATTCTTTCTTTCTTTCTTTTTCTTTCTTTTTTCTTTCTTTCTTCATTTCCTTCGTTCGTTCTTATTCTTCATTTCTTTCGTTCGTTATTCTTTCTTTTCTTTCGTTCGTTCTTTTTTCTTTCTTTCTTTCTTTCGTTCTTTTTCTTTCTTTCTTTCGTTCTTTGTTCTTTCTTTCGTTCTTGTTCTTTCTTTCTCCCTTAATTATTCTTCTTTCGTTCTTTTGATCGTCATTTGTCTTTCTTTCTTACTTTCTTTCTTGTTCTTTCCTTCTTTTTCTTTCTTTCTTCTTTCCTTCCTTCATTCTTTCTTTCTTTCTTTCTTTTCCTTGTTGTCTTTCTTTCTTACGTACTTTTTCGTTTTTTTTCTTTCTTTCTTATTATTTCTTTTCATGGCCATTTCTCTTTCTTTCTTTCTTTTCATTATTTGTCTTTTCCTAAAATTGTGCTAATATTCCTTCCTTCCTTTTTTTTCTTTTTTTCTTTCTTTCTTTTTCATTTTTAACTTTCCTATCCTTTATTCTGTTCTTTTTTTCTACTTGTCTTATCTTTCTTTTATATTCTTTCCTATTCTGTCATTCTTTTCTTATTTTATTTTCATCGTTATCTTGACATAAATTAAATTTACGCAAGTAAGTTGCGATTCTATATTCGAAGACAGTGGAAATCAGATGAGGAAGATTGTGTTACGCCAGATTTCAAAAGAAAAAGGGGTTGTAGTTTTGAAAACCAACTTTTATAAGTCCTGACTTTTACCAGCTTTCTTCCTTTTCAACTGTCTTTTTTCCCTCCTTTCATTTCAAGATAGAAACAAAGAAGGAAAGAAAGAAGGTTCTTAGGAAAATAGGTGAGAACAATTCAAGAAAAGAAATGGGAATCGCCGACTTTTTTCTTCAGGATAGAAGTTGATGGTAAAATAAAAAAGCAAAGGTGAGAAAGAGAAAGAAGAGGAGACAGAAATAGAAGGAAAGGAAGAAGGGGGAAAAAAGAAAAGAAACGGAACGAGGAGAGAGTGAGAGGAGGGGGGAAGACGTCTCAAGAGAAATGGGTGGAAAGGAAGGAGGAAGAAAAAACCAAAATCAATAGGAGAAAAGAAAAGAATGAAAGAGATAGATAGAGAGAGAGAGACGGAGAGAGGGAAGAGAAAGAGAAGGGAAGAAAGAAGGAGTGAAAAAAGAAAAGAAACGAATGATCTTGAAAATCAACTTTTATAAGTCCTAACTTTTACCATCTTTCTTTCTTTTCTTCCTTTTCAACTGTCTTTTTTTTCCCGCCCTTCATTTCTCCCATTTCTTCATCTTTCAAAGACTACATCTCTTTAATTCACAACTTGTCAACTTTTCTTCTCGATTTTTCACATCCACGCGCTTACACAAAAATAGTCCCGTAGAAAAAAACATCAAAACAACAAAACAGAAATAATAACTAAAAAGAAGTAAGAATATTGACTGAGTCCAACGCTTGAATAGATTTTCTTCTTCCCTCTGAGGACGGCTCCCCCCACTACTTCTCCTTCCCGTCGTATCGAGCCAAAGCCATTAGACTTTTTGCACTGAAGAAACATCAATACTTTTTCATACATCAACCTCACTTTATTCTCCACCCCCCACCCCCACCCCTGATTGCGAAACGCCAGTGAAGTTGAAAATTCTCACCTTAAATGGATTCTGGGGTCGAATGCATTTTCTAATTTCTAAAAGCTAATGAAGACAGAAAGAGAGAAAAGAGACAGACAAAGGAGAGAGAGACTGACAGACAGACAGAGAGAGGGGGCAGATAAACGGAGAGAAAGACAGGCAGATAGATAAACAACCAGGAAGTGAAAAAGACAGAAAGCCAAATAGACTGGACTGACAGACAGAGAAACAGACGGTTAGAAAGACAAATTGGGTTGGGGTTTATACAGAAAGCGGTGATTTTAATTTTTGTATGATGCAGTTTTAACAAATTTGCGCTATCTTTTAGAGAATCTTATGTGTGTGTTTGTAAATTTATATTATATATATTATATATATATATATATATATATATAGAGAGAGAGAGAGAGAGAGAGAGGAAGAAGGGGGATGAATTGAAATTCAGAGAGAGAGATTGAAACTGAGATAGAGAGAAAAAGAGAAATAAATGGTGTGAAATTGATAGAGAGAGGAGAGAGAGAAGAAAGAGACAGAAATGATTGAAATGAGAGAGGAAGAAAGAGACAGAAATGGATTGAAAATGAGAGAGAGAGAAAGAGAAAGAAATGGATTGAAATTGGGAGAGAGAGAGAGGAAAAAGAGAGGGAGGAAATGGATTGAAATTGAGACAGGGAGAAGGAGTGAGAAGTGGGTTGAAATTGACAGAGAGAGAGAGAGAGAGAGAGAGAGAGAGAGAGAGAGAGAAGAGAAGAGAGACGCGGACTGAGAGAGTGGGAGAGAGATTTGAATAAGTGGGCAAATATAGTTTAGAGTGAGAAGAGAGAAATGGATGGCGAAAGAAAGAATGAATGATTGACACATTCTTACATGTGATAACAAATCTCTAGAGAAAGAACAACATAAAAATGAAGGTATGAACGGCAGCGCAGAGATAACTGTCACTTAGAACTGTCTTAACCCAACGCCTATATCTACTACGCTATGTGTCCAATTGTCCCGAGTTCAAAAAGAAGGTTCTCGAGTTCGAGAAGGCTCCCGAGTTCGACAAAAATCCCTAAAGAAGCTAGGAGGGCTCATCGGCCAAAACGTAGTTCAGGTAACAATAAAGATGAGGACAATAGTCCGAATAATCCAAATAATCCAAAGTACCAAGCCTCATCTAAAAAATTCAGAGAAATAGTATTTTCGAATTATTTTAAAATTTCTTATTTGATATTTAAGATTTTACAATGTTATTATAATGAAGATTCGGTGTCTGTCTCTCTGTAACCAAAACTATGTCACAGCTTACGTCGCAATACCCCCAGGAATTGCCTAAGTTTATCAATGAGTATTTAATCTATGGCTAAAATCATTAATCAATGCATAAAATAAATATTATTTGTTAATGATGTCTATGAAAATCTGAATTAGATTTTCCTCAAAAACAGCCCATGTTATTAGTGCGTTTAAAATACTGCAATGTGTCTTATATATCACTAAGAAATAAAGGTTTGCATTATATAGAGCGATTAATTAGCATACTGGTTGTAACAAAACCGGGTTTAATAAATAATTACTTGGTGTAATTGATCTCTAATATTACTGTTTTTTCTCCAATGTATTAAAATCAATCCTATGAATGATTTTATATAGAAAAGTAAAATATAATTAAATAAGTAATCTTTTTATATGCATTCTTATTTCATTTTGTTAGTCTTTCTAATCTAATATATTTCATTACATTAAAAGGTAAATACTTACTTCCTGAAGGTGCATATTCTTGCTAGTTGTAGTAGTAATTTTAACGCGATTGCTTGCAAAATAGAATGTTTGTAATCGGAACATTTACGTCTCTTCTCGAATACAGAAAAGAAATGCAACCTGACATTATTTGAATTGACTTTCTATAGAAATCAATTAAAATACGATTAAAATAAGAGTAATCTTTAAAAGGTTAAAAAAAAAACAGTTCTAAGTGACAGTTATCTCTGGTTCCCGAGTTCAATCCTGAGTGAAAGCAGTTAGAAAAATAATTAATTAACACAACTCCTACCCCAGCTATGGTTAGCGGAATGAGAACAGGATACCCCCGTGGAATAAATAAAGGGTTAGGTTCAAAGTTCCGTGATGGCTCCCGAATACGACAAGAAAGTTCCCGAGTTCGAAAAGAAGGTTCCCGAGTCCGACAAGAAATACCTGAAGAAGGCCGGAGGGTATATCGGCCGAAACGTGTACAAATAACAATGAAATGGGAACAATAGTTCGAATAACGCTAATAATACTAATCTTCAAGCATAATCTCAAACATTCATATAAATATGATGAGTCTCATTAATCTATTAAACTTAAAGATATTTTATACGCTTTCTAATTTGTGGTGTTCTAAGTTCCTTGCCTGACTGTATCTGAAATTTTCTAAGTAAAGCATATGTGTTTAATTAATTAGAAAATGAAAATCTGTTTCAATTAATTTGAAAGGGAAGACTTGTTTAATTTCTGACTGAATTTCTTAGATGAATAATTATCCTCATTATACACAAATCTATTTAGACACGTATCCTCATCTTGTTAAGGAATGAGCAAAAATTAGATTTGAGGAATTGGTTAAGCATATATAGTTATTTGGTTTGAGTTCAATCCCTGGCAGAGATGTATATAATTGATACAATGTTTTCCTTTTGACTCCACACCACTGGTTTCAAGTATTTCTATCTAATACTAATAATTTTTTAAACAGATCTACTTGACCTATAGGTGGTTCCCTAAAAGGTACTACCAATTTGAGTCTGCATATTGGCTGGGCATTTAGAGTGCACTGACTGCAGAGGGGTAAAATCTCCCCAATGGGGACACCTGTTGGCTGTGGGTGGCAACCTCTGATGCTTGAGGACAAAATCTTGGTGGCTGAGCAGTCCCACATGCAACACTCCACTTAGACTTTTAGTTTAGCTAGATGGGTGGTCGGAGAGGCACCGTTCGATTAATTGGCTGGTCACATCGAGCCCTAGCATCTATATTATTGTACCAACCCTATTGCCTTTATGGCAAGCCCCCAACCCTCTTTATCATATATGTGCTAGATGGTAGATAGTAGGAAGCGCGTGGTGTAATGGTTAAAGTCATAGGAAATGGACTCGTCGCCCCGAGTTCAAAGCCTGGATGTGGTAATTGCATTTCACTTAGATATTGAGCACTTTTTACTTATTAACTTTAGTTTCCTGGCGCTTGAAAAGTTGACCTTGTGTCACATCCTGCTCATGCGGAGGGGTTGGTGTATATATATATATATATGTGTGTGTGTGTGTAATTGTGTAGTGTGTGTTTGTGAAAGGGTTAATAACGCTTGATTACTGAGGTGTGAACTCTGTTTATATTGCCTTGTGTCACATCCTGTTCGTGTGGAAGGGTTGGTAAATATATATATATATATATATATATATATATATATATCCAGGATTTGAACTCGGGACGACAAGTCCATTTCCCATGACTTTAACCATTACACCACACGCTTCCATAAAGTATTATTATATAGATTCTTTTAACAGTCTACAAAGAATGAAAGTTGACACATGAAATGTCTGGTGATAATTTAATCCCTATTATTTCATTTGTCTTTGACAATATAAGAAATTTTATATTGTTATTGTTAGAATTGTTATATATGTGACCTATTAGTTCTTTAGTCACCAAATGTTACAGGGGAAAAGTTCTATTGTTCTTGATACAGACTTAGACATTCATTTGTATCTTGTAGTAAAAAAATAACTGAAATTCATAACACCTGCCATTGACTACTGTGTTTCCCTGAAAATAAGACGAGGCTTATATTGATTTAAACTTAATATCTTATTTTACTTATATCGAAAAACGACATTACTAAGTAGAAAATTGACTGCTGTATTTCCTCAAAAAATATGCCCTGTCGGCTGGGGCGTTAGAATGCCCGACTGCACCTCTTTAGAGGGGTAAGACTTCCCCATGGGGCCACCTGTTGGCTGTGAGTAGCAGCCCATGATGCTTAAGGATTGAACCCAGGTGGTTGAGCAGTCCATGACTTGCAATACTCCACTTTGGCCATTTCTTGGGCTAGACGGGTAGTCGGAGAGGCTCCCTCCGATCAATCGGCTGGTCACATCAAGCCCTAGCATCTATATGATTACCCCAACCCTATTACCCTTATGGCAAGCCCCAACCCCTTCTTATCATATGGGTGCTAGAAGGTGGTGGCTGAGGGTCTTCATGTACAGGGAATGACATTAAACTCTATCTGATCGTAAGGTTCCAGTTTTGGAGGTTTGGGGAATGTGGAGCACCCCTTCACCATTGCTCCCTGGTCCACTGTGACCCAGAGTGGTAGTACCTGTTAGGGTCCCATCTATGGGTTAAATAGAAAAATGTATTTATTAAAAAAAATTGAGTATCCATTAAGAATGACTTTATTTCAAAACTTTATTGCCATTAAATGACCCATCGAGGTTGATATGCTGTACCCCCCCCCCAAAAAAAAATGAGACACCTATTAATTTTTAATCCAAAATATAACACTAGGTCTTATTTTCGGGGGATTTTATTTCTTCATATATCAAAAAATGCGCACAGTGAGAGGAAGTAGAAAATTTACTACTGTGTTTATCTAAAAATAGATATTTTTTTTTTTTTCTTACGTATTTTGTTTAGTTGCTTGCCTGACTCGTGGGCTGTCCAGGAGCTCGCCGTTGTCTGTGGGCCCTTGCGGCTGGGTGCGCTCCGACCGTGGGCGGGACGGGGGGGCCCGGGCGGTCTCGCCGGCGGCTAGTCGCGGGGTGGGGACTTGCGGTGCCTGTTGGCGTCGGTGTGATCGGAGCCACCATTTTTGCACTGGTGCCGGCCTTCTGTGTGTGCATTTCAGCTTCTTTTTGGGGCATCCCGCTCGGGGGCTGCCTTGGGTCTCCGTCGCGTTCGCGGCGTTCGCTTGGGTTCTGGTGAGGGTTTTGTGGTCCATACTAGCAGAGTGTGCATATTCTAGCTAGTATACTAAACATTGTACAGGGCGCATTTTTCATACTGGTATATAATGATTAAAATCCTATGAATGATTTTATATAGAAACATATGATTGAAATAAGAGTAATCTTTTTATGTTATTTCTCTAAATGTTTGAGATGAGGCTTGATGATTAGTATTATCTGCATTATTCGGACTATTGTCCCCATCTTCATTGTTATTTGTACAACGTTTCGGCCGATATGCCCTCCGGCCTTCTTCAGGTATTTCTTGTCGGCCGAAACGTTGTACAAATAACAATGAAGATGGGACAATAGTCTGAATAATACAGATAATACTAATCTTTTTATGTGTTCTTATTTGATTTCGGTAGTCTTTCTCATTTAATATATTACATTATATTAAAACTTAAATATTTACGCCTGGCAGAGGGTGCATATTCTTGTTAGTAATACTAACTTTGTACAGAGGTGCATTTTTCTTACTGGTATATAATGATTCAATTTTCTTCTGTTCGCGCTCATTGGTTAAATGTGATAAGGCTCGTTAATTCCATCAACCCTTTTATATGATAAGATAATGTCTTCGACAAATGTATGAATAATCGTAGTAGTAATTGTTCTCGTATTAACAACAACGCTCTCTGCAGCAAACTGAAAGAAATTGTTCTTGGAATAGCAATAATTGACGCTATTGTTATTGCTATTGCTCTCATTGTTGCACATTTTCTTTCTTGCCGACGCGTGTGACGCTTGAATGCATTCAACCAATATCCGGTCGGCGTCTCAAATCTTGGGACAGACAAGATGGCCGCTAATGGCGGAAAGAAAACGTCTGCTATTGTTATTTTTGCTCTCTCTCCGTGCCCAGCGGAGCTTTTCAAAGCATTCTTTTTTTTTTTACTATTTTTATTATTTTTTTTCTCTTCATGAAAATTCTTTGACACAGGCAATTTTACCATTTTTTTCTTTCCTTTGGGAACTTTTCATCCGGGAAACTTGGTATATATATATATATATTGTGAAGGAAGATGAAGGATCTGTTTATTTGAGTGTTTGTCTATATGTGTGTGAGGATAAGCCACGAAGGAACTGGCGCGTATATGCGTACCCACCCCAATAAAAGATTAATATTTTTTTCCTTTTTATTATTTCCTTTTTCTTCCGGATTTTTATTCTTGGTAATTACTTGGTTTAGCCTAGAAACGCTTGGTTGGTTTTTACGGCATGTCAATCCTTGTTGGGATATTTTATGCCAGAGATGTTTTGTTTTATTCATTCTTGTTAGGTACTTAATTTTTTAAACTCATTCTTTATCTATTTAACCATACATGGGACCCTAAGAGGTATTACCACTCCTATCGCTAGTCTGGTCTAAGTAGGGGCCAAAGTGGAGTTATGAGGAGGATCATTCCATGTGGGGTTTAACTGTAATGTTACAGATATTTACCACGACCCCACATGTACGGGTTAGGCACAAGGCTTATGGGTGGCGGGTGCAAAAATGCATTGATCCCTTCGGCATTCCCTCTCAAGAGGCACCTCAGGCACTGGGCAATAAACTCAGACATGCCCTTTAAGTCAAGGAGGAAAGTGTTGCTTAGGAGGGGGAAACCCCTGGGATCAACGATATTAGCTTGTAAGGTCCATGGCCGAAGCCACTGAACCCCGGCTGGGCTGGATCTAACTGTAATGTTACATGTTAACCGTAATGACAGTTCAATGTACCTAGTACCAGTATGTGGAAGAAGCAAAATAGTGAATAAATGAAGGAAAAACTTTTGAATTTGCTTCATGAAATTATTTATTTCAACTGCAAAAATGCATCAGCATCAGATAGAGCAAAAACAACCATGTTTTTGCTCTGTCTGATGAGGCTGCAGCCTAACACACACCACACACACACACACACACACACACATATATATATATATATATATATATATATATATATATATATATATATATGTGTGTGTGTAAATTTGTGTTTATACTACACACAGTCTATCACTTGAATGTATATGTGTGTGCCTGTGCCTATTGCGTACAGTGTATTATTTCTCTTACTGTATCTTTTTTCCACTCTCATTTAACTTTGTTTCGTTCTCTTTTCTTCCCACATTATCTCTGCTATCTTTGGTACTCTCTATATGTCTGTCTGTCTGTCTGTCTGTCTGTCTGTCTCTCTCTCTCTCTCTCTCACACTCTTTCTTAAACTCATTTATCTACAAGGTTTCTATACCACAACACCTTACTGTATCTTTTTCCAATCTCATTCAACTTCTTTTTATTTTCTCCTTTCTTACATTCTCTCTCCCCCCTCTCTCTTTTTCTCTTTCTCTCTCTATCTCTCTCTTATATATATATATATATATATATATATATATATATATATATATATATATATGAGAGGTAGATAGACAGAAGTAATTAAATGTACACGTCTTGTAAATATTCTGTATTGATATTAAGTAAATAATGTTGATAATTTAATTTACACGTGTATTTACAATTGTATTCTTTAATTTTGGGACTCTACACTTCTATTCTCTTTCATTGTTTTATTTATTTATTATTATTATTTTTTAAATAACCAGTTTTTTGTTCAATAAATTTCTTTACCTTTGATTACTTTTTTCTATGCAAATTTTCCCAAGTGTCGAACAAATTTCGAAGAATATTTACAGCAATAATTATCACGATCGATTCTGTAGAATTAGATTTTTTTAATTCCTTTTTTTTTTTTTCAAAGACTTCTTTTTATTTCTAATCATTTGTTCTCTAATATTGGACAGACACTATTGTGTGTTTGTGTGTCTATATATTTATATAGTTGAAAGATACATTGTTTAGTAGTCGACATGTTGTGCCAAATCGCTTTGATACTCGACACTAATTTGTCCATTTGTATTTGATCTCTGAATCATTTGCATAAAGAACTATTTAGAATAATAAAGAAATAAAAATAAATACTAATGAATTAATTAATACTCATGTTCCTTAAAAGTACGAGCGTTATCATCTTGCAATACCCTCAGGACCGGTTTAGCTCAGTCGGTAGAGCACTCGTCTAGGAATCGCAAGGTTCTTGGTTCAAAACCGGCCCTCGCCAACTCAGCGAATGAGTAGCACAGAGATCTGTGCGGTAAAGTAAGAATCTGATGGAAAGTGTGGCGCTCGACCTCAGATGCAAAAAAAAAACAATCTCCTTGGTCTAGCGCTAGAGAAAGGGGATAGACTCCCTCGCTGTCTGGCTGATATCTGTCTGGCTTTAAGCCTCCCCGACGACTTAGAATTGTCCAAGATGAAATGCTATATCTAAATTCGGATTATCTGTTGTTGCTGATCCACCGAATTCTTATTTCTTATGAGTGTCGTCACCTCAGCTAAATAATGGATCATGCCGTTTTTAGTGTAAAGGGAAAGAAAAAGGACATGCTACACATACAAATATAATAAAAAAAGAAAGAGTAGGGGAAATAGAGAGGAGAACGCGTGGAAGTGATAATGCTAATCTGTTTCAATTGAACATAATGAAATGATGAAAAGTTAGAGAGAGAGTTAAATCAAGATGATTATACTTTTTACATACTGAAGTATTTAGCAGTACCTCTTAAGTAAACATATCAAACATTGTAATAATTAAATTATCATACTGTGATATATCTACAGGTCCTGCTAGTAAAGACAGTTAAATCAAGATTATTATACTTTTTACATATTGAAATATTTAGCAATATCTCTTAAGTAAACATATCAAACGTTGTAATAATCAAATTATCATACTGTGGTATATCCACAGGTCCTGCTAGTAGTTGAATAATATATTGCTTAGAAATCGATATGTTCTGCCAAATCCCTTTGATACTCGACATTAATTTAAATGTATTTGATCTCTGAATAATTTGCATAAAGAACCATTCAGTATAATAAAGAAATAAAAAAAACACTAATGAATGCTCGTAAAATGTCATTGCCACTCCGGCAATATAAAGCAAAACAGTCATTTTAATACGAGTCGTAATTTATCAACGAATGAAGCTGGCTATCAGCTTAAGGTCTAATAGATCAGGTTTGCATACTCCCCACCCCAATAGAAAAAATTTCCACAGGGGGGTAAAAAAGAGGAGTTTTCAAATTTCAAAAGAGGATATCGTAAACTTTCAAAAGATGACTAATTTAGCTTGGTAACAATTTTTTCCCGGTCCACCTTCTTATCTTCCAGACTATAAGTCATACTACACCAAAGACAGCATAAACTACACCCTCTTTTGCCAGTTCTTCTCTTGGTATGGAGAAATGGAACGGTAGACTGTTAATTCAGGGGCGTAAATTTTATCATAGTCTATCGGACAGATGTTAGCGGTATATGAAATAAAGTCATATGTGTATATTTTTAATTTCTGAACTGGGATTAATACTTTTAATAAAAATGAAAAACATTTGAACCACGTATCTTTGAGGCGTAACACAGATTCTCAAAGATACGTGGTTCAAAGTTAACTGACCTGAAAAAATGTAAAAGTTTTAAAATAAAATAACTGGTGCATTATATCTTTTATTCATTAATATATCAGCACTCAAAATTTCATTAAATTCGGTTAATTTCCTGATTTTTTGGTATTTTTTTCTTTCGGCGGTGTGACATACGATGGTGGAATTTAGGTCCGTTAACTTCGATTTAACCTTGATAAATATGGTTTCTTTGTTTAATGGCATATCAACCTTCCTGGGTTATTTAATGCTAAATCCATATTTTGTGTATTAGTTTTCAGGAAATGTTGGAGGTATCTTGTTATTATTAGCAAGTCGCCCGAACCAATCACTACTGAGTAGTGGGTTTGAGGCTCATTAGTTACTGCCTTGTACCAAACTTACACAATGCTTAGTTTTAAGAACTTATGGTCCAGTTATTCTTAAAGTATTGGTTTCCGTCAGACCAGCGCATTTCAGCTGCGATGGACCTGCTCGCTACTTTGCAGGTAACGTGAGAATTTTGTGCCCTGTTTGTCTGACAAAACAAAACTTTATAAATTCTCCATGTCGTGATTTTAAGATAGAATTTTGAAACTTTATGGAATTTACAAAGACGGTTAATCATTCAATGAGGAAACGTTCTTTACATACCGGCATTTGGCTGCTTTTCTGATTTTTTTCGACTTTCTTTAACTAAAAAAAAAACTTTTTCTTTTATCTATTTATTTACTTATGTCTGTTGTTTCTGATACCTTTCTTTCTCTCTCTTTTGTATATATTTCTTCCTTTCTTGGCTCTGTATAATTTTCTTTCTTTCTCTTTCTTACTTTACCCAGATTCTTCGTTTATTATACTTTTCTTTCTTTCTTCTGAATCTTTTGTTTCTTTGTTTTTTCTTCTTTTCATTAATTTTCGTTTTTTGATTCCTGTATTTGTCTTTGCTTTTATAAATAGCTTTCTCTTTCACTTTTTTCTTCTTCTTTCTTTTATCCGTTTTCTTTATATTTTGATGTTTGTTCTTTCTTTTTATATTTTCTTCATTCATTTACTTCCTTTTTTTAAATCATTTCTTTTTCTCTCTTTCCTTTCCTTTCTTCCTTTGTGTAAGTTCTTCTTCTTTTGTGTTGGACCTTCTTCTTTTGTGTAGGTCCTTCTTCTTTTTCTTCTTTTGTGTAGGTCCTTCTTCTTCTTCTTTTTCTTTTGTGTAGGTCCTTCTTCTTCTTTTTCTTTTGTGTAGGTCCTTTTTCTTTTTCTTCTTTTTTTGTGTAGGTCTTCTTCTTTTTCTTTTTCTTCTTTGTGTAGGTTTCTTTTTCTTCTTCTTCTTCTTCTTCTTCTTCTTCTTCTTTCTTCTTTTTCTTCTTTTGTGTAGGCTCTTCTTCTTCTTCTTTTTTGTGTAGGCTCTTCTTCTTCGTCTTCTTTTGTGTAGATCTTCTTCTTTTGTGTAGGCACTTCTTTTTCTTCGTCTTCTTCTTTTGTGTGGGTCCTTCTTCTTCTTCTTCTTCTTCTTCTTCTTCTTCTTCTTCTTCTTCTTCTTGTATTTATTTATTTATTTCAGTCCTCTTTTTTCTTTCTCTTCCTTCCTTCCATTCTTTCTTCCCGCAGGTGCCCGCTATCAATAACCTGGCACCACGCACAAGTGTTCTTGAAGATTCTCCTTTGCATAGCTACCACCATTCATTACCCCCGTTTTTCAAGGCTACGATTTTGTGCCCATTTCGGTCGAATAATTTTCGCGCCCGAACTTGCTGAAAACCCGGGGATATCGAAGCGCGAGGGGTAGACAGCGGCGAGGCGGAAGAATACGAAAAGAGGGGGTGGCGGTGAAGGAACGGACGGGCTAAATCTAGGACGGATGAAGAAGCAGAGAGCGGGGATGGTTGGGGTGGTGTTGGATAGGATGCAGCAGGCAAAGAAGAGAAGTTGGGTCAAGCACATTATCCAATCGAAATGGGTCATTGTCTTAACACCAAGTCGAAACGTAAGAATTTTCCCGCCAAAATCATCCTGACCTTCGTTTTCGCGCAGGAAAAAGGCGGCGGCGGTGGCAGTGGCGTGTATGTTTGGGAGAGGGGCTAGCCTTTTCTTTTACAATGAGTATCTCTCTCTTTCTCTCTCTCTCTCTCTCTCTCTCTCTCGTTCCCATTCACTGAGACGTTGATCAAGTGGTCAGCACTTAGACTTCGTTATTCGATTGGCTCCCTTTACGGTCGTTGATTTGGCCTGGTGGACAGCCGTTGTCGGTTCCAAACCGGGGCGGGGGGGGGAGTGCCGCTCGATTGTAAGAAGTAACAAAAGACCCCAATGAATTATGGTTAATGGCTTCGTATGTTCATAGCCACAATAAACTTCTATGAATAACAATATTAAAACGAATAAAGAATGATATCACGATTTTGTGTAAACTTCATTAATTTCCTTATAAATATAACATGTAATATCTCACATACAAAATCTGCTCAGAAAGCTTCTTTTCTTTAGATTAAAACTTGTGTACAGCCGAGCATAATGTCTAGACGTATAGACAACAGTCTAGAACAGGGGTTCCCAACCTTTTTCAGCTCATGGCCCACTTTAAAACCAGAATTTTTTTTTGTGGCCCATGAAATTATTATAATAGAAAAAATATTTCCATTTTACATAAGATATTTATTCAATCAAGATACAACCATATTGACGCACACACTTTATCTCAAGTATCTAAACTACATGTACTTTTCAGTTCCAATTTAACGACTATTTATTATCAATATTTAATTTTGCAATTTTCCTATATATATATATATTTACCAATCCCTCCGCACGAGCAGGATGTGACACAAGGTCAATTTCTTAAGCAGAGTTTTACAGGTTTGAATTCAGAGTTTTCCTTCTCCTAGACCGGTTACCTAGCCAGGGTTAAAGAGCCGAGTCTACCCTGCTATTTACCCATAGCTGGAGGGAGAATTGGATTCATACCTTTCCCAAAGGTATTAGCGCTATGTGAAATTCAAACAGCTTCGTCCAGGAATTGAACTCGGGTCGACGAGTCCATTTCCCATGACTCTAACCATTTGACCACGCGCCTCCAATTTTCCTATATATATGTATGTATGTGCAAAAACAACAAAGCTTTCACAAACAAAAAATAAGACTTGAAGAAACAATTCTTCACCTTTTTAAAATAATCAACCAATTTCAAAATATGAATTATCATAAGAAAGGAAATTGGTTTCAAATACACTTATCTAATGAGACCTTCTCCCTGATGCATATTTGAAAGTTTATCAATATTTGGATTCATGCTTGTCAAAGACAGGTCTCCTCTTTTAGTCACTTCAAAGCGGTTTCTAACTTTTGATAATAGCTGAGACACTCTGCTAAATCCTGATTCTACTAGCTAAGTAGTTGGAAATTTCCCACATATATATATTTACCAACTCCTCCGCACGAGCAGGATGTGACACAAAGTCAATTTCTTAAGCAGGGTTCAACAGGTTTGAATTCAGAATTTTCTTTCTCCTAGACCAGTTGCCTAACCAAGGTTAAAGAGCCCGGTCTGCCCTACTATTTATCCATAGCTGGAGGGGGATTAGGATTCATACCTTTCCCAAGGGTATTAGCGCTAAGTGAAATGCAATTACCCCATCCAGGATTTGAACTCGGGGCGACGAGTCCATTTCCCATGACTTTAACCATTACACCACGCAATTTCCACATATGTGATTGGATTTTGTATATAAAAAGTATGCTCTGAAATCATATAGAATTATAATATTTCCTTGGCCCACCTGAAATTTGCTGTGGCCCATTTTGGCAACCACTGGTCTAGATGAATGATTGCAACTTTTCGATACTTTTTTTCAACAGTCTTGCTATTTTATTGATAATCTATATATCGTGTTGCTTAAAAGTACGAGTTCAAGCATGTACACTATGTATTAATACTCGTGTTCCTTAATTGTACGACCGTTATCATCTCGCAACACACACACTGGTTAAAAATGAGCCCGTCCAAATCGTCCAAGATGAAATGCAAAAATGTAAATTCTGATTATCTGGTGTTGCTTATCTGCCTAATTCTTATTTCTTACAAGTGTCGCCACCTCAACTAAATAATGGACCAGTCCGTTTTTATTATAAAGAAAGATAGGGAAGAAAAAGGACATGCTACACAGAAATAATATGAAAAAGAAAGAGAGAGGGGTGAGCGTGCGGAAGTGATAACGCTCATATGTTTCAATCGAACATAATGAAAAGAAGGAAATGAATAAATAAAGAGTCAGAGAGAGAGAGAGAGAGAGAGAGAGAGAGAGAGAGAGAGAGAGAGAGAGAGAGTGTTAAATCAAGATTATTATACTTTTTACATGAGGGGGCCGGGTTAGCTCAGTCGGTAGAGCGTTCGGCTAGAAACCACAAGGTTCCTAGTTCGATACCGGTCCTCGCCAACTCAGCGTATGAGTAGCACAGGGATCTGTGCGGTAAAGTAAGGAGCTGATGGTAGGTGTTAGATGCTAAGATAATCTCCTTGGTCTAGCGCTAGTGAAAAGGGGATAGACTCCCTCGCTGATTGGCTGATACCGACTTCAGGCCGCCCCGACGACTTTACTTACTTACATATTGAACTATTTCCAATAGCTCTTGAGTAAACATATCAAACGTTGTAGTAATTAAATTATCATACAGCGGTATATCCACAGGTCCGCAATAGCTCTTAAGTAAAGATATCAAACGTTGTAGTAATTAAATTATCATACTGTGGTATATCCACAGGTCCTGCTAGTGAGAGAGTTAAATCAATATTATTATACTTTTTACTTATTGAACTATGTGCAATAGCTCTTAAGTATTTTAATAATTAAATTATCATACTGTGGTATATTCACAGACCCTTCTTGTCTATTATTTATTTTCAGTAAAGTAATGGGATCGAAGAGTATCATTGCATTGTGGTCAAAATAGAAGTATTTATGTCCATTGGACAACAACTCCTATTTTTTTTATTTGATAATAACATATAAAATGAATAGTTGAATTGTTGTCCTGAAAAGGACAGTTCGTAGTGTTGTCGGGTTTTGTCTTGAAAAGGACAGTTTATTCACACGATCTTGACTTGGCTGGAACAGATACCATACTTTGATCCTCTTCACCTAAGGCGGGTTATTTATTGGCTACGCACCAAGCCAAATGTGACACAAGGTAATTTAATGTGGAATGCCAAGGCCAGGTCTAAAAATTGCTTACAACTTCCGTCGACATTCCCATTTTGTGGCGCCTCAGGCACCAGTCAACAAACCCAGCCCTGGCCTATTAGGCGAGGGGGCTGGTGCCGCCCGAGTGTATAGTTCCCTGGAATTCCAGCCCAGGCCCAGATAACGTGTTTCCCCCCAAAATAAAACCTACCTGCAAAATACGACCTAGCGTGATTATTCGTGGTGATTTTAACACAACCCTTCCTTTAAAATAAACCCTAGTTGAGAGCGGCAGACAAACGAAAGAAATGAGCATTCTTCACAATCACATCTTACGACGAAAACACTCAAAATTCTCCGAAAATTTAGGGTTATCTATCGGAGGGAATATTGAGATGTCCTGTCTTATTTTCAGGGAAATACGATACTACACTTTGATCTTTGCTCGTAGCCTAACCCTAACCCTAACCAAGCCGCCGATCCTGGGCTGAGCGCATACACACTCATGACACAAAAAATGACGATCCATACGTAAATAACAAACGTCATTTTCCCTCTTCCTACATCCCCCCTAAATGATATACTAGTGGATTTAACGTTATACATGCGAGAGAGGTTTTCGATGTGCAGGACACACTTATGAAACTAAATATCGTTATACACTGGCCACCCAATATCGAACAACCATTGGATGGCGATTTATAAGATGTTTGGCAAAGTGGTTTGTCGCCTTCGTTTGGCGGGGGTCACTTCATCTGAAGACGTCCAAGTGTCATGGAGACGCGCCGCAAAATGTCGAAATGTTCAAGTTTGACCCCAAAAGGCCTTCAATTAAATGCGCATGCGTCAACTGGAGACATTTTAGTCGCACTTCATCGGATGACAAAATGGCGCCGGTCTCCGGACGCTCAACTTGTCGTCGCTTCAATTTGCTTGACTTTTCCCCATTCATTCAGTCTTTCTTTTTCCGTTTTTTTTTCATTCTTTTTCTATCTATCTATCTATCTATCTATAACAGTCTCTTCACATCTATATTTATTTATCTGTCTATTCACATCTATCTATATCAGTCTATTCAAATCTGTCTATCTATTTTTTTCATAGTTATTCTTTTATTTGTTTCTCTTGTCCCTTTCTTTCTCCCAATTCAACCGATTCTTTCCTTCAAGTGACATTTTTGCTTACCCTTCTTTCTTTCTTTTTCTTTCTTCCTTCTTTATTTTCCTTATTGTTTTTTTTTTTTTCATTTTCCGTTTTTTCTTTCATTATTTTGTTTCTTAAGATTAAGCTAACCTTTCGATGTTCCTTTCTTTATTTTCTCATTGTCAGTTGTTTTTTGTTTTTTTTTGTTTTTTGTTTTTTATATCTTTCTTTCTTTCTTTCTCTTCCTTTATTCTTTCTTTTTTCTTTCTCTTCCTTTATTCTTTCTTTTTTCTTTCTCTCCCTTCTTCTTTCTATTTTTCTTTCTCTCCCTTTTTTCTTTCTTTTTTTCTTTCTCTTCCTTTTTTCTTTCTTTTTTTCTTTCTTTTCCTTTTTTCTTTCTTTTTTCTTTCTCTTCCGTTTTTCTTTTTTTTTCTTTCTCTTCCGTTTTTCTTTCTTTTTATTTTTCTTTCTCTTCCTTTTTTCTTTCTTTCTTTCTTTCTCTTCCGTTTTTCTTTCTTTCTTTCTCTTCCGTTTTTTCTTTCTCTTCCGTTTTTTCTTTCTCTCTTTTCCTTATTGTTTTGTCCGTTGTTCCTTTCTGTCTTTCCTTTCAATATTCTTTTCGTTTCTTAAGATTAAGAAAAATTTCCGATTTTTCTTTCTTTCTCTTAATATTTTTTTATTTATTTATTTATTTTGCGATGTTCCTTTCTTTCTTTCTTCCGGTGTACCTTTTTTCTTTCTCTTTCTTTTTTCTTTCTTTTTTTCCTTGTTGTTTTTTACATTGTTCCTTCCTTTCTTTTTTTTTATTTTCGTTATTATTTTATGTGCCACGAAGGGATGATTCACTTAGCATCTTATTTATTAACGATGTCTCTATTAAAGTCAAGGTGAGTTAGATTTACCGCAAAACTACCCACATTATTAATGCATTTAAAATCCTGAAATATCTTTTATACATCTAAGAAATAAAGATTTTACATAGTATATGGGGAGGAATAATTTACATAATGGTTTTTATAAAACCGAGTTCAATAAATAAATATTTTCTGCTACTGATTTCTGATAATATCATGTTATTCTCAAACGTATCAAAATCAATCCTATATATAGGGGGATCCAAAAAAACAGACTTCTTTTTTAAAAGTCAGGCCTGTTTTTTGGTCACCCTATATATAATATATATATATATATATATATATATATATATATAGTGTGTGTGTGTATAGGGTGACCCAAAAAACAGGACTGACTTTTAAAACAATTGTGTTTTTTGGACCACCCTGTATAATCTTATATAAAAATTAAGTGAGGGCTCCCCATACAAATAATCATTTTATTTTTACAATTTAAAAAAAAAATTTATTCATACATTTTTACATTGAGGGTTTTAATTGTACATATATATCATCATTCCCCTCCCTCATTAATATGTAAATATGGTTTAGGTATAGGATTTTCTTAGAGTGAATGAGAAGTTTTGGTGACTGTTGTGCGAATTGTTTTTATGGTGAAAGGAAAATTGTAGAGCGAATCGGGTCAGAAATGGGAATAGTTAAGTTAAAAAGATAGGATAGTGATGACCAGCCTTTTTCACCCCTCCTCAATTTTGGCCTTGTGCCACATTTATGTATAATTTATTACATAATATATATATATTTATATATAAGTGAAAGAAAGGAAATGAATCCGACGGTATGAGTATAGATAAAAGGATATGAAAACACCACAAAATGCTGTTAAAGTGAAAACATTTTATAACATATTCATAGCTGATATCAACTCGAAATATTGTTCAATATCAGCTATGAATATGTTATAAAATGTTTTCACTTTAACAGCATTTTGTGGTGTTCTTATCCTTTTATCTATACCATATATATATATATTATATATATATATATATATATATATATATATATATATTATATATACATATATAACATTGAAATAAGTAATATTTTTATATTCGTTCTTATTTAGTTTCGTTAGCCTTTTTAATTCAACGAAATATTTTATTACATTAAACTTAAATACTTGCGCCTAGGGGATGCATACTTTTGCTAGTCTTTTTGAAATCTGTAAGATCACCCAAATGTATATCCACATATATCTACATGCGTGTACGCATATGTAAGTTTATCTATTGATATAGACACATGTACTCTTACTAATTCTCATACATATTTTGCCATAAACACATGCATATATGATCATCTGATTGCATATACGGAAGCCCATACGCACTCATATTATTCACACACCAGTTGTTAAATCCTTTTTCATTGGATGATTGATTATCAAGACGTATGGCGGTTCTTATTCGAGGTCATTTTTTCCTTCTGTTTACTCTCCTTATCAACTAGTCTCTCGTCTTGAGACCGGTCCATTTTCCTGTGCTCGACGCCTCTTAGAAAATCGCGTTTCTTCCAAACAAGTGAGGCCATCTTTCAAATTGTCAGCGACAAGCGTCCTTCGACAGGAAGTGAGCAGACGCTCCATGGCCAATTCTTTCCTTCCGGTCTAGATCTTTACCCGATTAACATCGACTGAAGAAAAGAAAAAAAAAAAAGTAGCGAAAACGAGGCTGGGGATTTCTCGTCGTTTCTCGTTCTTGAAATACACTCAACGAGTTTTCTGGGTTTTCTTTTTCATTTCTTTTTATGCAGTGACAATCATGTTGTTTTCTTTTTGTCTTGTTTTTTTTTTTTCCAGTTAAAATGGAAAACACACATTCTCTCTCTCTCTCTCTCTCTCTCTCTCTCTCTCTCTCTCCTCTCTCTCTCTCATCTCTCTTCACTTTCCCTCCCTCTCTCTCTCTTTCACTTTCTCTCTCTCTCTCCTCTCTCTTTCACTTTCCCATCCTCTCCCTCTCTTTACTCTCATTTTATCTCTCTTTCTTTCTTTCTCACTCTCACTCAGTCAGTCACTTTTTCTCACACTTTCAATTACACACACACACACACACTCTCTCTCTCTCTCTCTCTCTCTCTCTCTCTCTCTCTCTCTTCTCTCTCTCTCTCTCTCTCTCTAACTTTGTTTTTCATTCTGTTTCTCCCATTTTTTTCACCATCTCTCCCCCTCTCTCTCACACACATTCTGTTTACCACTCTCTTTCTCAATTTCTTGCTCTCTCATTTCTTTTCTTTCTCGCCCCCCTCCTCTCTCTCTCTCTCTCTCTCTCTCTCACACACACCTTGTGGGACTCCAGTTCTGGAGTTTTGAGGAGTGTTGGTCATTACTTCTAGGTCCACTCTGATACTGAGTGGTAGTGTCTGTTAGGGTCAAATATATCTGTTTGGAATTTATTATTATTATATAAGAATACTTGAAACCATATAACTGTATAATTAAAATTATTAGTATTAGATAATATTACATGAAACAATAGAACTATGTGTAACTTATTTACATTGAGAATAGTTACTTAAAGCTATAATCTTTTACAAATAACTATTATCATTCAAACCATATAATTGTGGAGAAATTATTTGTATTAGATAGGAATACTTGAAACCATATAATTGTGTATAGATAATTAGTATTATAAAGGAATAATTGAAACCATATGGCTGTACAAATTATTAGTATTAGATAGGAATACTTGAAAAGTATAGCTGTGTGTAATTTCTTAAGCGGAGTTTAACAGGTTTGAATTCAGTTTTCCTTCTCTTAGACTGGTCAACCATCCATGGTTAAAGAGCCCAGTCTGCCCTACTATTTACCCATCTATGGATTCCTACCTTCCAAGTGTATTCTCACTATGTAAAATGCAAACAGCTTTGTTCTAGGATTTGAACTCGGGTCGACGAGCCCATTTCCTACAACTCTAACCATTACACCACGCACCTCCATATATAACAATTGATATACCGATTTGTCTGTAGATAAGTAGGTATATTGTATTGATCGTTTATTGTAGTGGGTTAGATCAATTGCAAGTCGATATTATCCTGTGATTCTTTCACTGCATATTTCTTATAGCCAGTTTCTTATTTCGCGTGCTAGAATCCTCTTCGAAGCGCTTGTCGACACACTCGTCTTTCTTCTCATGTGGAAAACAAGTCCCGGTCAGCCGCTATGATCAGCGTTCTAGAGAGCTTGTTAGTGACGTCAGCAATTGTTCTGTCTATCGTCCAATGAAAACGTTGCGTCATTTTGCCGCCATAAGTGTCAGTCGAGATTCTTCAAGTTCTGCTGAACGACGCCAGCTTTTCAGTTTGCTGTATCGTGTGTTAAACAAATATATACGTTAAAAAGGGCATGCATATATATATATATATATATATATATATATATATATATATATATATATATATATATATATATAAAGGCGTGTCAAAAAGTATCGAGATTGAAGCTGTATTTACCAAGATAGGAATGAACAATAAATATAACGTTAATTTCTTTTAGAATATTATGTGTGTCAAAAAGTACATATTTTAAAGCTGTATTTACCAAGATAGAAATGAAGAATGAATGGAACGTTAATTTTTCAGAATATAAGGTGTGTCAAAAAGTATCGAGATTTTATATATATATATATATATATATATATATATATATATATAAATATGGGTGCTACATTTCTAAGCCGATAGTACTCAATATCATTGATAGAGCGTTTATATTTTGGTTAAAGTAGCGTGGACATGGATTCAATACCTGGTTACAGACAGTTTCTTGCCCATACGATCTTCAGACTAAGAAATTTGGTCTAAAGATCGCATAGGGGAGAAACTGTGTTGATTCCTTGTCCACGCTACTTTAACTCGTATGTGTGTGTTTATGAAAAACGTGTGACTTAACGGAGAAGGCAAAAAATCGAGCGAGACACAATTTTGATTGACGATAAAAAATAATTGACCGAATAAGTCGTAATTATTAATGAATATGTAAGTGTTCAGTACGTTAGTAGAGCTGGTTTATAAAACCATGTTTATTTATATATAGAAAGCCATGTAATTGTGTGAGTGTATGTATATATATATATATATATATATATATATATATATATATATATATATTAATAAGTCATCCACAGACACGTGTTTCGGCATATCATGACTCTTCAGTGTGGCTAGACACAACTATCCTAGGGTAGGGTCGAACTCAGACTGACCGCATGGTAGTCCGATATCTATCCCCTCGCCCACTGACAGCTGATGCGGGACTGGTGTTTAAACTATTAAATACATAGGAATGTATGTATCTTTCGGTCACTGAGATCAAATTTCCTGAGAAATGATCATTGCTTATTTGCTTAGTAGTGAGAGTTAATTTAAATTACCAATTAGAGAGCTCATTACCAAATTTATGGGAGCATATATATATATATATATATATATATATATATATATATATATATATATATATATTAATTGAATCTAATTGTGTTTCGTTATTCACTGTGTTCCTTTTATCTAACCTATTGTTTAGTCTGGTACAAGGTCAAAGTACTGGAGCATCTTTTTTTCGCGTAATTGGTTGTCACAATGGGACCACACATGACTGAGAATAACAAATATATACATATATATAATCACCAGGCTGGTTGGTGTTAGAATGATACTAAGGTCGACCTTTTTTAACAACGGAACGTTAAAGATATTCTTGCCCGATTTGACAACTCAATGTTGTATAATTTTGAACAGAGCAATATATTTGGTAATGAAAAAGGCTTAGATATCGCTCATATTGCCGGTAATATGACCGCTATTTAAACCTTTTCCTTACCATATATATATATATATATTATATATATATATATATATCTTATTATAATGGAGATTATGTGCTTTTCTGTCTGTAACCGAAACTAAATCACTACTTAAGTCACAATTCCCTTAGTTATTGACGTCACATTCACCATGAATTTGTTCTTATTTAAACCTCAATTATTGATAAAATTGTTTTACATTATTAATAACGTTGACCATATCTACATACTAACAACATGCAATTTTATTTATATATACAACAAAATTGCGGTTTACAGTGTTAATGGAAAGGTTAATTTGCATATTGATATTAAAAATGTGATTTTAATAAATATGTTTAGTATTATTGATTTCTAACTGTTTGGTTTTATTTTAATGAATATAAGCAAAAATCTCTTCAATGAATCTTAAATAAAATCCATTAACAAGAAAAAATAACTGTCATTTTATTCTTTACTTCCTCTTTTAACTAAATACTTAAATTAGAAAAATAACAATGAAAGACGAGATTGATGGAAGAGTAAGTTTCAGTTGTTCTATTTTTCGATTATACTCCCTCTTTTTCAAATCTTTTTATCTGCATTTCATTAACCTTTCTAATTTAATACGATATTCTATTGCACTAAAACTTAAATACTTGCACCCGGAGGGTGCATATATTTGCTAGTATATATAATTTTTTTAATCTACATCTGCACAAGTGACTGTGCAGGACAATTTCTGAGTGACAGTCTTTGGTGCACTGACTGCACACAAACTGTGATGCTTTCTGGGGCTGCTGGCTTTTCTCCTTCTTTCTGGCTCCCTTTGCTGTCGAGGCTACTCTTCTCTCCATCTCATCTTTCTCCGTGCCTTGCTTTACGATAATGCGCCAGGCCGCTCGATTTTTTACAACTACCTCCCATGTGTTTGTGTCAATGTATATATATATGATATTTAGCACTCTTTACTTATATATATATATATATATATATATATATATATATATATATATATGTGTGTGTGGGTGTTCAATATCATTGATAGACCATGTATATCAAAGTTAGGGTAACGAAGACATGTAGGCAATGGCGCTTTGTAACTTACGGTTTCCCGACTATGCAATTAGTAGTCTAAATAATCCTTGATAATAACACTTCCCAAAATTATAGCCGTCTGGAAGATTGTTTAGCGCCAGTGCCAAAACTGACAATACAAACATGGTAACAGTAAGATTCAGCCTTTAAAATCTGCTTTTTTTTTTTACCTGAATCCAACTGCTGTTGGCTGGCGCCAGGAGTTATTTTTCCCGTGGAGTCGGGCCAAAAAAGAATGCAGACTTCAGGCTTGAACTAAACAAATTTCACCTCCCACCAAGAAGTTTTTCCTTCGTTCCGATTTTTCGACTGCGTCTCTAACTTGATTAAGAAAACGCCATAATTGAAGGGGCAGATAAAAACCGGTGCGCCACTTCCCAATTAGAATCGGTTTACAGTGATGACAATTATCTGGGGGAAAATTGCGGGTGGGATGAGGCTGGAGAGTTTCGGGGTGGTTCTACCTTCTATTACTTCCAGGGTAGAAAGAAAGAAAGAAAGAAAGAAAGAAACTGATTAAAGTTGTGATGCAGATAAAGGATTACTTACAAAAATGTATGCACATGGTTTTAGTTATATGTAACTTGTCAGGCATTAGCCAACTAAAAAACATAGGTAAACTGAATATAGTAATACTTACTCAATGACCAACAGTTACAAACTGCATCGACACACACACACACACCACACACACACACCACACATATATATATATATATATATATATATATACGAGGGTTTGTCAAAAAGTAATACCATTTTGTTTAGGACAGGTATAATTACCAACACAGGAACATGTATCATACATCAAAATAAAGCTAGTCCTCTGTGGATCACATCCTTACTTCTCCATATATATATTTACCAACTCCTCCGCACGAGCAGGATACGACACAAGGTCAATTTCTTAAGCGGAGTTCAACAGGTTTGAATTCAGAGTTTTCCCTCTCCTAGACTGGTTACCTAGCCAAGGTTAAAGAACCCAGTCTGCCCTGCTATTTACCCATGGTTGGAGGGAGAGTAGGATTCATACCTTTCCCAAGGGTATTAGCGCTAAGTGAAATGCAATTACCACGTCCAGGATTTGAACTCGGGGCGACGAGTCCATTTCCCATGACTTTAACCATTACACCACGCGCATCTTACTTCTCCATATAGGTGAGTCAAAGGAAGCGTATACCATGTATCATGCATCAAAATAAGGCTGGTCTCCTGTGGATCACATTCCTACTTCTCCATATAGTCACCATTTCTCTCAATAGCAATGTTCCATCTTCGAATGAGAGCATCTACGAGGGTGTGTAAAAAAGTAATACCATTTTGTTTAGGACAGGTATAATTACCAACACAGGAACACGTATCATACATCAAAATGAAGCTGGTATTCTGTGGATCACATCCATACTTTTCCACATAGTCACCGTTTCTCTCAATAGCAATGTTCCATCTTCGAATGAGAGGATGTATCCCTGCCCCGTAAAATTCTGTTGACTGTTCTTTGAGCCACTTTTTCACTAGAGATTACTCACCAGATTTAGCGCCCACAGACTCTCATCTCTTTGGCCTCATGAAAGAGGGTTTGAGAGGCAAACATTATTCCAGTGACGAGGAAGTGAAATCTGGCATTACTTTTTAACTCACCATCGTATATATATATATATATATATATATATATATATATATATATATATATTATACATAATCCAAAGATTAAGTGAAGAAATCTTCCGTCCGATGTAGTACTGTTTTTAGTTGTCCTAATTTATAGACCTCGATGTGTGCTCTTATTGTCAGTCACAGAGCAAAATTATAATAGGAAGAAATAACAAAAAAGATTTAGGTTGAAACATAATAGACTCTTTCAGGGAACATAGAAGAATTATTTTAGCTTTTAGCATTTGAAGATGGGACCGAAAGATAATCTTTCTAGGTTCCCATGAAATAGTCTATTATGCTTTCACCTAAATCTTTTTGTTTCTTTCCTATATATATATATATATATATATATATATATATATATATATTATATATATATATATGAGAAAGAGAGGAGAGGATTGAATGTATGATTATATTTATAAATGAGGTATGAGAGTTTTTGATCGGTTTATATATATATATATATATATATATATATATATATATATAGTAAAGAACAAATTAAACACGTTAATGAACGTACCGTTTATACAAGGTGTGTCATAAAAGTATCGAGATTAAAGCTGTATTTACCAAGATAGAAATGAACAATGAATGGAACGTTCATTTTTTTTTTTTTCAGAATAGAAGTTGTGTAAAAAAGTACAAAAAATTTCGATACTTTTTTGACGCACCTTGTATATATGTGTGTGAGCGTATGAAAACCCTTAGAAAATGAAGGAATCCATATCTTCTCAGCGAGAAGAACAGCGAGAGGAAAAAGATGAAGAAGTGCGAGAAGGAAAAAAAGAAGAAAAAAGAACGAGAGGAGGAAAAAGATGAAGAAGAGAGAAAGGAAAAAAAAAAGGTTTAATAATAATAATAATAATAATAATAATAATAAGAAGAAGAAGAAGAAGAAGAAGAAGAAGAAGAAGAAGAAGAAATCAAAATAAAATGAATCGTTGGGAATAATGCAATGTAAAACAAGATGGAAAAAAAAAGTCGCGCTCAGCCAGAGTCGCCATCTTTGGTGCTCTCAGTTGCTGAGAGCAAATTCATGGAACCGCCACTCTTCCTTCCCCCCCTCTCTCTCTCTCTTCTCCACCTCTGCCCATTTCGTCGTTTGGCCATTTGGGCTGAAATTGATACAATTACTTAAATAAACAACTTCACTTACCGAGCGGACGAACGAGTAAATGGTGGGTGGCAAGGGAAAAAGAAAAAGAAGGAAGAGAAAATAATGTTTGGAAAAAACGGGAAGAAAGAAAGGATGAAAGAAAAAAATATTGATAGACAATGAATGAAAGAAAGGATGAATTGATAGACAATGAAAGGAAGAAAGAAAGAAAGGATCGACAATGAATGAAACAAAGGATTGATAGTGAATGAAAGAAAGAAATGATCGATAGTGAATGAAAGAAAGAAAAAGTAAGAAAGAAAGGATAGTGAAAGAAAGAAAGAAATGATCGATAGTGAATGAAAGAAAGAAAAAGTAAGAAAGAAAGGATAGTGAAAGAAAGAAAGAAAGGATCGATAGTGAATGAAAGAAAGAAAAAGTAAGAAAGGAAGGATAGTGAATGAAAGAAAGAAAGGATCGATAGTGAATGAAAGAAAGAAAAAGCAAGAAAGAAAGAAATGATAGTGAAAGAAAGAAAGGGTCGACAATGAATGAAACAAAGGATTGATAGTGAATGAAAGAAAGAAATGATCGATAGTGAATGAAAGAAAGAAAAAGTAAGAAAGAAAGGATAGTGAAAGAAAGAAAGAAAGGATCGATAGTGAATGAAAGAAAGAAAAAGTAAGAAAGAAATGATTGACAGTGAATGAAAGGAAGAAAGGTTGATAGTGAATAAAAGAAAGAAAAAGTAAGAAAGAAATTATTGATATAAAATGAAAGAGAACGAAAGAAACGTTTGATAGATAATGAAAGAAGGAAAAGATTGACAATAAATGATAGAAAGGAAGAAAGAAAATATTATTTGACAAAACGATAAAGAATGGAAAGAAGAAAGAAAGAAAATGCAAGAAAGTAAGAAAAGATTGACAGACAATACCAGAAAGAAAGGATTGACAGACAATACAGGAAAAAAAGATTGATAGACAAAGAAGGAAAGAGAAATAAATAAAAATAACTATAGACAATGAAGGTATAAGAAGCAGACGATAAAAATCCAAAGTGGAAAATGGAAGAAGTCAGAGATGTATAAACGATTGAATATGAAAAAAGGAAAGAAAGAAAAACTCAAAAATAAAAAGAATGCCAACGAAATGGAAGAAAGCATTTAGGAAGAGGACATAAAAAAAAGAATCTTTTAATGCGGAGAAATACAAACAAAAACCAATTAAAGAAATCAGAAATTCAACGGACAATCTAAATAAAAATGGACGCTATTAAGTCAGATTTTCAAAAAGGAAGAAAAAAAGGTTCAGAAAGAATGAATAAATGATAAAAAAAAAGACAAGAAATCATATATGTAAGGCGAAGGTGTTGGCAATAAAATCCGAGGGAAAAATGATGAGGGGGAAATAACCGTAATGATAATAGCGGACAAATTTGCTTAATAATAACGAAAAACTATACCTGACTATAAGTAAACAAACAGAGTCTAGATAATCCTTCTGAAAACGCAGTGATGGCGACACACGGACAGAAAAGGCGGGGGTGGTAGGGGGGGCGAAATATGTGGAAGTGAAAAGAAGGAAAACAAGCAAACAAATAATTTTCTTTTTAAATCGAATAAAGGAGGGCATAGACGGTGAAGAAAACGCAATGACTTCAGTGTACGAAAAGAGAGAAAGAAATATAAAAGACCCTAGCAATGCAAAAAAAAAAAATATTTTTCTTTCCTCCATCTTTCTCCTGCCGTTCCACAGACTCTTCCCCCCCCCCGAAAAACCACTCTGCTACTTTCAATGGCATCTCTGTGGCACAGGATGAGAGAAGCAAGCGACCACAATAAAGTAAAGAAGAAATATAGAGAGAAAGAGAGGAAATAGAATGTGACTCCATCAGGCCGGGGAGCGGTAATTATTGAAGACCTAAGTGCTGTGGCCCGGGCGGTGGTATTGGCTTATCGTCGCTATTCACAAAAACTCGCTACTTGGAAAAACGTTGATAAATTAATGGTAACATTTTTCTGGTGCGGTTTGTGTCGGGATTGTAGTGGAGGGTTGATGAAAAGAAAGGTGGAGCTAGGAGAGGCGGGGGTTTGAGAACCATTTTATGGCATAAGATGAACGATGCGTTCTTTGCAGTGGTTGACGGTATTTTTGCAATAAAGATGACCACTTAACAATTATGCATTTTTAGTTGCCAAGTTAGATAACATTTTTTTTACCTGATCTCATATTCTTCGTGAGCAGGATTGGGCAATCCATCAACGAGAAGGAAAAAACTTTGAATTCAAATTAGCAGTAAGTAAAGTCGTCGTCGAAGTGGCCTAATGTCTGTATCAGTCAGACAGCGAGGGAGTCTATCCCCTTTTCATCAGCACTGGATTAAGAATATTATTTTGGCGTCTGAGGTAGAGCGCCACACCTACCATCAGCTCTTTACCGTGCTACTCATCCGCTGAGTTGGCGAGGCCCGGTATCGAACTAGGATCCTCGTGATTCCTAGGCGGACGCTCTACCGACTGAGTCCGCTTAGAAATTGATGTTGTCATATTCTGCCCCATGGTGGAAGCATTATCTCTGCGAGGCTCACTAGCGAAACGGTTATCGTCGAAAGAAATGGATTCGGTGACTCTAGTTCAAGTTCTTGGTGAGGCTGTTTGAGTTTCACTTTGGAAAAGGCATCAATCCATTTGTTTCCCTTTCCCTCCCTCAGCTGTGGAAAAATAGGACAAAATGGGTTCTTTAGCCTTGGTTAGGCAACTAGTCTATTATCGAAACGGCTATCATCATAAGAAGCGGAATCATGGACTCGAGTTCAAGTCCTGGACGAGGCAGTTTGTGTCTCACTAATACCTTGGAAAAGGCGTGGATCTATCTCTTCTCCCACCAGCTGTGGGAAAATAGTAGGACAGACTGGGTTAGACAACCAATCTAAAAGTCGGGCTTGTGTAGGCAACAGTGTTTAAAAATTCCCTGGTAATATTTGCTGGGGATGTTATTGCTGGAGTTAGGGTGAGGTGAAGGTTTTTTTCTCTCCTTCTTGTTGATCCAACGTTGATATTAGCCTATTCCCCTTTTACCAAATGTATATACTTTGACTTATAAACGATCTACTGGTTGTAGAACTTTTGAAAATGCACCGGTCGACAGGGCCCTAAAGTTTCTCTATCTTCTTTCGCCTCCTTTTATTATAATTCGTTTAATTAGCTGATCACCTAATAAAGTATATTATTTAAACTTGTATACAAATTTAGTTGTACCAAAAACTTGTTTATATATATATATATATATATATATATATATATATATATATATATATATAATATATATATATATATATATATAATTCATCTATCTATCTATCTTGGCACGATTATGTATTTATCCCAAGACATATTTTGACTGATTTCTAATATGATAGACACGTTATCAATTTTACCGAATAGATTAGATTTCATGAACTATATAATTTCTAGCCTTGAGCCAGACTTGGATACTGCACTCTAAAATCCAAAATATAAAAGTTAACCCAAAAGAACGAATACAAGAGAAAGAAAGAGCGAATGAAGAAAGAAAGAAAGAAAGAAATGAAAGAAAGAAAGAAAGAAAGAAAGAAGGATGAAAGAAAGAAAGCACGAAAGAAAACATTATGAAAGAAAAAGAAGCTAAGGATAAAAGAAAAATAGGGAGAGATAGAGAGAGATAGAAAGATTAATTGGACATCTGACAAAAGATCAACTAAAAGAAATGACGAATAAAAGAAAAAAAGAAAGGAAAGATGTAAGAAAGGAAGATGGTAGGAAACCGAAGAATAAAAGAAAATGTTATGAAAGAAAAAGAATTTAGAGAGAGAGAGAGAGGGTGATTGTAAGATTGATTGGAAATCTGACAGAAAAATCAACTGAAACAATCCTGAATTCTGGAAGAGAAATATATAGCAAAAATAAATAAAATAAAAAAGACCACAAAAATCAGAGAGAAAGAAAGAAAAAACGCACCCCCCTCCTTAGACATAAAGTAAAAAAAAAGTGAAAAAGAAAGCAAAAATAAACAATGGTCACGTGATCAGTCGATCAGACGATCGACTCCAACGAAAAGCCAAAGATTTTAAGTTGTGCCTTTTTTTTCTGTTGTTGTTGTTGTTATGATAACAAGTTATTAGTTTTAGTTATTACTGGCGTGTTGTTATAAGCGGCCATAGTCAATATGGCGTCGGTGTTGGGCGGGAAAGTGGATCTGGTGGTTGGAACATGGCGTCCCGGTCAGAGAAGACAGCCGAGAAATTACTGGAATTGATAGGGAAACAACCCGGACGATTGTTAATATATTTCCAGCTTTCTTCTTCTTCTTTCTTCTTCTTCTTCTTCTTCTTCTTCTTCTTCTTCTTCTTCTTCTTTTCTTCTTCTTCTTCTCTATCCTCGCAGCCCAAATCCACCTTTAACTTCGTTTCCTGTTTTGTTATGCTCATTCGTACTTTATTTTATATACTAGCAAATATATGCACCCTCCGGGTGCAAGTATTTAAGTTTTAATGTAATAAAATATTATATTAAATTAGAAAGGCTAATGAAACTAAATAAGAATACAGATAAAAAGATTTGAAACAGAGGGAGTATAATAAAAATGGAACAACTGAAACTTACTCTTCCATCACTCTCGTCTTTCATTGTTATTTTTTCTAATTTAAGTATTTAGTTAAAAGAGGAAGTAAAGAATAAAATGACAGTTATTTTATCTTGTTAATGGATTTCATTTAAGATTCATTGAAGAGATTTTTACTTATATTCATTAAAATAAAACCAAACAGTTAGAAATCAATAATACTAAGCACATATTTATTAAATTCGATTTTTTAATATTAATATGCAAATTAGCCTTCCCGTTTACACTGTAAACTGCTATTTTTTTGTATATATAAATATAATTGCATGTTTTCAGTATGTAGACATAGTTAACAGTATTAATAATGTAAGACAATTTTATTAATATTTGAGGTTAAATAAAAATAAAATCATTGAGAATGTGATGTCAATAACTAAGACAATTGTGACTTAAGTAGGAATATAGTTTCGGTTACAGACAGAAAAACACACAATCTCCATTATAATAAGATTTCTACAAACTAGCGTGTTTTTTTTCTCTTTGGTTTTCTTTCTTTTTTTTACCGTTTCTTCAGAGAAACATGTATTTTGGTAACTGTTGTTGGCACCTGTAGGATTTACATTCATATCAAATTTTGTCATAGACTTGTGCAAGATTCAATATATATATATATAATATATATATATATATATATATATATATATATATATATATAATCGCCTGAATAAACGATTATAAACGCGTGGGTTTATTAATATCCGACTGTTCCTCACTAAACAAAAATCTTCATTAAGTTTAGATATCGTATATTAATAATTCTTTTTCGCAGTCCATTCATGTTATCTATCTTTTCTTCATATCTATCTACCTATCTCAGTCTGTTTCTTAACACTCTGTTAATATATATTTCAGACTGTTTATCTATCAATCCATCGGTTTGTTCATATCTATTTCATATATCTGTGAGTCAACTGCAAATACCCATTTTGATCCCCACAAATTAGGGGTGCCACCTATCCACGAATATATAGAGAGATGTGTGGTGTTATGGTCAGTCATAAGAAATGGACTCGTCAACCCAAGTTCAAATCTTGGACGAAGCTGTTTGCATTTCACATAGCACATATCCTTGGGAAATATATGAATCCTTCCAGTTATGGGTAAATAGTAGGTCAGGCTGGGATCTTTAATCCTGGTTAGGCAATCAGTCGAGGAGAAGGAAATCTGAATTCAAACCTGTTAAACTCTGCTTAAAAAATTGTTCTTTTGTCACATCCTGCTCGTGCAGAGGGCTTGGTAGACACCAGATATTCAGGATTTACATTTTTACATTTTATCTTGGATTATTTGAATGGTCTCATTTTAACCAGAAGGTGTTGCAAGATGATAACAGTCTAAAGATTAAAGAACACCAGTATTATTATATAGATAATAATAATAATAATAATAATAATATTGAGAACGAAACGCATAAAATTCTCTGGGACTTTGAAATAAAAACGGATCACCTTATCCCAGCAAGAAGACCAGACCTAGTGTTGATAAACAAAAAAGAAAGAACTTGTCAACTGGTGGATTTTGCAGTGCCAGCAGATTACAGGGTGAAGCTAAAGGAAAATGAAAAAATGGACAAATATCTGGACCTTGCCAGAGAACTGAAAAAGTTATGAAAGTGAAAGTTATACCAATTGTAGTTGGTGCACTTGGAACAGTCCCAAAAGGATTGGAAAAGGGTTTGGAAAGTTTGGAAATCAGAGGAAGGATTGAAACCATTCAGAACACTGCACTGCTGCAATCTGCCAGAATACTCAGAAGAGTCCTGGAGACCTGAGGAGACTTGCTGTCACTCAGACTCCAGTGAAATACCATCAGCTAATGCTGATGTGAAAACTCAAAAGGAATAAATAATAATAATAATAATAATAATAATAATAATAATAATAATCAGTCATGGTGATAAGTTCCATGATATAAAAGAAGATCTAAACATTTTGTTTTGACCATGAACTGTGTGTCTGCATTTAGTAATCCATTATAAAAATATCTCATTATTTCAGCCTCTTTATCTATCTATCTATCAATCTTATCGTATGTTTATTGTTCATATATAGTTCATATAGCTCATCTCTGGCCGCTTACTAAATCAAAATCTCTAAGACAGAAAATTCCTTGTAAAAATATTCTGGCAATGAAATGGAGCCAAATCGGAAAGATAAACGAGAACTGAGAAATTGGGCGGTAAAAAAAATGAAATAGGACGAATCAGAAAAAAAAAAAAAAATAGAAATATGATTCGATCACCTGACTTAAATTTAAGACCCCCCTCCCCGCCCCTCGTTAACATAATGAAAACCTGTGTGCTATCTTGAACGAATCCTGGAAGTAGCCGCTCAGAAAAAAAGAAGCTATACGACCATTTGCCTTCTATCACACAAACTATCGAAGTATGACAAGACAAGATTGACACTGCTGGAGATGCAAGAACGAACTCATTGGTGACGTTCTTTTGTGGAAACCTACACATGGACTCGCCAGTGTAGACCGATCAGCAAAACTTACATTAATCAGGTTCGTGCACGTCTTGGAACTGCCAGGGGTGATAACCGATAGTGATGAGGAGAGAAAGAGAGAGAGAGAGAGAGAAACTTGGATACCCATGCTGTAAGCGCGACATTATTATTATTATTATTATTATTATTATTATTATTTATCATTTCCTTCGAACGAGTGGGAAGCAATATAAGTTAACTTCTTAAGCGTAGTTTAACAGCTTTGAATTCAGTTTTCTTTCTCCTTGACTGGTTGCCTAACAAAGGTTAAAGAGTCCTGTCTGCTCTACTATTTACCAATAGGTGAAGGGAGACTGGTTAGATGCATACTTTTCCCAAGGGTATTAGTACTATGTGAAATGTAAATAGCCTCATCCCGGATTTGAACTCGTCTTGCCGTATCCATTCTCCTATCATGGTAACCGTTACACCACGCACCTTTAATTATTATTATTTCTATTATTATTTTCACTCCATTAGAGTTTTTCACACTCGCCTTAGCCGGTGGTTCACTGGAGGCTGAGTGACAGCAAGTCTCCTCAGGTCTCCAGGACTCTTCTAAGTATTCCAGTCGATCTCAACAATGCTGCAGTCTGGATGGTCTCGATTCTTCCTCTGATTTCCACTTCATCCAGACTACTTTCCCGACCCCTGGGGATCGTTCCAAGGACCTCAATTATTCACCCTCATGTTCCACAGTTTTCTTAGTTCTCTGGCAAGGTCCAAGTATTTGTCTATCTTTTCGCTTTCTTTCATTTTCACTCGGTGATCGGCCGGGACGGCAAATCCACAAGATGACAAGTTTTCTTCTTATTGATCAACACCAGGCCTGGTATCCTGGCTGGGATTAGGTGATCCGTCTCAAAGTCCCAGAGAATTTTGTACGTCTCATTCTCCAGGACAGATTCAGGCTTGTGCATATACCATTTAGTTGAATGGTGAAAATTGAATTTCTTGCACAGTTCCCAGTGGATCACCTTTCTCACCCTGTCTATTATTATTATTATTATTATTATTATTATTATTATTATTATTATTATTATTATTATTCCATAACATTTCTAAAGTGTAAAAACAAGGAAAGTAATTATAAAAAAGTATGTACATAGTATCATTACTATTAGTTGTAGTAGCTCACTAGCTGACCCTCGTCAACTCAGTGTATGAGTAGTACAGGGATATGTGCGGTAAAGTGAGGAGCTGATGGTAGGTGTGTCGCCACGCCTCAAATGCCAAAAACATTCTCTTTGGTCTAGCACTAGCAAAAATGGGATAGACTCCCTAGCTGTATGGCCGATACCGACTTCAGGCAACCCCGACGACTTTACTATTACTAGTAGTATAGCAACAATATGACCGGGTTAGCTCAGCCGGTAGAGCGTTCGGCTAGAAACCACAAGGTTCCTAGTTCGATACCGGACCTCGCGAACTCATTGCATGAGTAGTATAGGGATCTGTGCGGTAAAGTAAAGATGGTAGGTGTGGCGCTCCACCTCAGACACAAAAACAATATCCTAGCGCTGATTGGCTGATACCGACTTTAGGCCATCCCCGACGACTTTACTTACTTAAGAACAATGGCTGGTTGAAACAAGAAAGTATAAATGCAAATTGTGGCTGGTTAACTTCCTGAAAGACAAAAACCCACAGGTAAAGCCACCAACGGAGACAGGGACGCACAAAGACGCACAGAGACGTTGGGTTACTTTCAAATAACAAGGGACACACCGTTGACTTAAAAACGAATTGTTAGGGGCAGGTGCGTATATGTAAATAGGTATATAGACACATCCAAACATTCTTGTGTACACGCACATAACTCGTTTAATGGACCGATGGGAAATTGAAGTCGAACAGGGACAAATGATGCAGAAGGGAGGGAAGGTGGGTGAGAAGAGGAAAGAAGGAAAGAAAGAAAGAAAGCATGAGAATGACGATGATTTTATCAAAAGGGAGAGAAGAAGAAAAATAACGAAAAAAGAAAAATAATTAAAGAATAAAATTACATTAAATAAATAATGAGGATGAATTCAAAATGATAATATGTTAAAAGAAAAGTTAAAAGAAAGAGAAAGATATGTTTATGTTTAAAAAAGAAAGAGAAAGATATGTTAAAAAGAGTTAAAAAAGAGAAAGATAATGTTAAAAGAAACAAAGAAAAGAAAAAAGGAAATAAAAAGAAAGAAGAATGAAAAAATGGTATTTAAAATGCAGGCGAAAGGAAAGGAAAAAAAGAAATAAAAAGGAGAAAGATATAAGCTGACAGAAAAAAAAATACAAAGAAGAAAGAAAAGAAAGAGAAATAAAAAAGAAAGAAAGGAAAGAAATAAAAAGATAGAAACACAAGCTGACAGAAAACAAAGTAGAAAAATCAAAAAAGAATGAAACGAAGAAAGAAAAAAGAAAGAAAAAGAGAATACCGATAAGAAGAAAAAATGAACCCACACTGTTAGAAAAACTTGGAAAAGAATGAAAGAAACTGGAGATATCTTGCAAAAGAAAAAAAGAATGAAAAAAAAAACAGAAGTTAGTAGAAAAATCTTACAAAAAATAAGCAAGCAGCAAGAAAAAAGACAGTAAAGCTGATAGAATATCTTTTTTAAAAAAAAGTAAAGAAAGAAAGAAGAAATAAAAAGTAAAAAGAACGAAAGAAAATATAGAAAGAAAGAAAGAAAGAAAGAAAGAAAGAAAGACATAAATTGAAACTGGTAAAAAAGAAACTAACAAAAAAATAAACATGCAAGCAAGCAAAAAAGAAAAGAAAAAGGAAGAAATTTAAGCTGACAGAAAACCAAGAAAAGGCAAAGAAGAAAGAAAGAAAGAAAAGAGAAAGAAAGGAAGAAACAGAGAGAACATATTTCTAAAATGAAAAAAAAAAAGAAACAAAAACGAACTATGTAAGGAAAAAGTCTTAGGAAAGAAAGAAAAAAAGAGAAAAGTCAAAATTGTGTAAACAAAACGGTGAATTATTATATCAAAATCGGAAAGAAATTTAAACGAAGAAGAAAATGGAGATTTCGAAAAAGGAAAAGAGAGTTGCAAAGGACACAAGACAATGCTGGAAAGAAATCAGAGAATAGTTTTGGCGGGAAAATAAAAGCGGGAAAAAATCGAACGAGGTTAGTAGCAGGTTTTGGGGGTGGGTGGGCGTCCAGACACCTTAAGTACTCTTCTTCATTAGCGTGGTACAAGCAGCGCACACAAAAATAATAACCGATGACTGGCCTTTTTCTTTTGGGTTGTCCCTTCGGCTGGAGAGCATGGCCGGCGGCAGGGGAAGAGAAATAAGTGGAGAGAGAGAGAGAGAGAGAGAGAGAGAGAGAGAGAGAGAGAGAGAGTAAGAAAGGAGAGAAATAAAAAGAAGTTGAATGAGAGTGGAAAAAGATACTGTAAGGTATTGTGGTTCGTGCACCTTAAGAAAGTGTGTGTGTGAGAGAGACAGGGAGACAGAGAGAACGAAACGAATGAGAGTGGAAAAAAGATACAGTAAGTTATTGTGGTATAGAAACCTGGCAGCCAAACGATTTTGAGAGAGAGAGAGACAAGAAGAGGAAGATTTAAAAAAACGAGAGATTAAGAAATATTAAAAGCGTCGACAAGAAAGAGAGGGAAGGCAAAAGAGATAAAGACAGAAACAGAATGAAAAGGAAGGTAGAATCCATTAAAGAGGGAAAGGGTGGAAGACAAAGGTAAGGAGAAAGGGTGGTGATATGGTAAGAAAGTGAGTGTGTGTGTGTGTGTGAGAGAGAGAGAGAGAGAGAGAGAGAGAGAGAGAGAGAGAGAGAGAGAGAGAAGGAGGGGGGGAAGAAGAAAATAGATGAAATATAGTTCAAACTTTAGTTTCCGATTTTTTTATTTTTCTGCGTTTCTCGCTTTTTTCGTTATTTTTCATTTTTTTTCCTTCATCTCACCATCCATTCTTTCTTTCTTTCTTTTTGTTGCATCTTGGCCTTCCTCCTTTCCTTTTTTCTTTCTTTCTTTCCTTCTGCAACACTTTTATTTCTTTCTTTCACAATCCAACTTTCTTTCTTTCTTTCTTTCTTTCTTTCTTTCTTTCTTCTTTCTTCTTTCTTAAACAATTCCTGATTTTTATCTCTTTTCTCCTACTTTGTCTTTCTTTCTTTCTTTCTTTCACAATTGCAGATTTTACTTTATTTTCCCCTTCTGAGACTTTCTTTCGTTTTCTTTTTTTTTCTTTCCTTCTTTATATCTTTCATAATTTCAGATCTTTTCTTTCTTTCTTAATTCTTGTTTTTTCTTTCTTTCTTTCTTTCTTTCTTTCTTTCTTCTTTTCTTTCTTACCTTTCTTTCTTTCTTTCTTTCTTTCCTTCTTCTTACGCTTTCTTTCTTTTTCTTTCTTTCTTTCTTCTTTCTTTCTTTCTTTCTTTCTTCTTCTTTCTTCTTTCTTACTCTTTCTTTCTTTTTCTTTTCTTTCTCCTTCTTCTTACGCTTTCTTACTCTTTCTTTCTTTCTTTCTTTCCAAATTCCTGTTTTTTCTTTTCCCTTCTTACTCTTCTTTCTTTCAAAATTCTTGTTTTTTCTTTCTTTTTCCTTCTTCTTACACTTTCTTTCGTTCTTTCAAAATTCCTGTTTTTTCTTTTCCTTTCTTCTTACTCTTCTTTCTTTCTTTCTTTCAAAATTTCTGTTTTTCTTTCTTTCTCTGTCTTCTTACTCTTTCTTTCTTTCAAAATTCCTGTTTTTTTTTCTTTCTTTCCGCTTCTTATTCTTTCTTTCTTTCTTTCTCTCTTAAAATGGCCACCAGGGAAAAAAACATTTATCCTTTTTTTTCTCTCGTTAATTATCGTGAATATCTGGCGGCGATTTTTAAATGAGGCATCTTCCGGTGCGGTGGAGTTTTTGGGGTGAGGGTCTCCTGGGCCCCCACTTTCCTCGACTCTACAGCCATGGAAGAAAGCAGAAGAGAATGAACGGGGGAGATGGGCCGGGGCTATATAAAAGGTTACAAGGAATTGTAATGATAATAAGAACGATGAGAACAATCTTAATAATAAACAAGAAAAATACAACACAAAAAAAAAAACCGCGAAAGAGGTACTGAAAAAAGGCGGGAAATCGAAGAGACAAAAATGGGCGTCGTTAAAAGAAACTAATCGGGAGAAAAATAAGATTAGCGAAGAAAATACATTTTAATGAATAAACGATGATCGTTTCCCTTGGCATAACTGCAAACGGATTTAGCAGCCGTAGAACTAAAGTAAAGTAGACGGAGTGGGCTATTGTCGGTATCAGCCGAACAGCGATGGAGTCTATCTCCTTTTCTCTTGCGCTAGACCAGGGATATTTTTTGCCGTGTTGGAGCGCCACACCCACAGTCAGCTCCCCACTGTGGACTCTTACAGATAGACAAACCGGTTTAGGCCGACTTGTAAAAACGTACATCAGTCAGCTCGGAATATCCGTGCTGCTAGGAATGATTATAATTAAAAGAAAGAAATCGGGAGAAAAATAACATTAGTGTAGCAAACACATTTTAATGAATAAACGATGATCGTTTCCCTTGGCGTAACTGCTAACGGATTTAGCAGCCGTAGTTGTTGGCATCCCTCCGTCAGCGAAATACGATGGCGTAGTGTCCAAATGGATTTTTTGGCACTATGTAGCCTGGGCGGGTTGATATGGAGGATATGGTGTTGCCCAACCAATGGCAGTATCACAAGCGTTCCTGTGTAGCGCTGAAGAGCCGTAGTACTGAATATTTTGAAGTAAGTAAAGCAGACGGAGTGACCTATTGTCAGTATCAGCCGGACAGCGACGGAGTCTATCTCCTTTTCGCTAGCGCTTGACCAGGGATATTTTTGCCGGGTTGGAGCGCCACACCCACTGTCAGCTTCCCACTTTACTGCACAGATCATTTTTCTCAATCTGTGCTACTCATGTGTTATGTTGGCGGGGACCGAGGGATTAAACTCATAAGTGACGTTCTACTGTGGACTATTACAGATGGACAAACCCGTTTCGGCCGACCTGTAAAAACGTACATCAGTCAGTTTGGTTCAGATTCTGGATGCTGTGTGAAGGACATCCCAGGGACGATAAGTGACTGGAGAGAGAGAGAGAGAGAGAGAGAATGAGGGGGGGGAGAGAGATTCACGAATATCTGTGCTGCTAGGAATGGTTATAATTAAAAGCAAGAAATCGGGAGAAAAATATTAGCGTAGAAAATACATTTTAATTAATAAACGATGATCGTTTCCTTTGTTGTAACTGCAAACGGATTTAGCAACTTTTATACTGAATATCTAAAGTTGGTTGGTTGGATTTTACGGCATGTCAACTCTTGTTGGGTTATCTTATGCCGTAAAATCCACCAACCAGCCAACCTAATTGTTTTCATGTCGACTATTTGTTCGTTTAGAAAAAAAATCCCCTCTTTTTTAAACCAGTGCCAAGCATAGTTTCCTTGCCAATAAATCAAATTCTCCTAGAGTGTAGATATTTTGTAGACTTGGTTTTCTCCAGAACAAGATGTTATCGAGCTTGAAAGAATGCACTGAGCCAATCTTCAAAACAACGGTTTACCATTTTTGAAGAATTCTAGTTGAAATAGAGTGGTTCTTGACTTAAGAGTATAATTCGTTGCACTGGTAACTCAATTTCCTCGTATATCAAATCAATTTTACCCATTAAAATAAACTGAAATTCTATTAATTCGTTCCAGAAAAAAAAGAACACCCTAATTTTAACACATATAAAAAGTTGTCGGGGCGGCCTAATATCGGTATCGGCCAGACAGCGAGGGAGTCTATCCCCTGTTCACTAGCACTAGACCAAGGAGATTATTTTAACGTCTGAGGTGGAGCGCTACTCCTACACTGAGTTGGCGAGGGTCAGTATCGAACCAAGAACCTTGTGATTCCTAGCCGAACACTCTACCAACTGAGCTAAACCGCCCCTTCATATAACAGCACATAATTCATTACATTCTATTTTATTATGTTTTTAAACAATGCTATTTTTCCTATTTAAAAACGCAACGAAAAATTAGGATGTTTTTTTGGAGGCAGTGGTGCTGGAACGGAATAATAGGATTTCAGTTTATTTTAATGGGTACAAATTGATTTTATATACGAGGAAATTGAGTTACGAGTGGAACGAATTAAACTCGTAAGTCAAGGTACCACTATCTATCTATCTATCTATTTATATATATATATATATATATATATATATATATATATATATATAATGACAGTGGATGTTCTAGACTCTATCTGAGTGGGTGGTTTAAAATTGAAAATCAAACGGAACGCTGGAACGGAATGATGGGATTTCAGTTTATTTCAATGGGGAAAATAGATTTGATATACGAGGAATGTGTTCATATCTATCTACCTATCTCAATGTGTTCATATCTATCTACCTATCTCAATGTGTTCATATCTATCTATCTACCTATCTCAATGTGTTCATATCTATCTACCTATCTCAATGTGTTCATATCTATCTACCTATCTATCTCAATGTGTTCATATCTATCTATCTATCTCAATGTGTTCATATATATCTATCTATCTACCTCAATGTGTTCATATATATTTATCTATCTATCTCAATGTGTTCATATCTATCTATCTATCTATCTATCTCAATGTGTTCATATCTATCTATCTATCTCAATGTGTTCATATATATCTATCTCTTTGTCTGTCTGTCTGTCTGTCTGTCTCTCTCTCTCTCTCTCTCTCTCTCTCTATATATATATATATATATATATATATATATATATATATGACAGTGAATGTATTGAACTCTATCCGAGTGGGTGGTTTAAAACTGAAAATCGACTGCAAACAGTGAATGTATTGGACTCTATCCAGTTTCGTCCTGGATTTGAACTCTAGTCCCCTAGTCCACTTCTTACAACGATAACCATTGCACAATGCGCCTATTTACTTTATGATGTGTATTCATTCATTAATTGATTTTTTCTTCTCTACCCTCTTTTTCGTCTGTCTAGTTCGAACGCACCCCCGGGGGTGGGGGTATATTGTCAGTGCTTGTTAAAAGAAAAGCAGGGGGTGCTTGAATATCATTGATTATTAAAATTTGGATTTCCACAAACCGAAAGGGGAGGTTGGAGGGGGATCGGAAACTGATTTATTCATTCGCACACCCCAAACGGATTTCTTTCTTTTTTTTTCTTTTTTCTTTACCTTTCTTAACGGCATTCCACACACGCACTTGTTTACACAATACACGTGCATTTAACAGCTTAATCTGGAATATTTTCTCTACTCTTTGGCCCGTCCATCGATAATGTTACGTAATGCCCCCTCATCACCTGACATTTTCGGGGGCGTGATTTACAGGGGACAGGTCGAAGTTCAATCAAACTGTGAGCAACTGTTGAAATTGAAAGGCGCTCTTTTTGATTGGCTATAACCAATAAACTTTATTTGTCTGTATTCATTTTTTTTTTTCGAAATGATCCTGATTCTTCTCGTGACACATGTTGGAATGATAGGCGTGCAAAAACAATGACGTCATGTTTTAAATGTGAGCTTCAAAATTTCTTCGACAACCGTTTGATCAACTGTCAAACTATTAAAACTGATTTCCCAGGCTGGATCAATACTATGCTTGGATACATATTTTGAGAAAGGCCAGAGGATACAGCGGCTGAAACATTGTATTTATAGATACCATAATACAGATGAGAGCAACAGTCCGAAACATCAAAATTAATCAGCTTGAACTTTATTTGGGGGAAAAGAATAGAAGTTCCATGGACTCAAATCCATCGTGTAGGAAGTGTGATGCGATTTTTCTTCTGTTGCTTCATGATTTTTTGATGAAGGTCCAGATAATTTTCTGGTTTTGTAGTTCAATTCCTTCTGTTGCTTCTTGTTTTCCTGTATATATCACCAACAATCACATTTTTCGATCCCGAAATTAATTCCAATGTCTTTTTTGAAGATCCTGGCCATACCATATTCTCTGATTCTTCATTTTTTCCCAAGGTATCCGTGAAAAGAATTGAACGAAAGAATTAAATAGAAAGAAATTAAATGAATGAAAAAGGGATGTATGAAAAAAAGAAAGAAGAAAAATGAAAAGAAAGAAAGAATTGAAAAAAGAAGAAAAATGAATGAAAAGAGGGATGGGTGAAAATAAGGAATAATTGAAAAAAAGAGAAAGAAATCAAATGAAAAATGAATAAGTGAAAGAAAGAAAGAAATTGGAACAAAAAGAGTAAGAAAGAATTGAATAAGATAGATCTAATTGATGAATGAAAAATTAATGGAAAAGGGGATGGGTGAAAGAAGAAAATAAAACAAAAAGGGAAAAAGGCATGAAAACAAAAAACAAAGAAAAACAGACAGAAATAAAATTAAAATAAATAAATAAAACAGAATGAAAAAGAAAAAAGAAGAAGAATGCACGATTAAGTAAATGAGTTCAAGGAAGGAAAAAGAAGGAATGTATAAATGAAATCTGCAAAGGAATTTCTAAAAAGAAGAAAGAAAAAAAGAGAAAGAACAATAAAAGTTATATAAGAGAAAAGACGAATGAGGAAGGCCAGTTGGAGGTAAAGATAACAGCCATTGCCGATTGGATGAAAATAAACAGAAAACTGACCTTTCTAAACTCTCGAAAACAACAAAAACAAAAAGAAAAAAAGAAATAGTAAGCGTTAGTGAATCGGTAGCATAATGGGGGGTTGGGGGTTACAAGAGGCTATATCAGTGGGTGGCCGAATTCATTGGGGGAAAAAAGGAACAGGGTGGAGAAAAGAACATGGCTGCCAGCTACGTGCACACTCTTTTAATTCGTTCTCCTTTGAAGACGACTTGTATTGACAAGAATTAGATAATATTATTGAGACGCGAATGAAAGAAGAAGAAAAAATACCTCAACCTTGACAGAGTTATCTCCTCTTTTTTTAATTCTTTTTTTTTTTTTTCTTTTTTTGTCTCTCTAAACGCGTTGTATCACTCAGTTGTTTTCTCGTAATTCTGACTCTCGATATCCAAAATGAAGATTTGTACTTTCTTTTCACTTAGCTTCTCTTTCTTTCTTTCTTTCTTTCTTTCTTTCTGTCACTCTCTGTCTTTCTATATTGTTAATTTTTTCAGTAGTCTCTTTGTTCCAATTGTCTCTTTCTTTCTCTTTTCTTCCTTTCCATTCCCTGTCTCTTTTTCTGTCTTTCTTTCTGTCTTGGGTTCCCATTCTTTTTTTTTCTTTTTCTTTCAATTCTCTCTTTCTTTTTTCTTTTCTTTTTTTGTATGACAATTTAAAATATTCTTCAACTATTTATTTAATTCCTGTTATTCTATTTATTATTTCTTTTTATTTAGATTCACTTTCTTTCTTTCTTTCGCTGTCTATTTTTCTCTGTTGTAAATTTTGTTCAGTAGTCTCTTTGTTCCAGTTGTCTCTTTCTTTCTCTTTTCTTCCTTTCCATTCCCTGTCTCTTTTTCTTTCTTTTGGTTCTCTTTTTTCTTCCTTTTTTCTTTCAATTCTCTCTTTCTTCTTCAAAATATTCTTCACCTATTTATTTAATTCCTGTTATTTTATTTATTATTTCGTTTGATCATTTTCGTTCTTTTTCTTTCTTTCTTATTCGTTCATTTTTCTTTCTTTATCTTTTATTTCTTTCCATTCTACTTTCTTTGTTCTCAATTTTTTATTCATTTTTTATTGGCATTCTTCCTTCATATCTTTTTCTTTCTTTTTCTATCTTTTTTTCTTTTCTTTCTGTCCTCTTTTCTTTCAGTCCTTTTCATTCTTGTCCATTCTTCTTTTTTTTTTTCTTCTTGCTGTCTTTAATCATAATTTTTCCTTCCTTCTGTCTTTCCTTTTTCCTTCTCTCATTCATTCTTTTTTTTTCATTATTTCTGCCTTCTCTCTCTCTCTCTCTCTCTCTCTCTCTCTCTCTCTCTCTCTCTCTCTCTCTCTCTCTCTCTCTCTCTCACTCTTTCTCTCTCGGCCATTCATTATTTCTGCCTTTTCTTTCTCTACCTCTCTCTCTCTCTCTTTCTCTCTCTCTCTCTCTCTCTCTCTCTCTCTCTCTCTCTCTCTCTCTCGGCCATTCATTATTTCTGCCTTTTCTTTCTCTACCTTCTCTCTCTCTCTCTCTTCTCTCTCTCTCTCTCTCTTCTCTCTCTCTCTCTCTATATATATATATATATATATATATATATATATATATATATATATATATATATATTCTTTCTTCATTTCTCTCTCTCTTCCTTATTTCTATCTTCCATTACTTTCGCCGTTTCTTAGTTTTTCTTTCTCTTTCTCCACTCCCTCTTTTCTTCTGCCTCTCTTTCTTTCTTCTGTCCTCCTCTCCCTTTCTTCTGTCCCCCCTCCTTTCTTCTACCCCCCCCCTCTAATGTTTTTGTATCAATATCATCTCCATTACTCGAATGACTGTTATTGGCATTCATGAATGCCACCCTTCATTGTCTCTCGACTCTTATCATTGTTACCGACTGATAAAGGGTCGATGAAAAAAAATGACTTTTTATTCGACCCCGACCTCTTCGTCCATTGAAATCCCCATCTTTCTTTTTCTTTTTCTTTAGCCTTTGTCTCCTAGCAATTGTGTTTTTCCCGCGTCATCCCATCACTTCCGGCTAAGACTTCCGGGAATCATTCACCTCCATTTTCTTTTATTTCTCCTTCCATTATTCTTATTCTTGAACGTTCGTTTATTCTTTAATTCTTTCATCGTTATTTTTTTTCCTTCCCTTTATTTTTTTTCTGTTTATTCATTATTCCATTAAACCATCCCAGAATTTTTCTTCTTCTTTTTGGTTTTTTAAACTTATTTTTGCGTTTTTTTGTTGTTTTTTTCGGGAAGTAAGAGGCGTTTTTATCCTTTAAGGTGTGCTAGTAGTCTTTGTTGTTTGTGTTTATTGTTGTTATTGTTATAACTCTTTCTTCCATTCTTATTTGATGTGTCTCTCTTTTCTGCTTTTCTTTGTATGACTTCATTATTTCGTAGCGGATTATAGAAAAATCCTTTTTGAAGAAACAAAAAAAAAAGAAAAATCTTCATTGTCTGATTTTTCACGCTTTTCTTTTAAAACTTTTTTTTAAATTTATTTTTTGTCGCAATTTTGCGGGTCTTTCCTGCGTTCTTGACAGTTCTTCATATCTATCTATTATATTCAGATATATCTCAATGTGTTTATATCTATCTACCTAAGTGTGTTTATCCGTCTATCTATCTCAGTGTGTTTATCCATCTATCTATCCAAGTGTGTTTATATTTATCTATCTATCTAAGTGTGTTTATCTATCTATCCAAGTGTGTTTATCTATCTATCTATCTAAGTGTGTTTATCTATCTACGTGTGTTTATCTATCTATCTATCCATCTATCTATCTAGGTGTGTTTATCTATCTATCTATCCATCTATCTATCTAGGTGTGTTTATCTATCTGTGTTCATATTTATCTATCCATCTAAGTGTGTTCATATTTATCTATCTATTTAAGTATCTATCACAGTGTGTTCATATCTATCTATTTATCTATCACAGTGTGTTCATATCTATCTATCTCAGTGTATTCATATCTATCTATCTATCTATCTATCTATCTCAGTGCATTTATATCTATCTACCTGTATCTATGTATGCATCTCAGTCTGTCCATATCTATCTCTCAGTGTTTATATTTATCTATCTACCTATCTAAGTATGTTCATATCTACCTATTTATCTATCACAGTGTGTTTCATATCTATCTCAGTGTATTCATATCTATCTATCTATCTATCAATCGATCGATCTATCTCAGTGTGTTCATATCTTTCTACCTCTATGCATCTCAATCTGTCCATATCTATCTCGGTGTGTCCAGATCTATTTATCAAAATCATTTCGGAATTTAGCCCATTAGTTTTAGAAATTATTGCTAATACTTTAGTATATTCAACTTAGGCAACTCTTGCAGTATTTTTTTTCTTTTAGTCATTTTAATAATATCAACTGATTACTTTCAGGGGGTGCATATTATTTGGTTTTTTCTTTTTTTTTCCCCCAGGCGAAAGTTTGTATTGTGTAATTACAGACTTTAAGTTTGTAATTGTTTTTTTTATATTTAAGTTTTTTTAGAATACTGTCGGAGTTTAGAAATCATATATATATATATATATATATATATATATATATATATATATATATATATATTATATATATATATATTATATTAAATTTTTACTTGAAGGCACTTACAACGCATGTATCGCATAAAATTCGATACTTTTTCTTATAGAAAATGAAATTGACAAGTGTAATCCCAGCAAAGGATGGCTCGGTGTGTAGAATACCGTACAGACTGTTTCGAACGCCCCCTTACCTATTATGGTAGAGGCGTGTAGTATCATTTGACAAGCTTAATTTCGCTAGGATGGTCAGCTGTGTACTGTGGCCGAGGGGATATAGTGTTTCACTAGTGTTTCACTGTGTCTGCTGAAGTCCCGGTTTTGATTTCTGTCGGAGGGAAGTCGTTAGTATATACCGCTGATGAGACTTAATAAAGTCGAAACAGATTTTTATACGATACATGCGTTGTAAGTGCCTTCAAGTAAAAATTTAATATATACTTTATTCAGCAACGTTTCTAAAATAAACAAACATCCAAAAAATATTATACATATATATATATATATGAAGAGAAAAATGGAAGTGAATTCGACGGTATGTAATATAACGAAAAATTTGAAAAAACACAGGTTCAAATAAAATGAGTGGTATTTATTCAGCCAACGCTGCAGTGTTTCAATCTGTTTAGTAGATCTTCTTCAGGGCCTTTGTTGATATAAGGAAAAGTAAAAATTTTATCACTGGATAATAAGATGGCTGTTATCGGTTTGTTTACAAAGATTTGAATGGAAAGTTAGCGTTCCCGGAAATAGATAAGATAACCGGTTTTGAAGTCTAATATTTTTTTACGTTGTGTGTGAGTGTATGTGAGAAAGAGAGAGAGAGAGAACGAGGGATAAGAAGATCTACTAAACAGATTGAAACACTGCAGCGTTGGCTGAATAAATGCCACTCATTTTATTTGAACCTGTGTTTCATCAAATTGTTCACTATATTACACACACACACACACACACATATATATATATATATATATATTATATATTATATATATATATATATATACATATATATAATTGTGTGTACGCAGTATATCTGAGTAGTGAGTATCTTAATTTGTCACCATGTCTTTCTTTTCACGTCGTATTAAAACCTTTTCTATTTCTCTGAATAAATGTTGTGACTTTCTTGGTGAGATTTCTCTTTCGTGGACTTTCACCAGATATGACTCAATCAGTTTAGCTTCAATTTATGTAGTTTTATGAATGAATTTCGCTATTCATGCCTCCAGGGATTCACGTCACATTTCTCTGCACGCATGCGCATACAATTTAAAAAGATATTAAGATGATAGATTAGCTGATATTAGAAACTAATTTAAATAAACAAATATATTGACTGCTATTGACAGCTTGTTAGCTAGCTAGGCATGAACAAGCTATTATATATATATATATATATATATATATAATATATATATATATATATATATATATATGCATACACTTTTAAAGCTATTATATATATACATATATATAATAGTTTTAAAAGTGTATATTATATATATATATATATGTATATAATAGCTTTAAAAAGTGTATATATATATCCATGTATATATAATAGCTTTAAAAGTATATATATATATATATATATATATATATATATATACACACACACAGGGTAGCCAAGAAGTCACTGAGGGAACAGATATCATATATTTTTGATTATAGAATTACGTAAGATAGGAAATCCATCACACAATATACATATTTTGATTGGCTGGCTTTAATTCACGTGCCCACGCCGAGTCTATAAGTTTAAGTAGCGGTTTCCAGCACACCTTATATACAAAAAAACTGGGTACCTCACTTGGTGTAATGGTGGTGTAAATGTAAGTGAGTTCGATTCTCATTGGGCGCCCCATACTTTTGGCCTTGTGCCAAATCTAAGCTATGCTTAGTAAATAACTATATACCAAAAAACTGGGTACCTCACGTGTTGTAATGGTTAGCAAGCTAAATTCGCAGACCATTGTTAGTGAGTTCGATTCTCATTGGGCGCCCAATATTTCTGGCCTTGTGCCACATCTAAGCTAAGCTTAGTAAATAACTATATACCAAAAATCTCCAAATCCGTGATGTAATAAGAAATAATACTTGCTCGTTTTTAGTCCTGTCGTTCTTAATCCTACCATCCGCAACACGTGAAATTAAACTTTTTCATTTCGTCCTGATTACTTAATTTTCCTGCTTTTCGGCTTTCTGTTGTAATTCCTCTTTTATTTCTTATTGTATCAGAATTTCTTTGACGAGACATGATAGACAAAAAAGATAGACAAAAAAAATATATATAAAAAATGACATCTATTATTTTTTTAAATAGACAAAAAAAAGATAGACAAAAGATAAAAAAAATAGACAAAAAAGTGCCCCTTTTTTAGAATCCTCTTATCTTTTTAACATCTATACGCTTTTTAAAAATATCCTTAACTTTTGTCCGTACCGCAAACTGGAATCCCATAAAAGAGGGTTTGAGAGGCAAACATTATTCCAGTGGCGAGGAAGTGAAATCTGTTGTGAAGAAGTGGCTCAAAGGACAGTCAACAGAATTTTACGGGATAGGGATACATGCTCTCATTCGAAGGTGGAACATTGCTATTGAGAGAAACAGTGACTATGCGTAGAAGTAAGGATGTGATCCACAGAGGACCAGTTTCATTTTGATGTATGATACATGTTTCTGTGTTGGTAATCATAACTGTCCTATAAAAAATTGCATTACTTTTTGATTCACCCTTGTATATATTTTTTATCATATCTTTCTTTCCTCATATCTGGACTTACTATGTTCTCTTCTTTGCTTCAATATAATATACCCCTCTCCTCTCTCTCTCTCTCTCTCTCTCTCTCTCTCTCTCTCTCTCTCTCTCTCTCTCTCTCTCTTACTCTCACCCTCTCTCTCTCTCTTACTCTCCCCCCTCTCTCTCTCTCTGACTCTCACTCACTCTTTCTCTCTTAGTCTCCCCCTCCTGTCTCTCTCTTTCTCTAACTCTCATTTTCTCTCTCTCTCTCTCTCTCTCTCTCTCTCTCTCTCTCTCTTCTCCCCCCCTCTCTCCCCCTCCTCTCTCTCCTTTCATTTTCCTTCTCTCTTAGTTCCTTTGATTTTGTTTCTATCTTCTTCCCCCTCCTCCTATTTTCTTTCTTTCCCTACAATTCATCCCAGTCTTTCACTTCTTTCTTTCTTTCTTTCTCCCCCCCCCCATAATCAATCGTAATCGATTTTGTCTTTTGTCTCCTTTAAACACAAAATATCAATCAAACAGAAAGCGATTGGATAAACGAGAAGAGAATTCTTTGCTCTGGTGGAGAATAAAAAATAAATTATAAAAAGGAATCGTAAGATATGAGAACGATACACACAGAACAAGGGGCTAGGGTTAGGGTTAGGGTTTACCTTTGGAGGTATTAGGTGTGGTTCAGTCAGGGTTGGGCTTGCTTTTAGAGAGTGGTGTCCAGGTAGGGTTATGGGGGGGGGGTTGATTTGTGGTGAAAGCGTGGTTCAGGCAGGATTATAGGTTGCCTTAGGAATAGTAAGGGGTTTGGGGGTAGTACGACAATAGGGTTGTGGTTTTTGACGGAGGGCAGATCAGGGTCTGAAAAAATGTCGAAAAGTCCAACAGAGAAAATGGTTCGATCAGCCGGTTAGTTTTGCATTCTGATCAAGAACTGTGACGGTGGGTCGTGGGGGTGGGGGTTGAAGGCGATTAAGGGAGAAAAAACGAAAAAGAAATTAAAAGCAAATAATAATAATAATAAGACAAGAATGAAAGAAAGAAAACAGAAAGAGAAGTATTTAAACGTGTTGATGATGATGATGGTGTTGGTGGAGGAGAAGGAAGTCAGGGATGATGATGATGATGATGATGATGAAAAAAATGAATAAATGAATGAAAACAAATGAATGATTTAAAGGTGTTGACAATGATGATGATGGAGAAAGAAGTCACTGAGGGTGATGATGATGATGAAAAGAATGAATGAATGAAAACAGATAGTGAAGAATTTAAAGGTGTTGACGATTATGATGATGATGGTGGAGAAGAAAGAAGTCGGTGATGATGATGAAAAGAATGAATGAATGAAGACAGAATGAATGAATGATTTAAAGGTGTTGATGATGATGATGATGATGATGATGATGATGATGATGATAGAGAAAGAAATCAGTGAGGGTGATGATGATGAAAAGAATGAATGAAAATAGTGAATAATTCAAAGATGATGATGATGATGATGGTGGTGGAGAAGAAAGCCAGAGATGATGATGATGATGATGAAAAGAATGAATGAATGAATAAAAGAATGAATGAAAATAGTGAAGAATTCAAAGGTGATGACGATGATGATGATGGTGGTGGAGAAGAAAGCTAGAGATGATGATGATGATGAAAAGAATGAATGAATGAATGAATAAATGAATGAATGAATGAAAACAGTGAAGAATTTAAAGGTGTTGACGATGATGATGATGATGATGACGACGATGATGATGATGATGATGATGATGATGATGATGATGATAATGATGATGATGGATTAGAAAGAAGTCAGTGGTGATGATGATGATTAGAATGAATGAAAGAAAACAGAAGGAGAGAAGAATTTAAAGGTGTTGGCGATGGTGATGATAATTCGAAGAAAGAATGGGAGAGGATAGAATTAATATTATTAAACTGAATGTTGTAGAGTTAGGTAATAAATAATACCTAATAATATCCGTTTTGATTGTATAATATCCCACTAAAATGATAAAATATTGGCATCTTTGGTTTTGAAGGAAAAATAACTTTTTATTGTTTCTAAATTTTTAGGAGTGAAATGAAAGAAGAGTCTCCGTGGCGTTATCCGTAACGTGTTGGACTATGATGTCGTAATAAGCGATTTCGATCTTTAGTAGCGCTATTACGTTCACTTTCGGGCTAATGCCTTTGGGAAAGGCATGAACCCCCTCATCCACTCAAGGAAGGGAAGGTTTGGACAAGAATTTGGAATAATGTTAGGTTAATTAAAACGAAAAACATGAAATAAAATTAATAATTTTACATATCACTGAAAGGAAATGTATTAAGAATAAAATGACTAAAGAATAAAAAATAATATAATAAAAACAATGTGTTTCACATTTCTTAACAAGTAAAAGTAAACTAGGACTAATTTAGTGGTTTAGGTGTGTAGTAAGCACGCCAGTCCCACTACTGTCAGCGTGGGTGCGCACTGGCTCCCCCAGTGCTCGTCCGCTCTTTTCCAGCTCCTGCTTTTTTTAGATGCTGGTATTCACTCTCTTCACCAGACAATCGACACATACCTGTTGAGAGTGGCAGTTTGGTTGCTTCTTAGATATCTAAGTTTTAACTTAGTATAAGTCCACATGTAAACTATCGTCTTCAAACTTTAGAATTAACTGATATATCATTTTTTTTTCTTCTTTTTTTCTGCTTTTGCCGGTACGTGACCTGGGAAGGGAAGGGGGGGGACTAGAATTTAGGGTAGTGTTGGGTTATTTAAAACAAAAACCATGAAATAAAATTAATAATTTTACATGTCACTGAAAAGAAATGTATAAAGAATAAAATGACTAAAGAATAAAAAATAATATAATAAAAACAATGTGTTTCACATTTCTTAACAAGTAGAACCGCATGTCAGCTATCGTCTTCAAACTTTAGAATCCACCGAGCTATGTGTTAAATAGAATCACTACTGTTCTTCTATAAGGATGGCTTTGACATTAAATAACCCACAAAGGTTGATATGCAATTAAACAAAGAAACCAAGGAAGGAAGAGTATAAAACTGCTTCGTTTCAGAGTCGGAAAGAAATACAGAAGGAAAGAACGGAAATTGTTAGAAAGGAAGGAAATGAATAAGGAAGTAAAACAAAAACAAAAAACAACAATAACAATAAAAAAGACAATATATGAATAGAAAGTTCATAAGAAAAGGAATTAAATGTGCGACAGGGGTAGGGTGGAAAGTTAATAAAATAAAGAAAGAACGAATTAATCTAAGACTAGAAGAAAAAAAAGAAATAATAAAAATGCTGCAAGAATTCTCTGTTAATTGTCCATTCCACTGGCCTCAAAGACTTTAAAGACATTATCTTTTTTTTTCTTTTTCATTTTCGTTTCACTTGAGCGTGTAATGATTGGCAATAACGTTTCGAATAACAATAACAGCCATCTTCAGAATCGACTGTCTCGTTTTTCTGTTATTGTTACCAAATTCCTGTGTTCTGTTGGGCTGAACTAGAGTTAAAACATTCTTTTTTTTTTTCGTCTTATTTTATTGTTTACATTTTGGCAACACTTTTTTGTTTGTTTGTTTTTTTTTTTTCTCTATTTTATTCTAATTTATACTATTTATTTATTCATTTAATTATTCATTTTTGTGGCCAATAAAAACAAAATTAGAAGTGTGAATGGTTTTGAGATGTGTTTATTGGAGAGAAAAGGAGGGGGAAAGACGAAAGAGAATGAAAAGATGGGAGATGGTAAGAGAAAAGAAAAAGCAGGGAATGAAAGATTAGAAGTATATATATATATATTATATATAATATATATATATATATATATATATATATATATATATATATATATATATAATAAAAAAATTGAAAAAACACTAGTTTATAAACGAATAATGTTTTAAACTTGTGTTTTTTCAATTTTTTACAATATTACATACTGTGGGATTCACTTACATTTTTTCTTCACACACAACATACACATATACATATACATATACATATATGTGTGTGTGTGTGTGGTGTGCCTGTTTGAATAGCATAGACACTGTCCACATGGCTTGGTTACTGCCAGATATGTATATATATCTGTTGTGTAAATATATCAGTTCAGGTATTGTGGATATGGAGTCAACGATGCCTGATTACTGACAGTTTTTTTTCCTCTGTGATCTTCAAACCAAGATTGCATATGCAAGAAACTGTCAGTAACCAGGCTCAAAATGCTTTATCCACAATATTGACCACTGTTTACTTTAATATAATACCCATATTATACATAATACTATATATATATATATATATATATATCTGTGTGTGTGTGAGTTAAAAAAAAAAGAACACCATGAGACGCGTTTTTATAACATTAAAAAAAAAATAACGACAAAAAAAACGCGTCCATTTCCGAAAATCGTCTCTGAAGATAAAGTTTACTTTGAAATCGATAAGACAAAAAAATATTTTTTTGTTTTTATTTTTATGTGCATGGTATTGGCCTTCAAATCATTAATATATAATAACATAATTAACAATGCTTCAAGCAAATTACCAATTACTTTTATATATATATATAATATATATATATATATATATATATATATATATATATATATAGTGCTCAGTATCATTGATAGAGCATGTATATCTATGTTAGGGTAGCATGGATATGAAGTCAACAGCATTTGGTTACTGACACGTAAGAGTTGAAAGAAAGATATTAGAGAATGACCAATTTTAATGTCTTGTGGCTTATTAAAAAATATCAATATAATTATTTTAATTTTACAGTAAGGATACAGATTTTTGTTCCCATTCATTAAAATAAAACCAAACAATTTGAAATCAATAATACTAAGCAAATATGTATTAAAATCAAATGTTTAATACCAATATGCAAATTGGTCTTCCCATTCACACTGTAAACTGCTACTTTGTTGTATATATAGATAAAAGTAGCATGTTATTAGTATGTAGATAACGCCAACAGTATTAACAATAAAAAAAACAATTTTATCAATAATTGAGGTTTAAATAAAAATAAAATCATGGAGAATGTGACGTAAATAACTAAATGGAATTGTGACTTGAGTAGTGATATAGTTTCGGTTACAGACAGAAAAAACACACAATCTCCATTATAATAAGAATTAACCTCTCTCCAGAACTAGAATCTCACTGTGAGATAGAGTTTAGTGTCATTCTCAGAGCACTTTAATGCAGTATCTTTCTATACCAACTCTAGGTGAAATCAATGACTTATATTTATTATGAGTGCGTGGTGCAATGGTTAAAGTCATGGGAAATGGACTCGTCGACCCGAGTTCAATTCCTGGACGAAGCTGTTTGAATTTCACATAGTGCTAATACCCTTGGGAAAGGTATGAATCCAATTCTCCCTCCAGCTATGGGAAAATAGTAGGGCAGACTGGACTCTTTAACCATGGCTAGGTAACCAGTCTAGGAGAAGGAAAACTCTGAATTCAAACCTGTTAAACTCCGCTTAAGAAATTGACCTTGTGTCGCATCCTGCTCGTGTGGAGGGGTTGGTAAATATATATATATATTTTTATTATGAGAGCCTAACATTGATTTTTCTAGTCTTTCCCAATATTTTTATTTTATTTTACCAAAGTCTTGTCAAAATCAAACGAATGTATATCCCCACCCAACCTCTTTCACGTTAAGTGCCTTCAATCCCAAAAGGCTATCGGTCTCCTTTACAAAACACAAGGTGTCTTTATCTCTGTCACCTTGAAGGTATCACATACATATATATATATAGAGAGAGAGAGAAACAGACAGACAGACAGACAGAGATATTGATAATATACCTTGCTATATTTATAAAAAAAAGGACCGGTTTAGCTCAGTCGGTAGAACGTCGGACTAGGAACCACAAGGTTCCAGGTTCGATACTGACCCTCGAAAACTCAGTGTATGAGTAGCACAGGGATATGTGCGGTAAAGTGAGGAGCTGATGGTGGTGCTCCGTCTCAGATGCCAAAACAAACTCCTTGGTCTAGCACTAGTGAAAAGGGGATATACTCCCTCGCTGTCTGACTGATACCAACTTTAGTCCACCCCGACGACTTATATTTATAAGACTACTCAATATAATTAATAGAGTATGTATGTGTATATATATATATATATATATATATATATATATATATATATATGGTCATCCACAGACACGTGTTTCGACTTATCAAGTCTCTTCAGTGTAGCTAGACATTTTGTAAGCTACATACAGCCGGAATTGAACTCCTGGTCGGTTGGGTGTCAGTCCGGCACCTTAACCATTAGGTTGTCTTCACTTACAGAATGGGAAGGGGATTTTAACTGTTTTTAATACACACATCGCTTTGTGTGTAAATGCCGTCACAGAGTGCTCTATTCCTTATAGAGAAGAGCGTTATATATATAATCCAAAAATCCAGAGAAGAAATCTTCCTTGCGACATAAACGTTTTTTTAAGTGTCGTACTTTGCAGAGCTCAATGTGTGCTCTTATTTTTAGAGTCACAGAGCAAAATTATATAAGTAAAAAAGGATCCAAATTCATCATTCGCATCTGATGAATTTGGATCCTTAGACACTTGGTCTAGGCTTCCTGAAATAGGCAATGAATCAAACAATCTAAGTCTTCTGTTATATTTTTTACTTATATATATATATATATATATATATATATATATATATATATATGTTAGAGTAGACATAGTCAATGGCGCTAGGTAACTACCAGTTTTTTGTCTATGCAATTCTTTCCCATCTTAATGGTCATTTTCGGTTTTTTTCTTTCTTCTTTCTTTTTTTTCTTTCTTCCTTTCGGATTGTTTTCATTTTATGATTTTTTCTTGATTTTTTGTGCTTTTTTACATTTTTATTTTTTGTTTCTTCCTTCCTTAGGATCGTTTAAATTTTTTATTTCATTTTTCTTTTTTCTTTTAACTTCCTTCTTTTATTTCTGTCCTTTTTTTCTTTCTTTCTCTGATCATTTTCATTTTATGTTTATTTCCTTTCTTCTTTCTTCCCATTTAATTCTCTCTCTCTCTCTCTCTCTCTCTCTCTCTCTCTCTCTCTCTCTCTCTCTCTCTCTCTCATTCACTCACTCACTCACTCACTCACTCACTCACACACCATTTAATCTCTCTCTCTGGTCATTTAAGCTTTTCTTTCTTTCTGTCTCTCTTTCTTTCCATTTTCTCTCTCTCTCTCTCTCTCTCTCTCTCTCTCTCTCTCTCTCTCTCTCTCTCTCTCTCTCTCTCTCTATGTTCGCCCTCTTAACTCTTTTCATCTTCTGTTTATTATTTTCTCTTTTCCATCAAAATTCTTCACCGTCTCATTCTTACCAAATTCAATTATTCTTCTTGTACGTTTCCCAGAATCCATAGAATTCTTTATTGTCAATTTATATTTTGTTTTTGTTTCGTCAGACTCTGATTATCAGCCGATGCCAGAAACACTTTAGAGCTCCCTTACATTCATTCTCTCCACCTCCCCAAAATATTTTAAATTATTTTTTTCTATGTTGATTTTTTTCTAAGTTAAAAGGTAATCTGAACATTAGCTACATAAATAAGAGTAACCTTCCCTTGTTTATTTCACTTTGAGGAAGCCATATGATTTAGTCGGCCATTTTCATTTCACCATAATCAATACAACTACATGTTTTAACACGAAAATATCATAAAATGTGTTCTTAATAAAAATTAAGTTCATTTCGAATAATGCGCAAGCACAATTAATAACACATTTTATGATATTTTCATGTTAAAACATGCAGTTGTATTGATTCGAACAAATTCGTATTTTCAGAGTAGATTTACGGTAAAATGAAAATGGCCGACCAAAACATATGGTTTCCTCAAAGTGAAATAAACAAGAGGAAGTTACTCTCATTTATATAACTATAGTTCAGATTACCAATTATAATGATACTAGGAATTTATCATTTTTTTGCAGAATATTATTTAATTAAAACGGATATTATTAGGTAATATTTATTACCCAACTCATACCCAGGACAATAAGACCCTCAGCGACTACCTATTTGCACACTTAAGAGGAAAAGGGTTGAGGTTTACCATAAGGGTAATAGGGTTGGGACAATCATATAAATGTTAAAGCTTTACGTGGCTAGCCGATTGATTGGAAGGGTCCTCACCGATAACTCGTCCAGCCGAAGAAAGGACCAAAGTGGCCTGTTGCAGGTTATGGACTGCTTATCCACCAGGATTCCATCCTTAAGCATCACGGGTCATCATCCAGGGCCAACAGGTGACCCCATTTGGGGATTTTACCCCTTTGCAGAGGTGCAATCGGCGTATTCTACAACCCCAGGTGCAGGGCGGCTTTATTGTTGTAATATCATATATATATATATATATATATATATAAAGTGGGTGGAGTGGCCTATTGTCGGTATCAGCCATCAGCGAGGGAGTCTATCTCCCATTTGCTAGCGCTAGACCAGGGAGATTGTTTTTGCTGAGGTGGAGCACCGCACATACTATCACCCTACTGCACATATCAGATTACCCAATCTGTGCTACTCATACGCTGATTTGGCGGAGACCGGTATCGAACCTTGCGCTTCCTTGTTGCGTGCTCTGCCGACTGAACTAAACTGATATATATATATATAAGTAAAGAGGATTGGAATAAATCCGACAGAATGTAGTAGAGATATGAGGAACACAAGGACAAAACTCAGACAGACGTATGTAGGATATATTTCGCTAGAACTTTGATAAAACGGCTGATGATGCCGAGCTCAAAGCTCTAGCGAAATATATCATACATATGTCTGTCTGAGTTTTGTCCTTGTGTTCCTCATATCTCTACTACATATATATATATAAGAGAGAGAGAGAGAGAGAGAGAGAGAGAGAGAGGGAGTTTTATTCACTTTCTCTTTTATCAACCCGTCCAATATCGTCTCACCAATCTAATTTACCCTAAACTCAGATGACCTCACCCAGGTTCATATTTGGAGTGAGGGTTGGGGTTAGGGTGCCGATGGGGGTTGGGGGGGGGGCAGACAGAAAACTTTCATCGCCATTTTGTTTGTTTTGTTTATTCTATCTTGTAATTACAAAGATTACTTTGGAGTGATACTAATGGCTACTATGTACTTTTACTCGTACCTCCCACCCCTTAGCACCCCACCCCCATCCACCCACGCAGCCAGTTTCTCTGTCCTCATCTCTCCATCCACCCCCTCCTCCTCCTCCCTTTCAAGATATTGTCCTTGTTTTCTTAAACACTAATTTGCCCAGTCGTACCTCTGCGGCGATTGTGTTTATTGACTCAGGCTGTGATTTCGTCCCGCGCCATAACCTTGTAACGTTTCTCAACGTTAGCACACCGAGCGCCCCCTATCGGTAACATGTACGAAGACACCTTGGACGACCAACATCATTGATAGGTGGCAGTAAACAAAAGGGATATATTTCCGTTGCGTTTGTTCAGTTGCTCCGGAGCTTTTAAAAAAGTTATTACAGTTTAGTTGGAATTACAACGATCAAATTTTGTTGCCCATTGACAGGGATAAGGTTTTGCGGCGGATTCCAATGGAGACCCTTCAGTTTTACAACTAGGCCATACTCGATGAAGTACTTATATATATATATATATATATATATATATATATATATATATAACTTAAACCTAATGAGTCAGATATACCTACTAACAGTTTCGCTTAGTAGCTCTTCAGAGCAAAGATCTGAATCAGATCTTTGCCCTGAAGAGCTACTATGCGAAACAGTTAGTATGTATATCTGACTCATTAGGTTTAACTTTATCATTTGCTCTACTTAGGTATTGAGCACTTTTTACTTTTTAGCTTTAGATAATCCTGGCGGTTTATATATATATATATTTCATATATATTTAATTTTTTTTCTTTTGGCCAAGTATTATAGTATCAACTGATTATTTTCGGTTGGTACGACTATCTTGGTCTTTTCTTTTTTTCAAATCTTCCCCCCCCCCCAGGTGATGTTTGGTAGTATATTTTTACAATCAAACTATTTGCTGGTTTTTTTTCTTACCGCAAGGGTTTACCAACAAGTTTGGTATATTAAATTATATATATATATATATATATATATATATATATATATATATATATTAGTCAAAACGCAACCCGTCAAGCCCTAGCATGTATAATTGTCCCATCCCTGTTGCCCTTATGACAAATCCCAACCCTTTTTTATCATATATGTGCTAGAAGGCGGTGGCTGAGGGTCGTACTGTCCTGAGTATGACGTTAAACTGCATCTTGGGAGTGTGGATACCCTTCATCATCATTACTTCCAGGTCCCCTTTGACCCGGAGTGGTAGTACCTGTTAAGGTCCCATCTCTAGTTTAAATAGAAAATACGTGTTTAAATGAATAAAAAATGTATTTGGCATAAAATAACCCAACAAGCGTTGATATGCCATAAAATACAACTAACCACCAAAAGAAAATACCAGTTGTTCTGAAGTGGTCACCCAAGTTGTGAGCAGACTCATCATTGCTGACATTGTTACCTTTTGCTTAGAAGAGAGAAGGACATTCCCTAATGACGATTTTCTATATTACCAGACTAAAGAGTATGTGGTAAGGAGCATCCCTAACTAGGAAAATTTATTGAGAAAATTAGTCAGTATGCCGCATCGGCTTACTGACTAATTTTCTTACTGTCTAATGGTACACACCCACCCGGCGTTATCTACCCGGGGATCGGTGTCTGAAAATTACGAGATTCTAGTTTAGTGAATTGTTCTATCGGGCGTTGGTCTTTAACTTTCGGTCTTTTATATGGAGAACAAAAATTTTACTTTCTTTTTCTTTTTTTTTCTTTTTTATTTCATTTTATTATTTTTTATATTATTTATTTATCTATTTATTTATTTTGGTGAGAGGGGATGTCTCTTTAAATATTCACCCTGAAACTCGTACGACGATCTTTGCCCAAAATCTCAGCTCTGTAAATCTTTCTTTTTTCTTTGCTTTCATTCACTTCTGTTCTGAATTTTCTTTCTTTCTTTCATTCATTTTTTTTTTCGGAATTCTATTCTTTTTTTTTCCCTTATTTTTCGGAATTCTTTTTCTTTGTTTTTTGTTTTTTTTGTGTGTGTGTGTTTTTATTTTATTTTTTTCATTTTCATTCTTTTTCCTAATTTCTTTTTCTTCTCTTTTCTCTCTTTCATTCTTTCTTTCTTACCTTTCCTTTTCTTGCTTTCATTCTTTTTTCTTTTATTGTATTTTTCTTTCTTTTCTGAATTCTTTTTTCTTTGTTTTTTTTTTTTGTGGGTTTATCTTTTCTTTTTTTTTTTTTCATTTTCATTCTTTTTCCTAATTTCTTTTCCTTCTCTTTTCTCTCCTTTTCTTTCTTTCTTTCTTTCTTTCTTACGTTTCCTTTTCTTGCTTTCATTCTTTTTCTTGTATTTATTTTTTTATTTTCTGAATTCTTTTTCTATTTTTCATTCTTTTTTTCTTTGGTTCTTTCTTTGCTTTAATTTTCTTTCTTTCCTCCATCCATGTGTTTCTATTTTATTTTTTTTTGTTTTTTTCATTTTCATTCTTCATTCTTTTCTTAATTTCTTTTTTATTTCTTCTCTTAACTTTTCTTGCAGTCTTTTAGACTTTTTTCTTCTACTTTTTCTTTTCTGAATTCTTTTTTCCTTCATTTTCAATCTTCTTTATTCTTTTTCCCTCTAGTTTGTCATATCCTACTCGTGCGGAAGAGTTGATATATATATATATATATATATATATATATATATATATATATATATATATATATATATATATATATATATATATGCATGTCTGTGTGTACTCGCCAATGTATTTTATCTATTTCAATTAATATGCACTTCCTCAGCGAAATGTGCGAGAATATAATAAATTAAAAGTAGAATTAAAAACATGATTTTCCACTTTCATATATATATATATATATATATATATATATATATATATATATATAATCATGGTAATATTTAAGTACCTGTATTTGTTTGTGGGGATACTTGATTCCATGCGGAGGACTTGCCAGGACCAATGACCTATAGAGGACGAGAGCGAGAGGGAAGGAGAGAGAGCCATGAAAATCTTTGCTGTCAGCATGACTTGATGGCACACACACACATACACTATATATATATATATATATATTACACAACACACACACACACACAAACACACACACACTATATATATATATATATATATATATATATATATATATATATATATATATATATATATATATATATATGGAGTAAAATGAGGAAATTAATCCGACAGTATGTGGAGAAAATGTAGAACAAACACGGGATGTTATAATTAATGGAAATTTATTAGTCGTCAAGTGTTATAGTATTAATCGATTATTTTCGGTTGGTAACGACCCTCTTGTTTTTTGTTTTTTATTGGTTTTTTTTTCCCCAGGTGAAGTTTGGGTAGTATATTTTTACTATTAAACTATTTGCTTTTTTTACCGCAAGGGTTTACCAATAAGTTTAGTAGATATATATATATATATATATATATATATATATATATATATATATATATATATATATTGCACAAAAACATAACGTAAAAAAATGATTTTGCAGACACACCAGAGGGATTAATGATATCCTGACGAAAACAAAAAGCTTGAAACCTTAGGTAGATGCCTACTAAAACCTTTGTATAAACAGTTATATTTAATAAATAAAGCTCTTACATTTGTAATTGAGCACTTTATTTTCCTTATTTCATCTCGGAAAAATTACCATTATATATATATAAATATATATATATATATATATATATATATATATATATATATATATATTCAGTAATTCTTGACATTCCTTGTAACCAGTTTCAGTTATTTTTTTATCTTTTTGTTCGATTAACCTTTGTCTTTTTTATTATTGGAAAGTTTGAAATAATACGTACACAAACTCTTTGCTTTTGAAAGAAAAGATCTCTCTAGTTTAGAGAAAGGGCTTCACGATTGTCCAATTTTAACATAGATCCCCACATGAGTTCAGAGAAAGTAAAAGAATTCTTAAGCCCCGATGCAACGCTTAAGCCCTGACACCTGTGTGGACATCACGTTGTGATTGTTCAGATAAAATCTTAACGTACCCGTTCTTTATTTTATTTATTTTATTTTTTATTTTTTTCAAACACAGGGTCGTAATCACACACCCGCGTGTATGTAAATATAAGGAAAGTTAGACACTTGTTCTTTCAAACAAGGTTTTGTGTACAGCTATGAAGTTGGGGATGAAAAGGGCGTCCCCTCGTGGAATAATGGTCAGCACGCTAGTCTCGCAGATCCCTAACTACAGAATAGTGAGTTCGATTATCGCTGGATGCCTCGTAATTGCGATTTGTGTCTGGTAGTTACCTAGCGCCATTGACTATGTCTACTCTAACATATATATATATATATATATATATATATATATATATATATATACGTTAATGTATGAGTAGTGGCTTATAGGTACGGGTACGATCGTTGGGAGCGCACAGTATCCAGGGGTTAAGACCGTGAAAAAACAAATACAAAGTGCTCAATACAATGTAGAGCAAGATTTATTTAAGAAATGGATATAAAGTAACCTACTCGAGTTTCATCATCTGAATCGTCAGGGTTACATCCGGATGTAACCCTGACGATTCAGATGATGAAACTCGTGTAGGTTACTTTATATCCATTTCTTATATATATATAAGTAAAAAAATATAACAGAAGACTTAGATTCATTGATTTATTGCCTATTTCAGGAAGCCTAGACCAAGTGTCTAAGGATCCAAATTCATCAGATGTGACCGTGTCGGGATTAGGAGATTGGGTGTCCCATCGTGGTGTAGTCTTGCAGATCTATGACTACAGAATAGTGAGTTCGATCCTCGCTGGATGCCCCATAATTGCAACCTTGTCATCGTGCTGTAATGGTCAGCATGCTAGTCTCGCAGATCCATGACTATAGAATAGCAAGTTCGATCCTTGCTGGATGCCCCATCATTGGGATCTTGTGTCATATCCTACTAGTGCCAACCTGTTGGAATGGGTGGCCCATCATGGTGTAGTCTCGCAGATCCATTACTAAAGAATAGCGAGTTCAATCCTCGCTGGATTCCCCGTAATTGTGATCTTGTGTCACATCTAACCAGTGTCGACCATGTCGGGATTAAATACCCCGATGATTCGCCCCATTGCGAGAAACTCGAGTCGGTATATTTTAAACGATCCGTATTTTAAACTATTCGATTTTAATCGTATATATATATATATATATATATATATATATATATATATATATATATATATATATATATATATTCAAAATAAAGTTTCACTCTGATGAAGGTCGAATTTTCTCTGTGTACGGAATATTTTCACACTTTTCTATTATTATTATTTCATTTCATTTGTTTATTTAATGATAATAATAGTTTGAATCGTGTACACAAAGACGAACTGACCGAAACACATGTGTAAGTGATATTGATTAAATTCATCTTTTATTATCCTTTCTGTTCATTCTTTTCTTTATTCATTCTTCCTCATATATATATATATATATATATATATATATATATATATATATATATATATATATATATTCAAAATTCCAGAGAATAAATCTTCCTCATAGAAGTTTTTGTTTTTTTAAAGTGTCGTATCTTGCAGAGCTCAATGACAGAGACACAGTATATATATATATATATATATATATATATATATATATATATATATATATATATATATATATATATATAGTTTATTGCTTCGTGTAAAAATTGTGGGAAAAATAAAGGTATTCACTTTCGGAACATGTGATAATTACCCTCGACATTGTGATCGTGAAAGAGTTAAAGACGGGGAAAATATCTTAAACACACGTACACTAGTGGAGATAATAGCCCCTCATTTAATGCCACCCAGTCTAAATAATCCCCCCCCCCCCATTTTTTTGCCTTCAAGAGTCTCTTGTATTTTCATTTTACCTGTCTTTTAAAATAGCCCCTCCCCGAGAGAAATAAATCTTTGCGTTTTTTGTAAGCGTGAGAAAATGGTAAAGGAGGAGTTATCAGCCTTGATTTCTATCAACACGAGCGCCATCTACTGAGCCAATTTTTTTAAACAATAGCAACAACCCCAAACCTTCCTGCAACCCTCATGACATTTTGTCCCTTGCCGACAGGTGCTGGCTTGATTTTTTTTTTGTTAAAAAAATCCAACAAAAATTAAAGAGAATAACTAAAAAAAGAAATTTACTTACATCTTCTCTTTATAATGGAGATTCGGTGTCTGTCTGTCTGTCTGTAACTGAAACTGTCACCACCAACGCCACAATCCCTTAGTTATTTACGTTATATTCTCAATGGCTATTAAATTAAATAATCATTATTTAATCCCAATTAGCATATTATTTATTTAAAATATCTCTATCAAAGTCTAGCTGAGATAGATTTGCCACAAAACAGACCATTTTATTAATGTGCTTGGTGCGAATAATTTGCATACCGGTTTTAACAAAACCGTGTTTAATAAATAATTACTTGGTGTTATTGATTTCTAATATCATTGTTTTCTTCTCAAACGTATTAAAAGCAATTCTATGTATAATTTGAAATCAATTAGAATGAAGTAAAAATAAATGTAATCTTTTTTGTGTTCTTATTTAATTTCATTAGACTTTCTAATTCAATGTCATCATCATCATATCGCTCAATTAGCACGGATATCCTTGACAATCTCTCGCCAACATTCCCTATCATTCATTGCTCTTGGGATTCCCTCTGCGCGGCATCCAGTATCCGCACAGAGCTGGTCAATGTATGTATTTGCTGGTCGGCCCACGCAGGCGTGCCCATGTGATGGCTTCCAGAGAAAACTTAAATACTTGTGCCCGGGGGCGCATTTTTTTTTTTTTTTTTGCTAGTTAAAAAGAAAGTATTAAACTTAGCTATGTCCGGTTAAGTCATGCTGAAAACATCGGTTCGCATGAGATCCCTTAAGTTAAGCAACGACGAGTCTGTTCAGTAGTTAAATGGGTGACCGATTAAAAAATGTTTTGTTTCTTTGCTTAATGACATGTTGTTAAATTCCTGGTCGCCATTTTAGGTGTTTAGTTCCTCTGTTGGTAAATCCAAATCGGTAATGAGTTTGGGTTCAATTGGTTACTCCTTGTTCAGTTCCGCTCTGTCGGCTGGGGCGTTAGAATGGTGCAGAGGGGTAAAATTCCCCCAAATGGGGCCACCTGTTGGCCGTGGGTGGCGACCCGTGATGCTTAAGGACGGAGTCTTGGTGGATGAGCTGTCCATGACTTGCAACACTCCCTTAGAACCTTACTTAGGCTAGACGGGCGGTCGGAGAGGCCCCCTCCAATCAATCGGCTGGTCACGTCAAGCCCTAGCACCTATATGATTGCCCCAATACTATTGCTCTTATAGCAAGCCCCAACACTTTTTATCATATGGGTGCTAGAAGGCTGTGGCTGGGGTCTACATGTCCTGGGAATGACGTTAAACTCTATCTGATGGTGAGGTTCCAGTTCTGGAGGTTTGGGGAATGTGGAGCACCCCTGCATCACCATTGCTCCCTGGTCCACTCTGACCCGGAGTGGTAGTACCTGTTAGGGTCCCATCTATGGGTTAAATAGAAAAATGTATTTATAAAAAAATTGTATTATCCATTAAGAATTGATTTATTTCAAAACTTTATCGGCATTAAATGACCCACTGAGGTTGATATGCCGTAAAACCAAACCAAACCAAACCTTGTTCAGTTCCTTAAAATCCTAGGTAGAAAAGAGTGTGTTATTAGTAGATACTCCTTGTAGCAGAAAGTTTGTAGTATTCCTTGAAATC